>JBBDGP010004537.1:327500-382509 GCA_037952835.1 Lithobates septentrionalis | reverse complement strand
CTTTCTCTAAAATTAAGCTGCCAAATGAGAGCGTTGTTGGGGGAGCTACATCACACAGTGCAGGAAGCACTCCCATACAAGCATATCAAAGCTGTAGTCCTCCCACTGGTCTTGAAACTTGTTACCCTTCTCCTTAGGACAATCTGTGCTGTGCTGTTTACTACCAAATATTCATCCACCTATGTTGTATCGGCTTCTTTACATTAATCCAATATTTGCTATGCGCAAAGCTCAGCTTTATGACTGATTATGGGTTATTTAGAAAATGTCATAGACAAATGGTACTCTGCTGACAATATGCTATTCTGGCACACAGACCCCAGAGGAAACTATTGCCCAGGTCTCCATTTTTTCTTAAACCAGTCCTGACCAACTCTTGCTTCTGCACATCTGGCAGAATCCCCATTCTTCCAATGGCTGCATACTTTGCACACCTCTTTCTCTTCAGTTTCCCCTACTGGAGTCACTAGGTGTGACGCTGCTTCTGCTCTTAGGCCCCTTTCACACGATCGGACCGTTCAGGTATGCCTGTCAGTTTTGACGGCGGACCTAAACGGTCGCTCAATGTTAGTCTATGGAGCGTCGGATGTCAGCGGAGACATGTCCGCTGACATCCGATCCGCTAAAAGCAGACGGATGGCTCTACGTCCTGGTCCGTCGCTATCGGATCGGGTGAGATCTGATGAAAAGGACATGCTGTACGTTTTCATCTGATCCCTCCTTAGGCGGCAGCGGCGCCTGACAAGCCCCTCCCCGCTCAACGGACAGATCTCACGCTGAGCGGCGGACCGAGGAGGGCTCCATAGAAATGGAGTCCGCCTTGTGTGAAAGGGGCCTTATTGTCTGGCATTTGTGGCAGGTGTTCTGATCACCTGTCTCCATCATGTCTGCATTCTGTCCTATTTCACTGCCCTTGTTCTGGCATTTACTGAGCTTACTCAATTTTGCACACTGGACGTTTTTACAGCTGCTGTTTTGGCTTCAGACATTTTCTTTTTGCAGCCAGTTAACTGTTATCCTATGTGTCCATGCACACAGGCTGTTAAGAGCGTTTTCTGCTGGAAAAAAAAAACAAAACTGTGGGTTTTGAGAGGAGTTTTTCAGCTGTAAAACAACTTAAAAACGCTGACAAAATGCGGCTGTTCTGCAATTATCAGCGTTTTTGAGCCATAAGCTTTTATGGAGTATAGTTTTGCTAAAAAACAAAGCCAACGCTGAAAAATGCTAGTGCAGAAACGCTAGAAAACTCACTCTACAGCTACAGCTTTCTACAGCTAACGTTGCTGGCTTTTTTATAACGTCCAGTGTACATGAGGCCTTGAAGTACACACTTTACAAGCATGAAAGTTTTCCATTCAAGGATTCCTTTCACAATAGGCTGACTTTTTATACTGACTTTCTACTGACTTCTTTGAAACGTGCGTGCTGCCTCGCTGTAATGCTTTAAAGTGTCTTCAATCTCTTGAGTTGCCGATCCGATCAGCAGTGTGCAGATCGAAAGTACATACTTTGCTGCCTGCATATTCCTTGAGGTCAGTTACTGAGAAATTATTCAAACCAAAGGCAGCCAGACAACTAGGATTTTCAGAAGCAAGTCAGTAAAAGAAACTTGCATATTTCTCTCAAGGTTTCCTTTAGGTGGACACAGACTTGGTGCATAGTGTTTCACTTTGTGTCCTTGCATTAAAGTGGATGTAAACCAAATGTTTTTTTTTTTGTGTCATAATGTAGAGTTTAAGATTTCCTATCATTTGAGCCCAGTCTTGCCACACAGAGTTTATCCATCTCTGAGCCAATCCTCTTTTATTGTTCAGTGAGATAAATCTTGACAAACGGAGAAAAACTTTGTCACAGGATGTTAAAATAACGTTATGAAAACGCCAGTATCTTTGCAGTGGATTTTTTTTTTTTTTACTTTTTCAACGTTTTTGCAATAGCGTTTTTTTAGCATTTATTTGCGTTTTTAGCGTTTTTCTACGTTAGCGTTTTTTAGCGTGGTTTTTATTTTTTTCAACATTTTTTTTTTCAAATTTTTTTTCAATGGATTTAAAAAGTTGGTAAATGACGTTTTTGAGCGTTTTTTGAGCGTTTATCAACCTTAGAGCGTTTTTACAGCTGAAAAACGTCTCTCAGAACCCACTGGTCCTGGGTTTTTTTTACAGCTTAAAAACGCCTATGCCATTTGCAGCTCAAAAACGCCTAGGTGGGCATGAAGCCATAGACTAACATAGACAGGCCTTTTTAAGCTGCAAAAAACGTTCAAAAAAGCGGCTGTAAAAACGTCTTAGTGCATGAGGCCTAAAATGTGCAGGCTTGTAGAGCCTAAAAGGCTCTACAAGCCTGCATTCGTCACAGTAGCCATAATCCTTAATGAGAAATTACAGTGCTAATAAACCAGCAAAATAAAAGTTGAATATGTTGCAGCTTACCAAATTATAGAGGTGGTGACTGCATCAGTTCCCCTTTATTTATTTATTTTTAGGCTTATTTATTTGTACCTGTTGATCTGACCAGTAAGTCTGTTTTTAAACTTCCTTTAACTGACCAAGCTTTCCAGCAAAAGTTGCAGTTGGATTGTGGAGACATTTTATCACTGACGGGGTGCTTGCAATTGTTTTTTTAATGTACATAAAACTTTTTCCCAAGAGAAACTGTTGCTGTAACCGCTTAAGTTAAAAGCATCATACATCTAGTGACTGCACTAATTGGCAACTAACATGAGACCGATATCATTCACAAAATGCCTTGCCATGTTACCTGGGAGGGGGTGTGGCCTGGTACAGCATGGGGTGAGACGTGTCATACTGCAACTCCTGCCCAACATTTATTCTTCCCATTATCTTGCACAATACAACAGCTTTCTTCCTGCTCCAAAGCAGTGCCTTGGATTATCTAGGTGATCAGATTCAGTATTATAAGTGCAACCCTCTTCTTGGTATTCCATGTTCATTTTTTTTTTTTCCCTCATAGTAATGTGAATTATGCTGACACATATTGGAGAATGTGTGCTTTGCACTGTTAAGCCATGCTATTTAATATGCCAAGTCAGGTTACTTGCACATAGTGATGTTTGAACATCAGTATTCCTGGCCCAAATGTATTAAAGGAGGAGTTCCACCCAAAAATGGAACTCTGCTTTAAGGGAAGGTGACTTGACACATTTGGTTCCAGCTCCCACTTCCTCCCGGGGCGCTGGAAGTAAGTTCACCTCTCCCTCCCTTTTCCCTCTCGGCAATCTGGGACACGTCACAGGTCCCAGATGATTGCCCGGCCAGTCACAGAGCACAGAGCAGCCGGCGCCGCAGAGGAGGAGGAGACCCTTGGACAGGTAAGTGTCCGATTTATTATTAATTTTTTTTATTTTTTATTTTTTTTTAGCGGAACTCCACTTTAAGTTTATTTTGCACGTACACACATAAAATAAATTCTAGCTCACAGAATCTAAACACTGCATTTTTAGGCATCAGCATGCCTTTCCCAGTGTTTACCTGCCTGTCCAATGATCTTCTGTACTAGTATGCCATGGGATCCCTTAAATTGATTGCAAGAAATGTTAGACTTTAGACTTATGGGTCACAAAGTTACTCAAGTCTTGTTTTCCCTTGGAAGCAAAAGACAGATGTCATCGCCTTATTTGAAATTCACCTGACTGACGAGACCCCAATGCTCTCTCCAGAGACCATGTGTGGTTTGGGGTTATCACGCAACCCATACATAGTCATCTTGGGGGTTTTCCATCTTTGTTCCTAAATTTGTTCCATCATGTGGAATTTGAACAGCAGGGATTATGTTTTCCCGTATGGTACAATTGTTTTTGTGCTCCCACTGATCTTTGCTTTCTATGCCCCCCAAATGTCAGTTGTGGAGGAGGGGATGTCCTTCATTTCCTCTTAACCTGAAGTTCGTTATTTGGCTGGAATATTTTTATTGTAATAATCCCTGGTTTAGATAGGACTAACTCTCACCCTAAGGGGACCTTCACGTTATGTTTTCACTCTTTTTGCCCACATGTTGCAAACTGTGTCTTTGGTCAGCGCCTGGTGTCAAAAATATGCTTACCTGATCTTTTCTTGCTTTTCAACATCTAATGGCTCAGCTTCCTATATTGACCTAATTCTACTAACCCTTTTCCACTCCCTTTGCTGGATGATGTAGGTTATCTTTCCGAATTGTCAGATCGCTCCTGCTGGCTAATGCTAAAGTTTTGGCTTAACCAGCCTCTGTATGCATCCATCGTTTACCAGGAATGGCTTCGTTATTTGAAAGGAATGAGGTCTCAGACAGTTTCTTGGTGGTCAGGAAACCTAGACAATGTATGCAGTCACTCGTCTTTCTTTGCTGATCTGAGGCTAAGCTAGACATCTCTTGCTACTGAACAACCAGCCTGTTTATGCTCTGGTTGCACTGATGCTTTTACTCCAGGTAAGTCCATGCACCATGTACAAGTGCCTAAATTTCAAGTTATGAAAGATACTTGGCTAAGGCCAAAAGTGCCTGTTTTGGTAACATGAGAAACACTGCAGATGGCTGCACTCCTAAACCACCTTTATTGATCCATATTAAACCACATAACGGATACAGAGGGTCAGGAAAGGAAGAGTTAACACGTTTCATGCTGTCCTCCATGCTTACTTTAGCTCCTTTCAATAGACTGGCAAACTAATCAGCCTGAATGTAATTGAAAGAAGCTACAGTTGTGCTCATAAGTTTACACACCCTGGCAGAATTTATGATTTCTTGGCCATTTTTCAGAGAATATGAATAACACAAAGTTTTTCACGCATGCTTAGTGTTTGGCTGAAGCCATTTATTATCAATCAACTGTGTTTACTCATTTTAAATCATGACAACAAACTACCCAAATTACCCTGATCAAAAGTTTACATACCCTGGTGATTTTGGCCTGATAACATGCACACAAGTTGACACACAGGGGTTTGAATGGCTATTAAAGGTAACCATCCTCACCTGTGATCTGTTTGCTTGTAATTAGTGTGTGTGTGTGTGTAAAAGGTTAATGAGTTTCTGGACTCCTGACAGACCCTTGCATCTTTCATCCAGTGCTGCACTGAGGTTTCTGGATTCTGAGTCATGGGGAAAGCAAAAGAATTGTAAAAGGATCTGCGGGAAAAGGTAGTTGAACTGTATAAAACAGGAAAGGGATATAAAGACATATCCAAGGAATTGAGAATGCCAATCAGCAGTGTTCAAACTCAAATCAAGAAGTGGAAAAGAGGGGTTCTGTTGAAACCAAACCACGGTCAGGTAGACCAAGTAAAATTTCAGCCACAACTGCCAGGAAAATTTGTTTGGGATGCAAAGAAAAACCCACAAATAACTTCAGGTGAAATACAGGACTCTCTGAAAACATGTGGTGTGGCTGTTTCAAGATGCACAATAAGGAGGCGCTTATGGGCACTTATCGGAAAGATGGGCTGCATGGTCGAGTCACCAGAAGAAAGCCATTACTACACAAATGCCACAAAGTATCCCGCTTACAATTAGAGCTGCACGATCCTGGCTAAAATGAGAATCACAATTTTTTTGCTTAGGATAGAGCATGATTCTCTCACGATTCTCGCGGCGTAACATCATCTTTCACATTAAAACAAAAAAATTGTGCTAACTTTACTGTTTCGTTTTTTTTTTTTTATTACTTGAAGTGTATTTTTTCCCAAAAAATTGCATTTGAAAGACCTGCTAAAAAAAAAAAAAATATATATATATATATATATATATATATATATATATATATATATATATATATATATATATATATATATATATATATATATATATATATATATATATAATGTTTGGGGGTTCCAAGTAATTTTTTTTTAGCAAAAAATTTTGATTTTAACTTAAGAAGTGTCTGAAAAAGATTTAGACTTTAAGTGGTTAAACTTCCTTGGCAGATTGCCAGGTTATTTGTTTACACAGAGAAGTTTATCCCTTTGATCTAAGAAGGAAGTTGGATACAATGTTTCAAGTTCTAAGTTCTAAACTTGGCAGATTGGATGTTTTCTTTTGACAGCTCAGTGAACAGATAATCTCTCCACTTGTTTACTTTGAGAAAGTGACGTGACAGTCACGCAACGCGTCAGGGAGAAGAGAGGCGGTATTGCTGGGCTGCTTGTCTTTCCGATCACGGCCGGGATCGAGCGAACACTGCTTGAGAAACTTGGAGATCGGGAGATGCTGTATCATCTACACTAAAGGCGGATATCATCCTGTTGGGAGCTGACAGCGTTCAAAACCACCTGCAAGCACAGACTGCGTGAGGCTATTTTTTGGGCTGTTATCGCTCAGCCGGGAGGTGAGAGGCTGGGGGAACCGTTATATTTGTCTATACACTTGTCTGCCTTCACTGGGGATATGTGAAGGATTGTTTTTTGATTCATCACGAAGGAGATATGAATAGGATGTTTTGTTAATTTATTTTCTTCACTTTTTTTGAGGAACGACTTTTATTCACTTTGGGAACTAATCTTTTTTACCACATTCAGTTGTCATTTGTGCTGAACACTGGCTGTGGGATTTGCTGGTGTGTTATTTATTCATTTATTTTTTTTGGAAGATGCATTTTATGCTTAGTTGAAACATTTGTCCGATTTGATACACTTTTTCCGTTAAACTGGACACTCATTCTTATTTATTTATTTATATATATCATTTTTTGGATGCTGCACAAACAATTGCACACATTATTTATAGAGTGTTCTTTATAGAGTTGTATTCAGCTATTATATATTTTAATTAGTTTCATTCACCGTTTTTTCTATTTAAGGTTTATTCAAACAGCAATTAATTATCTGTATTTGGTTTTCGATCATTAGGACCGTAGTCAATATAAATGTAATTATTTATTTATTTATTCACTTGCCCTTACCTTGGATGTTGCACCGTATTATTGTTTGCACCTATTTATATTTAGGAACACTGTGCTGTTGGAGTCACGAGTAGAATTTATTGTTTTACACAATTAAGGTTAAAGAGGCCACCAATTATCTGGATCCCAGTCATTTAGTTCCCTAATTAGCCGCACTCTTTTGATGCAACATTGATTTGTTAGTACTCTTGGTTGCACAATAATGGTGGAATATTAATCTACATGAACTAGTTCCGTACCTGGATTCCCCTTCTTGGTGTGGTCATTAGTTTTTTTTTTTTTTGTCACATAGCTTATCCCGCTTGAGGAATTACCAGTTATTCACGCATCATAAGAATTTTGAATTGCTACCTGCATCTTCCTTTCTGGCTTATATTCCTACGGTGTCCACTGTTTCATCTTTGGCATCCCGGGAATATACCCATTTAGGTTTACGCCGCAGTTTTACCCCCCGTATTTGTTCCTAGGTGTGTGAACACTATCATCTGTGGTCGCTATCTTTTCCTCCTTGGATGAGCTTGGTATACATTATTGTTCTTTATTTGGCTTTGGTACTTAGCATATTAATAGTTATCCACGCACCTTAGAACTATTGACATTTTTTTGAGCTCTTAGTGGCATCCTTCTACTAGTTTTTATCTCCTTGGCGTCCCAGGAATTCACATATTTAGATTAGCGCCGCAGATTTAACCCTTTTTATTAATTTTCTACTTAGAATACGCCAAACAACACAAAGATGAGCCTCAAACCTTCTGGCACAAAGTCATTTGGAGTGATGAGACCAAAATTTAGCTTTTTGGCCACAACCATAAACCCTTCATTTGTAGAGGAGTCAACAAGCCTATTATGAAAGGTACACCATTCCTACTGTGAAACATGGAGGTATATCGCTGATGTTTTGGGGATGTGTGAGCTACAAAGGCACAGGAAATTTGGTCAATATTGATGGCAAGATGAATGCAGTATGTTATCAAAAAATACCGGAGGACCATTTGCATTCATCAGCGAGGAAGCTGCGCATAGGACGTATGTGGACATTCCAACATGACAATGATCCAAAACACAAGGCCAAGTCGACCTGTCATTGGCTACAGCAGAATAAAGTGAAGGTTCTGGAGTGGCCATCTCAGTCTCCTGACCTCAATATCATTGAGCCACTCTGGGGAGATCTCAATCGTGCAGTTCATGCAAGACATCCCAAGAATTTACAGGAACTGGAAGCTTTTTGCCAAGAAGAATGGGCAGCTTTACCATCTGAGAAGATAAAGGGCCTCATCCACAAATACAACAAAAGACTTCAAGCCGTCATTGGTGTTAAAGGGAGAAATACATGGTATTAAGAACTGGAGTATGTAAACTTTTTTGATCGGGGTCATTTGGGTAGTTTCTGTTGTCATGATTTAAAAAGTGTAAACACAGTTGATAATAAATGGCTTTAGCCAAACACTAACCATGAGCGAAAAAAGTTTTTGTGTTATCATTAATCTCTGAAAAATGGCCAATAAATCATAAATTCTGCCAGGGTATGTAAACTTATGAGCGCACAACTGTATATCTGTGGAGCTGCGGAGATGGACTGGCAGTTTATGAGTAGGCTCCTGTTGCTGTCAGTCAAAGGCCTGTGAGAAGGATGTGAGAGCATGACTTACAGGCACTGTGTGTGTGTCTATGGACGCAAACAGCCTTGCCCGGGAGCAGGCACACACAGAAACCCCCTCAGCACACGGCTTGCTGAGGAGACACCTGGAATGAGAAGGAGCGAACAGAGCTGGCAAGGAGACTGCCAAAGAGGAGGAAAGAGACCACTTGCACAGAGCAGGAAAATATAACCTTTTTATTTTAACCACTTGCCGACCGCCTCACGCCTATATACGTGAGCAGAGCGGCACGGGCAGGCAAAATCACGTACCTGAAACGTGATTGCCTTCCCACGGGTGGGGGGTCCGATCGGACCCCCCCCCCCCCGGTGCCAGCTACGGTCGGCATTTGGCTGGGAGCATTGAGAGACGAGGGGGAGGCCATCCGATCGTGGCCCCCCCCTCGCGATCGCTCCCAGCCAATGAGAAACATCCCCTGCCTCTGTATAGTACACAGAGGCAGAGGATGTGATGTCATCTCTCCTCGGCTGGCCAGTTTCCGTTCCAGCGCCGAGGAGAGATGACATGTAAGTGCACCAAACACACACACACACACACACACACACAGTAGAACATGCCAGGCATACGTGTTACACCCCCGATCCCCCCCCGATCGCCCCCCGATCCCCCCCCAATCACCCCCCCCCCTGTCACAAACTGACACCAAGCAGGTTTTTTTTTTTTTTTTTCCTGATTACTGCATAGTGTCAGTTTGTGACAGTTACAGTGTTAGGGCAGTGAGTATTACCCCCCTTTAGGTCTAGGGTACCCCCCTTACCCTCCCTAATAAAGTTTTAACCCCTTGATCACCCCCCGTCACCAGTGTCACTAAGCGATCATTTTTCTAATCGCTGTATTAGTGTCGCTGGTGACGCTAGTTAGGGACGTAAATATTTAGGTTCGCCGTCAGTGTTTTATAGCGACAGGGACCCCCATATACTACCGAATAAATGTTTTAACCCCTTGATTGCCCCCTAGTTAACCCTTTCACCACTGATCACCATATAACTGTTACGGGTGACGCTGGTTAGTTCGTTTATTTTTTATAGTGTCAGGGCACCCGCCGTTTATTACCGAATAAAGGTTTAGCCCCCTGTAGGTCTAGGGTACCCCCCTTACCCCCCTAATAAAGTTTTAACCCCTTGATCACCCCCTGTCGCCAGTGTCGCTAAGCGATCATTTTTCTGATCGCTGTATTAGTGTCGCTGGTGACGCTAGTTAGGGACGTAAATATTTAGGTTCGCCGTCAGTGTTTTATAGCGACAGGGACCCCCATATACTATCTAATAAATGTTTTAACCCCTTGATGGCCCCCTAGTTAACCCTTTCACCACTGATCACCGTATAACTGTTACGGGTGACGCTGGTTAGTTTGTTTATTTTTTATAGTGTCGGGGCACCCGCCGTTTATTACTGAAAAAAGGTTTAGCCCCCTGATCGCCCGGCGGTGATATGCGTCGCCCTAGGCAGCGTCAGATTAGCGCCAGTACCGCGAACACCCACGCACGCACCGTACACGCACCGTACACCTCCCTTAGTGGTATAGTATCTGAACGCATCAATATCTGATCCGATCAGATCTATACTAGCGTCCCCAGCAGTTTAGGGTTCCCAAAAACGCAGTGTTAGCGGGATCAGCCCAGATACCTGCTAGCACCTGCGTTTTGCCCCTCCGCCCGGCCCAGCCCACCCAAGTGCAGTATCGATCGATCACTGTCACTTTTTTTGTAGCGTTTTGGTGAACTGGCAAGCACCAGCGCCCTAGTACACCCCGGTCGTAGTCAAACCAGCACTGCAGTAACACTTGGTGACGTGGCGAGTCCCATAAGTGCAGTTCAAGCTGGTGAGGTGGCAAGCACAAGTAGTGTCCCGCTGCCACCAAAAAGACAAACACAGGCCCGTCGTGCCCATAGTGCCCTTCCTGCTGCATTCGCCAATCCTAATTGGGAACCCACCGCTTCTGCAGCGCCCGTACTTCCCCCATTCACATCCCCAACCAAATGCAGTCGGCTGCATGAGAAGCATTTTCTTTATGTCCTCCCGAGTACCCCTACCCAACGAACCCCCCCCCCCCCCAAAAAAAAGATGTGTCTGCAGCAAGCACGGATATAGGCGTGACACCCGCTATTATTGTCCCTCCTGTCCTGACAATCCTGGTCTTTGCATTGGTGAATGTTTTGAACGCTACCATTCACTAGTTGAGTATTAGCGTAGGGTACAGCATTCCACAGACTAGGACACACTTTCACAGGGTCTCCCAAGATGCCATCGCATTTTGAGAGACCCGAACCTGGAACCGGTTACAGTTATAAAAGTTACAGTTACAAAAAAAAAGTGTAAAAAAAAAAAACAAAAATAAAAAAAAATAGTTATCGTTTTATTGTTCTCTCTCTCTCTATTCTCTCTCTATTGTTCTGCTCTTTTTTACTGTATTCTATTCTGCAATGTTTTATTATTATGTTTTATCATGTTTGCTTTTCAGGTATGCAATTTTTTATACTTTACCGTTTACTGTGCTTTATTGTTAACCATTTTTTTGTCTTCAGGTACGCCATTCACAACTTTGAGTGGTTATACCAGAATGATGCCTGCAGGTTTAGGTATCATCTTGGTATCATTCTTTTTAGCCAGCGGTCGGCTTTCATGTAAAAGCAATCCTAGCGGCTAATTGGCCTCTAGACTGCTTTTACAAGCAGTGGGAGGGAATCCCCCCCCCCCCCCACCGTCTTCCGTGTTTTTCTCTGGCTCTCCTGTCTCAACAGGGAACCTGAGAATGCAGCCGGTGATTCAGCCAGCTGACCATAGAGCTGATCAGAGACCAGAGTGGCTCCAAACATCTCTATGGCCTAAGAAACCGGAAGCTACGAGCATTTTATGACTTAGATTTCGCCGGATGTAAACAGCGCCATTGGGAAATTGGGGAAGCATTTTATCACACCGATCTTGGTGTGGTCAGATGCTTTGAGGGCAGAGGAGAGATCTAGGGTCTAATAGACCCCAATTTTTTCAAAAAAAGAGTACCTGTCACTACCTATTGCTATCATAGGGGATATTTACATTCCCTGAGATAACAATAAAAATGATTAAAAAAAAAAAAAATGAAAGGAACAGTTTAAAAATAAGATAAAAAAGCAAAAATATAATAAAGAAAAAAATAAATAAATAAAAAGCACCCCTGTCCCCCCTGCTCTCGCGCTAAGGCGAACGCAAGCGGCGGTCTGGCGTCAAATGTAAACAGCAATTGCACCATGCATGTGAGGTATCACAGCGAAGGTCAGATCGAGGGCAGTAATTTTAGCAGTAGACCTCCTCTGTAAATCTAAAGTGGTAACCTGTAAAGGCTTTTAAAGGCTTTTAAAAATGTATTAATTTTGTTGCCACTGCACGTTTGTGCGCAATTTTAAAGCATGTCATGTTTGGTATCCATGTACTCGGCCTAAGATCATCTTTTTTATTTCATCAAACATTTGGGCAATATAGTGTGTTTTAGTGCATTAAAATTTAAAAAAGTGTGTTTTTTCCCCAAAAAATGCGTTTGAAAATCGCTGCGCAAATACTGTGTGAAAAAAAAAAATGAAACACCCACCATTTTAATCTGTAGGGCATTTGCTTTAAAATAATATATAATGTTTGGGGGTTCAAAGTAATTTTCTTGCAAAAAAAAATAATTTTTTCATGTAATCAAAAAGGGCTTTGTCTTCAAGTGGTTAGAAGAGTGGGTGATGTGTGACATAAGCTTCTAAATGTTGTGCATAAAATGCCAGGACAGTTCAACCCCCCCCCAAATGACCCCATTTTGGAAAGTAGACACCCCAAGCTATTTGCTGAGAGGCATGTCGAGTCCATGGAATATTTTATATTGTGACACAAGTAGCGGGAAAGAGACAAATTTTTTTTTTTTTTTTTTTGCACAAAGTTGTCACTAAATGTTATATTGCTCAAACATGCCATGGGAATATGTGAAATTACACCCCAAAATAAATTCTGTTGCTTCTCCTGAGTACGGAGATACCACATGTGTGGGACTTTTTGGGAGCCTAGCCGCGCACGGGACCCTGAAAACCAAGTACCGCCTTCAGGCTTTCTAAGGCCGTAAATTTTTGATTTCACTCTTCACTGCCTATCACAGTTTCGGAGGCCATGGAATGCCCAGGTGGCACAAACCCCCCCCCCCCCAAATGACCCCATTTTGGAAAGTATACACCCCAAGCTATTTGCTGAGAGGTATAGTGAGTATTTTGCAGACCTCACTTTTTGTCACAAAGTTTTGAAAATTGAAAAAAGAAAAAAAAAATTTTTTTTTCTGGTCTTTCTTCATTTTCAAAAACAAATGAGAGCTGCAAAATACTCACCATGCCTCTCAGCAAATAGCTTGGGGTGTCTACTTTCCAAAATGGGGTCATTTGGGGGGGTTTTGTGCCATCTTGGCATTTTATGGCCTTCAAAACTGTGATAGGTAGTGAGGAGTAAAATCAAAAATGTATGCCCTTAGAAATCCTGAAGGTGGTGCTGGGTTTTCGGGGCCCCGTACGCGGCTAGGCTCCCAAAAAGTGCCACACATGTGGTATCCCCGTACTCAGGAGAAGCAGCTGAATGTATTTTGGGGTGCAATTCCACATATGCCCATGGCCTGTGTGAGCAATATATCATTTAGTGACAACTTTTTGTAAATTTTTTTTTTTTTTTTTTTTGTCATTATTCAATCACTTGGGACAAAAAAATAAATATTCAATGGGCTCAACATGCCTCTCAGCAATTTCCTTGGGGTGTCTACTTTCCAAAATGGGGTCATTTGGGGGGGTTTTGTACTGCCCTGCCATTTTAGCACCTCAAGAAATGACATAGGCAGTCATAAACTAAAAGCTGTGTAAATTCCAGAAAATGTACCCTAGTTTGTAGACGCTATAACTTTTGCGCAAACCAATAAATATACGCTTATTGACATTTTTTTTACCAAAGACATGTGGCCGAATACATTTTGGCCTAAATGTATGACTAAAATTTAGTTTATTGGATTTTTTTTTATAACAAAAAGTAGAAAATATCATTTTTTTTCAAAATTTTCAGTCTTTTTCCGTTTATAGCGCAAAAAATAAAAACGGCAGAGGTGATCAAATACCATCAAAAGAAAGCTCTATTTGTGGGAAGAAAAGGACGCAAATTTCGTTTGGGTAGAGCATTGCATGACCGCGCAATTAGCAGTTAAAGCGACGCAGTGCCGAATTGTAAAAAGTGCTCTGGTCAGGAAGGGGGTAAATCCTTCCGGGGCTGAAGTGGTTAAGCCACAAAAATGTATCCCTCATCATCACTTTTAGTCCACTCATGCTTATTGCTTTCCATTCCCCTGGGGCTCCCTGATTATGGACCCACAGGATTTGCTTCAAGTTTTTGTCTCCTTTTACCAACAACTTCACGCCTTTTAGTCCACTTGCATAATTGACAAAATCTCCCAATACCTACAATCTGTTCCTTCACCACAATTGGCTCCCAAACAGCTCCCCCATGCCGGAGGTGCCTCTTATCCTTACTAAGATCCAGACTGCCATTCCCCAATTTTCCCAGGGCTAAGGCCTCCCGAAACTGATGGCTTGCCATGAATTCTCTGCCACCTACAAGGACACACTTGCCCTTCGTTTCCTGGCTTTATATGAAAAAAGTGACATGTACATTCCTGCCATTTGTGTCTACAGCGCTTATCATTCTTATCCACAAGCCAAATAAAGACCCTTTGGTCCATCATTCTACAAACCTACAGTAGATATAAAAAGTCTACACACCCCTGTTAAAATGTCAGGTTTCTGTGATGTAAAAAAAATGAGACAAAGATAAATCATTTCAGAACTTTTTCCGTCTTTTTAAAGTGATCGATAAACTGTAATCTTTTAGGTGGAGGCAAGTAAAAATAAACTGAAGCGCCAGTTTTTTTTGTTTTTTTATTTTCGCGATGGTTCCCCTTCAAGATCCTTGGGGCACAAGCCACGCACCGCAAGTCGGATCATCACTTGACATATAAAAGAAAACGCTTGAGGAGGGTTAACACGGCTATATCCAATGTTAAGCCTCGTTTAGCAGCTTTTACCATCGTCAGACGTTTTTATAGCTCTAACGCCGGTCCTCAGAACGCGCTGGCCCTGTTTTTTTTTTTTTTTTTTTTTTACAGCTTTAAAACGCCTATGCCACTTATAGCTCCTAAAAAGCTGTGTGTGCATGAGGCCATAGAGAGGCGTTCTGAAACTGCAAAAAAAAGACTGATGCTGCTAATAGCAGCTGTAAAAACGCACAAGGCCTTTTGGGTTCAAAGGGGTTCAAAATGGACTTTAATACTCTACTCCCTCATCGTTTTCCCCTTTCAAACCAAACAAAATCTGCCCAAGGACGACTTTCCTGGATCATCTGTTGTCCCAGGGAGTGGTTATTCTGGGCCCTCTAGAGGAAAGGTTCAAAGGATTCTATTCAAATATGTTAATGGTAGGAAAACTCAACAGAGGTATTCAACCTATCCTGGACCTAAAATCCCCAAACAATTACCTTTTTTGTGTTCCCAATGTTCACATGGAATCTGCAAGGTCAGTTTTTGACTTTCTGAAATGAGGCGAATACTTGAGATTGATGGGCATCCAAGATGCCTACCTCCATATCCCAATTTACCCATATTAGCCATTTCTGCTTCACAGTAGGAGGCAAGCACTTCAATTTGTCACACTGCCTTTTGGCCTATCTTCTTCAAAAAAGTGCTTGTAGTTCAGGGCACCTGGTCACCCAGGGAGGAAAGGCTCCCCATCAACATCTTGAAGCTCAGTTCAATGAAATTGGCTTATGTGGCAGGGTGAGGCCTTGCCACTGTGTAAAATGGCAGTCTAGGCCAGGTTTTGTAGAAAACAGGTACACTAATGGCACAGGTGTATTGGCGTTTTTTAAGAGAAGCAAGATTAGTTTTTAGGGCTTCATCCTCCCAGGAGTCAGTGTGTTTGTGTGATGCAAGAGAGTAGAGACGTGCATGTCTGCACCGTGCTGTCCAAGACAGGACAGACAGAGGCCCGAGCCTATAAAAGACAGAGCAGCAGGAAAAGGAAAGCCACAAGCTGACAGAGGTACAGCGTCTGTGCACAAGCACTGGGATGTGTGTGTGTTTGATGGTCAAGAGAACCAAGGCATGAGGCCTGAGCGGCGGGACTGCCCTGAGGCTGAAGTATTTTTTTTTGTGCAAGTTACAATGAAGGTGGAAACACATGTGGGCAAATGATGTCTTTTGTTGAACTTTGCTGGTTTAAATAAAAGTGAGCAAAAAAAGTGCTAAAAAGAGTTGCTGAAGTGGATTGGACTCACTGTTATGCTCTACCATTGAGTCATACAACCCCCAACTTGTCACCCCCCCCCCTCTCTCTTCATGTACCAGGAGCCCGTGAGCCTTGACAGAAGTAAGCCTTACCTTCTCCTGGGTGGGAAAACACTGTCCGGTAAACTGTTGTTCACATCCTGGGAGTGGACAATTGGAAGGACGAATGTCCTCAGTCATCACCACCTGGACCGAGTTGAAAGGTCACTTTTTATCCCGACGGCTTCAGAAATGAGGGGCTCCAGGTGTGGACATCCTGGCCTTCAGGTTCAAAAATAAGTTTCCCCTTGTTTGTCACCAGCACTAAGGATCCTCTAGCACTGACATTTGGATGGACTTGACTAACAAATTAAAGTGATTTGTAAAGGAAACCTCTTTAAACAAAGAAAATGAATGCAGCAACATTTAACCACTTCCCGACTGCCCGCCGTCGATATAAGTCAGTACTTTGCTATAAATACCTACAGTCAGGTCCATAAATATTGGGACATCGACACAATTCTAATCTTTTTGGCTCTATACACCACCACAATTGATTTGAAACAAACAAGATGTGCTTTAACTGCAGACTTTCAGCTTTAATTTGAGGGTATTTACATCCAAATCAGGTGAGCGGTGTAGGAATTACAACAGTTTGTATATGTGCCTCCCTCTTTTTAGGGGCCGAAAGTAGTGGGACAGATTAACAATCATCCTTCAGACTTTCACTTTTTAATACTTGGTTGCAAATCTTTGCAGTCAATCACAGCCTGAAGTCTGGAACGCATAGACATCACCAGACGCTGGGTTTCATCCCTGGTGATGCTCTGCTGGGCCTTTACTACAACTGTCTTCAGCTCCTGCTTGTTCTGGGGGCATTTTCCCTTCAGTTTTGTCTTCAGCAAGTGAAATGCATGCTCAATCGGATTCAGGTCAGGTGATTGACTTGGCCATTGCATAACATTCCACTTCTTTCCCTTAAAGTCTTTGGTTGCTTTCGCAGTATGCTTCGGGTCATTGTCCATCTGCACTGTGAAGCGCCGTCCAATGTGTTCTGAAGCATTTTGCTGAATATGAGCAGAAAATATTGCCCGAAACACTTCAGAATTCATCCTGCTGCTTTTGTCAGCAGTCACATCAATAAATACAAGAGAACCAGTTTCATTGGCAGCCATATATGCCCACGCCATGACACTACCACCACCATGCTTCACTGATGAGGTGGTATCCTTTGGATCATGAGCAGTTCCTTTCCTTCTCCATACTCTTCTCTTCCCATCACTCTGGTACAAGTTGATCTTGGTCTCATCTATCCATAGGATGTTGTTCCAGAACTGTGAAGGCTTTTTTAGATGTTGTTTGGCAAACTTTAATCTGGCCTTCCTGTTTTTGAGGCTCACCAATGGTTTACATCTTGTGGTGAACCCTCTGTATTCACTCTGGTGAAGTCTTCTCTTGATTGTTGACTTTGACACACATACACCTACCTCCTGGTGAGTGTTCTTGATCTGGCCAAATGTTGTGAAGGGTGTTTTCTTCACCAGGGAAAGAATTCTTCGGTCATCCACCACAGTTGTTTTCCGTGGTCTTCCGGGTCTTTTGGTGTTGAGCTCACTGGTGCGTTCTTTCTTTTTAAGGATGTTCCAAACAGTTGATTTGGCCACACCTAATGTTTTTGCTATCTCTCTGATGGGTTTGTTTTGTTTTTTCAGCCTAATGATGGCTTGCTTCACTGATGGTAACAGCTCTTTGGATCTCATATTGAGAGTTGACAGCAACAGATTCCAAATGCAAATAGCACACTTGAAATTAACTCTGGACATTTTATCTGCTCCTTGTAAATGGGACGAGGGAATAACACACACCTGGCCATGGAACAGCTGAGCAGCCAATTGTCCCATTACTTTTGGTCCCTTAACCACTTCAGCCCCGGACCTTTTGGCTGCCTAAAGACCAGAGGACTTTTTCCAATTTGGCACTGCGTCGCTTTAACTGCTAATTGCGCGGTCATGCAATGCTGTACCCAAACGAAATTTGCCTCCTTTTCTTCCCACAAATAGAGCTTTCTTTTAATGGTATTTGATCACCTCTGCGGTTTTTATTTTTCGCGCTATAAACAGAAAAAGACCGAAAACTTTGAAAAAAAAAATTTTTTACTTTTTATTATAAAAAAAATCCAATAAACTCAATTTTAGTCATACATTTAGGCCAAAATGTATTTGGCCACCTGTCTTTGGTAAAAAAAATGTCAATAAGCGTATATTTATTGGTTTGCGCAAAAGTTATAGCGTCTACAAGCTATGGTACATTTTCTGGAATTTACACAGCTTTTAGTTTGACTGCCTATGTCATTTCTTGAGGTGCTAAAATGGCAGGGCAGTACAACCCCCCCCCCCCCCCCAAATGACCCCATTTTGGGAAGTAGACATCCCAAGGAAATTGCTGAGAGGCATGTTGAGCCCATTGAATATTAATTTTTTTTTTTTGTCCCAAGTGATTGAATAATGACAAAAAAAGAAAAAAAAAAATACAAAAAGTTGTCCCTAAATGATATATTGCTCACACAGGCCATGGGCATATGTGGAATTGCACCCCAAAATACATTTAGCTGCTTCTCCTGAGTATGGGAATACCACATGTGTGGGACTTTTTGGGAGCCTAGCTGCGTACGGGGCCCCGAAAACCAATCACCGCCTTCAGGATTTCTAAGGGTGTAAATTTTTGATTTCACTCTTCACTGCCTATCCGTTTCGGAGGCCATGGAATGCCCAGGTGGCACAAACCCCCCCCCCCAAATGACCCCATTTTGGAAAGTAGACACCCCAAGCTATTTGAGAGGCATGGTGAGTATTTTGCAGCTCTCATTTGTTTTTGAAAATGAAGAAAGACAAAACATTTTTTTTTTTTTTTTTTTTCAATTTTCAAAACTTTGTGACAAAGTGAGGTCTGAAAAATACTCACTATACCTCTCAGCAAATAGCTTGGGGTGTCTACTTTCCAAAATGGGGTCATTTGGGGGGGGGTTTGTGCCACCTGGGCATTCCATGGCCTCCGAAACTGTGATAGGCAGTGGAGAGTGAAATCAAAAATTTACGCCCTTAGAAAGCCTGAAGGCGGTGCTTGGTTTTCGGGTCCCGTACGCGGCTAGGCTATTTTGGGGTGTAATTTCACATATTCCCATGGCATGTTTGAGCAATATATCATTTAGTGACAACTTTGTGCAAAAAAAAAAAATTGGTCTCTTTCCCGCAACTTGTGTCACAATATAAAATATTCCATGGACTCGACATGACTCTCAGCAAATAGCTTGGGGTGTCTACTTTCCAAAATGGGGTCATTTGGGGGGGGGGGGGGTTGAACTGTCCTGGCATTTTATGCACAACATTTAGAAGCTTATGTCATATATCACCCACTCTTCTAACCACGTGAAGACAAAGCCCTTTCTGACACTTTTTGTTTACATGAAAAAATTATTTTTTTTTGCAAGAAAATTACTTTGAACCCCCAAACATTATATTTTTTTTTTTTAAAGCAAATGCCCTACAGATTAAAATGGTGGGCGTTTCATTTTTTTTTCACACAGTATTTGCACAGCGATATTTCAAACGCTTTTTTGGGGGGGAAAAACACACTTTTTAAAATTTTAATGCAGTAAAACACACTATATTGCCCAAATGTTTGATGAAATAAAAGATGATCTTAGGCCGAGTACATGGATACCAAACATGACATGCTTTAAAATTGCGCACAAATGTGCAGTGGCGACAAACTAAATACATTTTTAAAAGCCTTTAAAAGCCTTTACAGGTTACCACTTTAGATTTACAGAGGAGGTCTACTGCTAAAATTACTGCCCTCGATCTGACGTTCGCGGTGACGCCTCACATGCATGGTGCAATTGCTGTTTACATTTGACGCCAGACGGACACTTGCGTTCGCCTTTGCGCGAGAGCAGGGGGGGACAGGGGTGCTGCTTTTTTGCTTTTTTATCTTATTTTTAAACTGTTCCTTTCATTTTTTTTTTTTTTTTTTTTTTTTTAATCATTTTTATTGTTATCTCAGGGAATGTAAATATCCCCTATGATAGCAATAGGTAGTGACAGGTATTCTTTTTTTAAAAAATTGGGGTCTATAGACCCTAGATCTCTGCTATGCCCTCAAAGCATCTGACCACACCAAGATCGGTGTGATAAAATGCTTTCCCAATTTCCCAATGGCGCTGTTTACATCCGGCGAAATCGAAGTCATGAAATGCTCGTAGTTTCCGGTTTCTTAGGCTATAGAGATGTTTGGAGCCACTCTGGTCTCTGATCAGCTCTATGGTCAGCTGGCTGAATCACCGGCTGCATTCTCAGGTTCCCTGTTGAGACAGGAGAGCCAGAGAAAAACACGGAAGACGGTGGGGGCATTCCCTCCCACTGCTTGTAAAAGCAGCTCAGAGGCTAATTAGCTGCTAGGATTGCTTTTACATGAAAGCCGACCGCTGGCTGAAAAGAATGATACCAAGATGATACGTAGCCTCCCTGGCGGTTTTCCCGAGTGTGGCTCGGGGTTAAAATTCAGGACCATTAGCGGTAACCCCGAGCCACACTCGGGATTACATCGCATTATCCTGGTGCCTCCTTACTTACCTTGTCCCCGGGATCCTGCGATGTCCCCCGCAGTGTCCGTGGGCTCCGTCCTCTGCCCGAAGCCTCTCTGTGCCAGGCTCCGTTCCCTGCGAGCATCGCAACGCACGGGGGCGGAGCCTGGCGGCAAATTCAAAAATATATCAAAATCATAACACATACAGTACTGTAATCTTACAGATTACAGTACTGTATGAAATGATTTCACATCCCTTTTATCCCCAGTGCTTTGTCCTATGCCCTGCATGCAGTTTTATGTTATATATACTGTTCTTTCTGCCTGGAAAGTGGAGATTGTCCATAGCAACCAAAAAGTGTCCCTTTACGTCAAAAGTGGCTTTAGACCAGCTAGAAAACAGCGATAATAAATTAGAACACTTGCAGAATTGAGCGATAGTGAATCGTGGGGAAATTTATTTTATTACTATTTATTTTTATTTTTTTTAATTATTTATTTTTATTTATTATATTATTTGTTTTTGTGTTTCAAACTTTATCATACCCGGGATATCTACTAGACTCTTGTTTGGACAGATTTAAGTGTGTTATTGTTAAGAATTACAGACCTACAATATAAAACGCCAAATTTCCATGCAAAATAATTGTACCGCTTTCAGCACCTAAAATCCGAAATAATCATACCGCCAGGGAGGTTAAACCTGCAGGCATCATTCTGGTATAACCACTCAGTCGTGAATGGCGTACCTGAAGACAAAAAAATGGTTAACAATAAAACACAGTAAACGGTAAAGTATAAAAAATGGCATACCTGAAAAGCAAACATGATAAAACATAACAATAAAACGTTGCAGAACAGAATACAGTAAAAAAGAGCAGAACAATAGAGAGAGAGAGAACAATAAAACGACAACTATTTTTTTTTATTTTATATATTTTTTTTTTCTTTTACACTTTTTTTTGTAACTAACTTTTATAACTGTAACCGGTTCCAGGTTCAGGTCTCTCAAAATGCGATGGCATCTTGGGAGACCCTGTGAAAGTGTGCCTAGTCTGTGCAATGCTGTACCCTACGCTAATACTCAACTAGTGTATGGTAGCGTTCAAAACATTCACCAATGCAAAGACCAGGATTGTCAGGACAGGAGGGACAATAATAGCGGGTGTCACGCCTATATCCGCGCTTGCTGCAGACACTACATCTTTTTTGGGGGTGTTCGTTAGGTAGGGGTACTCGGGAGGACATAAAGAAAATGCCTCTCATGCAGCCGACTGCATTTGGTTGGGGATGTGAATGGGGGAAGTACGGGCGCTGCAGAAGTGGTGTGTTCCCAATTATTAGGATTGGCGAATGCAGCAGGAAGGGCATTATGGGCACGACAGGCCTGTTTGTCTTCTTCTTGGTGGCAGCGGGACACTACTTGTGCTTGCCACCTCACCAGCTTGAACTGCACTTATGGGACTCGCCACGTCACCAAGTGTTACTGCAGTGCTGGTTTGACTACGACCGGGGTGTACTAGGCCGCTGGTGCTTGCCAGTTTACCAAAAAAACTGTTAGCGATCGCAGGGATCAGGCCTGACTCTGCAAATGCTGCAGTTATGCATTTAGTGTTTTGTAAGTGACAGTGATCGATCGATACTGCACTTGGGTGGGCTGGGCTGGGCCGGGCGGAGGGGCAAAACGCAGGTGCTAGCAGGTATCTGGGCTAATCCTGCTAACACTGCGTTTTTGGGAACCCTAAACTGCTGGGGACGCTAGTATAGGTCTGATCGGATCAGATATTGATCCGTTCAGATACTATACCACTAAGGGAGGCGTATGCTGCGTGCGTGGGTGTTAGCGGTACTGGCGCTAACCTGACGCTGCCTGGGGCTGGTGCTTGCCAGTTCAACAAAATGCTACCAAAAAAACTGTTAGCAATCGCAGGGATCAGGCCTGACTCTGCGAACACTGCAGTTATGCGTTTAGTGTTTTGTAAGTGACAGTGATCGATCGATACTGCACTTGGGTGGGCTGGGCGGAGGGGCGAAACGCAGGTGCTAGCAGGTATCTGGGCTGATCCCGCTAACACTGCGTTTTTGGGGACGCTAGTATAGATCTGATCAGATATTGATCCGTTCAGATACTATACCACTAAGGGAGGCGTATTCTGCGTGCGTGGGTGTTAGCGGTACTGGCGCTAATCTGACGCTGCCTGGGGCGATGCATATCACCGCCAGGCGATCAGGGGGCTAAACATTTATTCGGTAATAAACGGCGGGTGCCCTGACACTATAAAAAATAAACGAACTAACCAGCATCACCCGTAACAGTTATACGTGATCAGTGGTGAAAGGGTTAACTAGGTGGCATACAAGGGGTTAAAACATTTATTAGGTAGTACATGGTGGGGGTCCCTGTCGCTATAAAACGCTGACAGCGAACCTAAATATTTACCTCCCTAACTAGCGTCACCAGTGACACTAATACATCGATCAGAAAAATGATCGCTTGGCGACACTGGCGACGGGGGGTGATCAAGAAGTTAAAACTTTATTAGGGGGGGTACCCTAGACCTAAAGAGGGCTAACAGTAACTGTCCTACCACACTAACTGTCACAAACTGACACCATGCAGTAATCAGAAAAAAAAAAAAAAAACTGCTTGGTGTCAGTGTGACGGGGGGGGGGGGGGGGGGGGGGGTGTTTTGTGTGTGTGTGTGTAGTGTAGTGTAGTGTAGTGTAGTGTTTTCACTCACAGTGCAGTCTTCTCTCCTCGGCGCCGGAACGGAAAATACAGAGCCGAGGAGAGATGACATCATTTCCTGTTTAGCATACAGCAGCAGAGGAATGATCTGATTGGCCGGCGGCGATCGCGAGGGGGGGTGGACCACGAATGGATGGTCTCCCCCTCACCTCCGATCGCCGCTGGGCAAAAGCGGACCGCCTCTGGCACCGGGGGGGTCCGATCGGACCTCCCACCCGCGGGAGGCAGATCACGTACGTGTACGTGATTCTGCCTGCCCGTGCCACCTTGCCGATGTACATCGGAGTGAGGCGGTCCTTAAGTGGTTAAAAAGTGGGAGGCACATATAGAAACTGTTGTAATTCCTGCACCGTTCACCTTATTGGATGTAAATACCCTCAAATTAAAGCTGAAAGTCTGCAGTTAAAGCACATCTTGTTCATTTCATTTCAAATCCATTGTGGTGTATAGAGCCAAAAAGATTAGAATTGTGTCACTGTCCCAATATTTATGGACCTGACTGTATCTTATGGCAGCAGACAGCTGCCATTACCCCAGTATTTTCTTCAATGGCAAGCGTTCCACTTTAAGATAAAAGTGGTCTCCGCTACGCATTCATCGCAAAATCACTTTTATTGATGGCGGGAGGGGGTGGGTGTCTCAGCTGCTTACCGGAGCTGTTGGTAGCGGCGGAGACGATCCAGTGATGTTCTGAGAGGCAGCAAGTCGACTGAGGGAGTGATGGCCCCCACTCAATGCCATTGGATGACGGAAGCAACGTCAAACGTCACTTCCGCCCAACGGCCTTAAAGGGACAATTTTTTTTTTTTTATTAAAAACCTTTGTTTTTGTTTTTTTGCAAGATCTGTGGTCTTTGACCCCAGATCTAGCATTAACCACTTAGGGACCGGAAGGATTTTCCCCCTAATGACCAGAGCACTTTTTACAATTTGGCACTGCGCTGTTTTAGCTGGAAATTGCGCGATCATGAACTGCTGTACCCAAACTAATTTTCGTCCTTTTTTTCCCACAAATCGAGCTTTCTTTTGGTGAGAGACCTGTTGAGAATTTTTGCAGATCTCACTTGTCACAAAGTTTTAAAAATTGAAAAAAGAAAAAAAAAATGTTTTCTTTTTCTTAATTTTCAAAAACAAATGGGAGCTGCAAAATACCATGCCTCTTAGCAAATACCCTGGGGTGTGTACTTTCCAAAATTGTGTCATTTGGGGGGGGGGTTGTGCTATCTTGACATTTCAAGGCCTCCGAAACTGATAGGGTTTGAAAAGTAAAATCACCATTTTATACCCTTAGAAATCTTTAAGGCGGTGATTGGTTTTTCGGTGTCCTGTACGTGGCTAGGCTCCCAAAAAGTCTTACACGTGGTATCCCCTACTCAGGAGAAGCAGCAGAATGTATTTAGGGGTGTAATTCCACATATACCCATGGCATGTTTGAGCAATATCATTTAGTGACAACCTAATGTAAGAAAAATAAATAAATAAAAATGTTTAATTTTCCTGAAACTTGTGGCAAATTATAAAATATTCCATGGACTCAACATGTGCCTTATCAGTAAATGGCTTGGGGGTAATCTACTTTCCAAAAAGGGGTCCTTGGCAGGAGGGGGGGTTGTATTTAACTGTCCTGGCATTTTATGCACAACATTAGAAACTTGTGCCACACATCACCCAGTCTACTAACCGCTTGAAGACAAAGCCCTTTCTAAAACTTTTTGTTTACGTGAAAAAAATTTTTTGCTAGAAAATTACTTTGAACCCCCAAATATTATATTTTTTGTTTTAAAGCAAAGGCCCTACAGATTAAAATGGTGGGTGTTGCAATTTTTTTTTTCACACAGTATTTGTACAGCGATTTTTTTTTTTTTTTTTTTTTTTTTTTTTTTTTTTTTTTTTTTTTTTTTTCTCAAACGCAATTTTTCCGGGGGGGGGGGGGGGGCACTTTTTTTTTTTAACTTTATTTTAATGCACTAGAACACACTACATTGCCCAAATGTTTGATAAAATCAAATGCCGAGTTCATAGATACCAAACAGGACATGCTTTAAAATTATGAACAACTGTGCAGCGGTGACAAACTACATACATTTTTTAAAAGCTTTTAAAAGCCCTTACAGGTTACCACTTTAGATTTACAGAGGAGGTCTACTGCTAGAATTGCTGCCCTTGATCTGACATTCGTGGTGATACCTCACATGCATGGTGCAAGTGCTGTTTACATACCACACGAGAGCGATGCATGCGTTCGCCTTTGCACGGGGGGGCAAGTGTACCGTATTTATCGGTGTATAACACAGGCGGCGTATACCACGCACCCCAAGTTTAGGAGGGAATTTTAAGAAAAAAAACTTACATTTAAATGCCCATCAATGCAGCCTTGTCAGTGTCCATCTGCAGCCTTGTCCATCATTGCAACCTTGTCAGTGTCCTGTCAGTGTCCATCATTGGATCCTTGTCAGTGTCCATCATTGGATCCTTGTCAGTGTCCATCATTGGATCCTTGGTCAGTGTCCATCATTGGATCCTTGGTCAGTGTCCATCATTGGATCCTTTGTCAGTGTCCATCATTGGATCCTTTGTCAGTGTCCATCATTGGATCCTTTGTCAGTGTCCATCATTGGATCCTTTGTCAGTGTCCATCATTGGATCCTTGTCAGTGTCCATCATTGGATCCTTGTCAGTGTCCATCATTGGATCCTTGTCAGTGTCCATCATTGGATCCTTGTCAGTGTCCATCATTGGATCCTTGTCAGTGTCCATCATTGGATCCTTGTCAGTGTCCATCATTGGATCCTTGTCAGTGTCCATCATTGGATCCTTGTCAGTGTCCATCATTGGATCCTTGTCAGTGTCCATCATTGGATCCTTGTCAGTGTCCATCATTGGATCCTTGTCAGTGTCCATCATTGGATCCTTGTCAGTGTCCATCATTGGATCCTTGTCAGTGTCCATCATTGGATCCTTGTCAGTGTCCATCATTGGATCCTTGTCAGTGTCCATCATTGGATCCTTGTCAGTGTCCATCATTGGATCCTTGTCAGTGTCCATCATTGGATCCTTGTCAGTGTCCATCATTGGATCCTTGTCAGTGTCCATCATTGGATCCTTGTCAGTGTCCATCATTGGATCCTTGCCAGTGTCCATCATTGGATCCTTGCCAGTGTCCATCATTGGATCCTTGCCAGTGTCCATCATTGGATCCTTGCCAGTGTCCATCATTGGATCCTTGCCAGTGTCCATCATTGGATCCTTGCCAGTGTCCATCATTGGATCCTTGCCAGTGTCCATCATTGGATCCTTGCCAGTGTCCATCATTGGATCCTTGCCAGTGTCCATCATTGGATCCTTGCCAGTGTCCATCATTGGATCCTTGCCAGTGTCCATCATTGGATCCTTGCCAGTGTCCATCATTGGATCCTTGCCAGTGTCCATCATTGGATCCTTGCCAGTGTCCATCATTGGATCCTTGCCAGTGTCCATCATTGGATCCTTGCCAGTGTCCATCATTGGATCCTTGCCAGTGTCCATCATTGGATCCTTGCCAGTGTCCATCATTGGATCCTTGCCAGTGTCCATCATTGGATCCTTGCCAGTGTCCATCATTGGATCCTTGCCAGTGTCCATCATTGGATCCTTGCCAGTGTCCATCATTGGATCCTTGCCAGTGTCCATCATTGGATCCTTGCCAGTGTCCATCATTGGATCCTTGCCAGTGTCCATCATTGGATCCTTGCCAGTGTCCATCATTGGATCCTTGCCAGTGTCCATCATTGGATCCTTGCCAGTGTCCATCATTGGATCCTTGCCAGTGTCCATCATTGGATCCTTGCCAGTGTCCATCATTGGATCCTTGCCAGTGTCCATCATTGGATCCTTGCCAGTGTCCATCATTGGATCCTTGCCAGTGTCCATCATTGGATCCTTGCCAGTGTCCATCATTGGATCCTTGCCAGTGTCCATCATTGGATCCTTGCCAGTGTCCATCATTGGATCCTTGCCAGTGTCCATCATTGGATCCTTGCCAGTGTCCATCATTGGATCCTTGCCAGTGTCCATCATTGGATCCTTGCCAGTGTCCATCATTGGATCCTTGCCAGTGTCCATCATTGGATCCTTGCCAGTGTCCATCATTGGATCCTTGCCAGTGTCCATCATTGGATCCTTGCCAGTGTCCATCATTGGATCCTTGCCAGTGTCCATCATTGCATCCTTGCCAGTGTCCATCATTGCATCCTTGCCAGTGTCCATCATTGCATCCTTGCCAGTGTCCATCATTGCATCCTTGCCCCTGTGCATTTGCAGACAGTCTGTACCTTGCCATTTAAAAATGGCGCCGCCGAGATACAGAGACGGATGTCCTGTATATCTCTGCGGCGCTCGACCGCTTTCGGCTGTTCTCAGCGGCTCACGCGGGACTGCGAGAGCGGCCGAAAGCCGCGGAGAACAGCCGACGTTGGCCCAAAGCCGCAGAGAATGGCCGAGAGGCTCATAATCGGCGGGGGATCGGCGTATAACACGCACCTACGATTTTCCCCTGATTTTAAGGGGAAAGAAGTGCGCAGATAAATACGGTATTTATTTTGCTTTTTTATTTTGTTTTTACACTGTTCCTTTTTAATTTTTTTTTTTCATTGTTATCACAGGGAATGTAAATATCCCCTATGATAGCAATAGGTAGTGACGGATACTATTTTAAAAAAAAAATTGGGGTCTATTAGACTCTAGATCTCTCCTGCCCTCCAAGCATCTGACCACGCCAACGTCAGTGTGATAAAAATGCTTTCCCAATGGTGCTGTTTATATCCGGTGAAACCGAAGTCATGAAATGCTCATAGCTTCCAGTTTCTTAGGCCATAGAGATGATTGGAGCAGTTCTGGTCTCTGATCAACTCTATGGTCAGCTGGCAAAACCACCGGCTGCATTCTCTGGTTCCCTGGTGGGACAGGAGAGCCCAAGAAAACCATGGAAGATGGCAGGAGGGGGGGGGGGGGAAACGTTCCCTCCCACTGCTTGTAAAAGCAGTCTAGCGGCTAATTAGGATTGCTTTTACAGGAAAGCCAACCACCGCCTGAAAAACTAGACCAAGATGATACCTAAACCTGCAGGCATCATTCCGGTATAACTACTCAAAGTCCAGCAACAAAGCAGTACGTTGCTGGTCCTTGTTGGGCATATATTGTAATGTTTGTTTTTTTTTTTTGTTTTTTTTTTCATGATGCTTGTGGGTGAAATGAAAAACGAGAACCTAACAGATTCCTCCATTCACATTGATTGTGGTATGCCCACTATTAGAATACCGCACTGCATCCACCCACATCTAATGATGGGCATACATGGACCGATTCCTCCATTCATATCGATCTATGTAAATAAAAGCAAGTGCAGCGCAATAGGTCCAATAACTAAAGTTCCAAGAAAGTAACCAATAGGTAAAAATCCACTGAGGAACCACAAATCCCAGAAATGAAGAACCATATGTTAAGATGAATCCAATGATTGAGTGACAATCCCTCC
Organism: Lithobates septentrionalis; assembly: GCA_037952835.1. Lineage (NCBI taxonomy): Eukaryota > Metazoa > Chordata > Amphibia > Anura > Ranidae > Lithobates > Lithobates septentrionalis. The sequence goes on along the minus strand of JBBDGP010004537.1, from coordinate 353,821 downwards.
ACCAGCAGGTGACATGCTTGCTTGCCAGAACGAGTTGACTCATGAATTACCAGTAAGTCAATCACATTTGTCTCCAATGAGAGATGGGGATGGATCGCCAACTCTCCAATGGATAGTTGCAGACCAAACGACCATAGAGGAATAAACACAATCTAAATGCTTTCTGCTAATGTAAACACCAGGGTTTGTTGTATAAAAAAGCACACTCGCATAAAATGTCGTGGTATCCAGCATGTAAACCGCAACGGTAATGATTACCGCAACTTCGTGTATGGAAAGGATGGCAGCGGGTGACATCCATATAGGTAACCCCCCCCGTACGCATTACATCCTATGGGACTTCGTAAGCAAGGGCCATCGATCTATGTGGATGAGGAAATTTCTGCCAAGAAAAGTAAAAAAAAAAAAAAAAAAAGTCCACCGCTGCCCCTATGCTTCGGCATATATGCTTTTTTTTTTTTTTCTCTTTGTTTTTTAAACTGTAGTGGTGAAATCGCCTCCTACAGCGATTGAGTCACAGATTTACATATCGTGAGCGCAAACCCTGTTGCTGTCAAAATAAATAAATCTGTGCTGCAGCTGAATGGCGTACCTGCAAAGCAAATAATGGTTAACAATAAAACACAGTAACATTACAGTATAACAGTGGGACATTGCATACCTGCTAAACAAACACAATAAAACATTACATTGTAGCATAAATCACAGTAAAAGTAGAATGACATACCTGCATAGCAAACCCAATATAAGACACAGTAACCATAAACCATTACAGTATATCATAAAATAAAACCGAGGACAACAATAAAGAGCGCAATAAAATTACATTTTTTGCTTTTTTTAAAAAAAAAAAAAAAAAAATATTTATCTTTTTACACTTTTATTGCAACTATAAACATTCCAGCTTAGAGTCTCTCAAAATGTGGTGGCCATCTAACATCTTTCGAGACCCTATGTAAGTGTGCCCTAGGACTGTGCCGTGCTCTACCCTATGCTAATACTCAACTAGTGTATGGTAGCGATGGAAACCGTCACCGATGCAGAGACCAGGTTGGTCAGGACAGGAGGGACAATAAAAGCGGGTGTCACACCTATATCCACATTTTCTACAGCAATGACATCTTCTTTGGGTAGAGGTATCACGGAGGACATCCGGAAAATGCCTCTCATGCAGCCGGCTTACTGCATTTGCATTGGGAAGTTGGGCCATGGCACCGTCTGGAAAACAGGCTGTGATCTCTTCCTAAAATTTTAGGAAGGATCTAGTTCGTCCTGAAGCTGTGTATAACACATAAGCGTTCAGCAGAGCAAAATAAGTATAGACACTTTTCTATACCAGCGTCTAAGTAGGGTACCATCATCTGGTCGTTGAAGTCCACCCCTCCCATGTTAAGGTTGTATTCATGGACTCAGAGGGGCTTCTCAACACCAGTCGCCGTTGGGATTTGGACTGTCATATTTGCGTGAATGGAGGACAGAACCAAAACATTCCGTGTGCCCCTCCACTTCGAGGCAAGCTTTTTTTTCACACTTTAAGCAGGCTCTCTCCCCCCGTCTAAGTCTGGAATCTACAAGCCTTAGCAGGGACCACTACTCTATCGTCAGAGCTATCGGTCAGGGTGCCGCTGCTCTCTATGGGTTTGTGTACTGAGCCTGAATCTGACAGTGAGGCCTCCCCATCGCTCTCATCTGTCATGCTTAGCAACTGACGCTGCCACCTAACTGAAGCTAACTAGCCAAACCGTGACACTAATATGGTGATCAGAAAAAAGATCTGTACACTATACTAACTCCACAGTGATGGAGTGAAAGGGTTTACTGGGGTGATCAAGGGGTTAAACCCTAATTGGGGATTATATGGCGGGTGCCCTAAACCTATCTGCAATTACCGCTAGCTGCCCTAACTATGTTTAGAATCGCAAGTGACACCAGTACAGTGATCAGTTTATTTATGGGTAGATTGTCCCTAGTGTCCCCCCCTTTTGTGTAGGGGCTCCTGCTGGGTGTTGGCATATGTTTTATATGTATTATGTTTTATCCATTTTTGTAATGTGGTGTGTTTTTTCATTATTACCTATGGTATGTGGATAATGTTTTTGTTATATAAATCTAAAATTTTCAATAAAATCAGAGTTGAAACAGAGTCACAAGTGACACGAATACAGTGATCAGAAAAGAGATCTGTACGCTATACTAATACCACTGTGATAGGGTGAAAGGATTAACTGGGAGGTGATCGGAGGGTTAAACCTTTATTAGATTAGGTACCTTAAACCTACCTGGGCCTACTACTAACTGTCCTAATGCTGATTAGTGTCTCAAGTGACACCAGTGATGCACTTGGTGACAATGTGACAGGGAGTGAAAGGGTTAACTTGGGGTGGGGGGGGGGTGAAAAGTTTGCCTATGTGTTCTGGTGTTAGTGTAGTGCTTGGTGTATTCACTATGGATGTCTTCTCTCGCACTGGAACCAAAAAGGGCTCCACGAGGGGAGGTGACATCACTTTTTCTGTCTGTGTTTACATTACACAGGAAGAGGAGGCATTTCATTCACCAGAACCGATCAGCAGGTCCAGACCAAAAATCATTGGCCTGGGACTGTAGACTGATCAGTTCTGAAGTGAATCCGATGGCTGGTGTGCGTGCCCCCTACCCCCCCCCCCCCCGCGTGAACACCTACGGCGGTTCGCGCAGCAGCGCCAACCTGCTGCAGTATAATGACAGCAGCTGGTCAGAAACCGTTTAAAGAGGTCCTGTCAATCCTTTTTTTCCATTACAAGGGATGTTTACATTCCTTGTAATAGGAATAAAAGTGATCCAACTTTTTTTTTTTTTTTTAAAGGGACACTGTAAATAAATAAAAAAAAGTAAAGTGCCCCGTCCTTCGGTGCTCGTGATCGTTAGAGTGAGAGCAATAATTTTAGTAAAAGACCTCCTCTGTACCTCAAAAACTGGTAACCTGTAGAAATTTTTAAACATCGCCTATGGAGATTAAACCCTTCAGATCCGCGCTATAGCCAAATGACGGCTACAGCGCGGATCTGCTTTGCCGGGAGGCCGTCAATAGACGTCCTCCCCTTTGCATGCTCGCCACGCCCCCCTGAAGTGCGCCTCAATCACCTGAGTCAATGAGACTCGGTTGATCACAGATCGAAGTAAGGGATCCCGACCCCTTATCACGTGATCAGCTGTCAGCCAATGACAGCTGATCACGTGATATAAACAGAAGATCGGTAATTTTTTTTTTTTCCTCCTGACGCTGACAGTGAGGAGGAAAAAAAAGCCAATCACCGGCTTCTGTTGAAGGGACATCGGCCCCGAAGGGGAAGAGGCCTCATATGTGCCCACCAGTACATCAGTGCTTCATCAGTGCCACCTAGCAGTTATGCCTATCAGTGCCCATCACTGCCACCCATCAGTGCCACCTATTAGTGCCCTTCGGTGCAATCTATCAATGCCCTTTGGTGCCGCCCACCAGTGCCCACCAGTGCCACCTCTCAGTGCCCACCAGTGCAGCCTCATCAGTGTACATCAATGAATGAGAAAAATTACCTGTTTGCAAAATGTATTAACAAAATGTAAAATGGTTTTGTATTTTATTTTTAAAAAATCGGTCTTTTTTTAATTTAAAAAACAATAAAAAACCCAGAGGTGATCAAATACCACTAAAAGAAAGCTCTATTTGTGGGGAAAAAATGATAAAAATTCAATTTGGGTACAGTTTTGTATGACCGCGCAATTGTCATTCAAAGAGTGACAGCGCTAAAAGCTGAAAATTGGTCTGGGCAGGAGGGGGGTTTAGGTGCCCAGTAAGCAAGTGGTTAAGTGTCAAAGTTTGTCATTCCACAAGCGGGTGCGATTTTGAAGGAATCAATTTACTCGGCGTAAGACAGCTGCACAAATACGGTGTAATGCAAAGTATTGCAACGACCGCCGTTTTATTCTCTAGGTTGTCTGTAAACAAAAAATATATATATATATATATATATATATATATATATATATATATATGTGTGTGTAAAATGGGGGTTTGAAGTAATTTTTCTAGCAAAAAAAAGCTGATTAACTTGTAAACATTAAGTGTAAAAAATAGGCCTGGTTCTTAAGTGGTTTAGAACTGTCAAGCTGCAATATAATATATTCTTTCTTTCTTCGATTTTCTTTCTTTCTTCGATTTTTCTTTCTTTCTTCGATTTTCTTTCTTTCTTCGATTTTCTTTCTTCGTTACCACTTGCCGACTGCCCCATAGCACATTTACTGCTACAGGGTGACCGCGCTGCGCAGGATTGTGTATAAACACAATATTGGGACACCTGCCTTTACACGCACATGAACTTTAATGGAGTCTTAGTCCATAGGGTTCCATATTGATTTAGTCCACCCTTTTGCAGCTATAACAGCTTCAACTTTTCTGGGAAGGCTGTCCACAAGGTTTCAGAGTGTCTATGGGAATGTTAACCATTCTTCCAGAAGCGCATTTGTGAGGTCAGGCACTGATATTAGACGAGAAGGCCTGGCTCGCTGTCTCCACTCTTAATTCATCCCAAAGGTGTTCTATCGGGTTGAGGTCAGGACTCTGTGCAGGCCAGTCAAGTTCCTCCACCCCAAACTCGCTCATCCATGTCTTTATGCACCTTGCCTTGTGCACTGGTCCAAATCATTTGGTGGAGGGGGGATTATTTTGTGGGGTTGTTTTTCAGGGGTTCGGCTTGGCCCCTTAGCAGTGGTGGCTGGTGTTTTTTTGGGGGGGGGACGGCCCCCTGGAAAGGACGGCGGATAAAAAGACCTTTCCTGCGAAAAAGAAAAATTTCCAAAAGAAGTTTTTCCATCCTCAAAGAGAACCCCCAAAGACAGATAAAGAATTCAGACCAAAGAAGCATTGGACGGGGCAGAAAGGGAAAGGAGGTATTCTCTTTAACCGTCCCAGTCAAAACCCAAAACCACAGTGAAGTCAGGCTGCCGGTGAGAGGAAGGCTGAAGGGTGTTTTCTCCCACAATGGGAAACGCTAACATCGCACGAGTTTGTTTTGAACATCATTAGGGGGTTATGCCCTAGAGTTTCACAGAGATCTACCAAGGACACAGAAAAAGCCAGGATCTTACCTTTATTGATCGGGGAAATGGTAAATCAAGAAGTATTGATGCCAGTCCCAGTTCAGAAACGGGGGGATGGTTTCTATTCACACGTGTTTGTGATAAAGAAACCATCCAGAGAAAATTCAGACCAATTCTGAATCCACGGCCCCTGAACTTATCTATCCAATACTAAAAGTTTTTTGCATGGAGTCCATTTATTCAATAAGAAATCTTCTGCAGAAAGATGTCTTTATGGCAACTTTGGATCTGAAAGATGCCTATATACATATTCCAATAAAAAGAATGTCAAAAATTTCTTTGTCTAGCAATTCAAATCAGACGCAAGATTTATCACTACCAATGCAGAGCACTTCCCTTTGGACTGTCATCATCCCTGAGAATTTTCACCAAAGTGTTGGCCTGAAGCAGTAGTCCCCTTAAGGCTCCAGTCCATTTCGATCGTTCCATACCTGGGCGATCTACTCCTTTATGTCTCACTCAGAGAGAGCTTCATCAAGACTTGGTTGTAACAGCAGAGCTGGGGTGGATTATAAATAAAAATCCAAACCAAACCCAGTGCAAACAATTTTCTATTTTTGTGTTACAACATCCAATCCAAAGAGCAGAAGATGGTGCTTCCGAAAGTGAAGATATCCAGGCTGAAACAGAGAATGTCGTACCTTCAATCCAGTCACAGTTGTGCGGTAAGGTAAGTGATGTTGGCATGAGGCCTCATGACGGCATCAATCCCGGCCGTACAATGGGCCCACTTCAAGGAAAGCCTACAGAGGTTCCTGTTGGAAGAATTGAAAGACACGGACCTAGAAGAAAAAATAACAATTGCCGCCAAAGTAAAGTGATCTCTATAGTGGTAGAAAGACAGGGAGAACCTTCACAAGGGGGTACACTGGTTACTACCCATCACATCCATATTGACCACAGATGCCAGCAGTTGGAGTTGGGGAGCCCACCTCAACAGCTACTGAGCCCAGGGCAAGTGGGCACCAGAAGAAAGAGGGTTCTCCTCCAACTGGAAAGAACTGACGGCTATCTTCAGAGGTTTACTAGCTTTTCAGAAACAGGTCACCATCTCCAGGTCCGTTCCAAAAAATACAACAGCAGTAGCATAAATCGACAAACAAGGAGATACCAAGAGTCCCCGATTTGATGTTTGCAGCCAAGACAATCTTTCGGTGGGCAGAGAGCAATCTCACATCCATCTCCGCAGTGCATCTGAAGGGGGGAGCAGAACAATACTGCAACAAGACAAGTCTCGAATCAAGAGTGGTCTCTTCACCCAGAGGTATTTGACAACATAGTGGCATACTGGGGTAAACCAGAAGTGGATCTGTTCATGGCCAGGAAAAATTAAAAAAGACACAAGTCCATCAAGTCCAACTTATATGTGTGATTATGTCAGTATTACCTTGTATATCCCTGTATGTTGTGGTTGTTCAGGTGCTTATCTAATAGTTTCTTGAAACTATCGACGCTCCCTGCTGAGACCACTGTCTGTGGAAGGGCATTCCACATCCTTGCCGCTCTTACAGTAAAGAACCCTCTAGGTAGTTTAAGGTTAAACCTCTTTTTCTTCTAATTTTAATGAGTGGCCACAAGTCTTGTTAAACTCCCTTCCGCAAAAAAGTTTTATCCCTATTGTGGGGTCACCAGTACGGTATTTGTAAATTGAAATCATATCCCCTCTTAAACGTCTCTTCTCCCGAGATGTCCTCCAGACCTTTTATTAGCTTTGTAACCCTTCTTTGTACTCCATTTCCAGTACATCCTTCCTAAGGACTGGTGCCCAGAACTGGAGGACATACTCTAGGTGCGGCCGGACCAGAGTCTTGTAGAGCGGGAGAATTATCGTTTTTATCTCTGGAATTAATCCCCTTTTTAATGCATGCCAATATTCTGTTTGCTTTGTTAGCAGCAGCTTTGCATTGCATGCCATTGCTGAGCCTATCATCTTCTAGGACTCCCAGGTCCTTTTCCCTCCTAGATTCCATCCTGTGTACCTAGAAAAGCGCTTACAGGTAGATCCCCTTATCTTGAGGCTCTGCAAAGCAATCCCAAAACACAGGCCAGTCCAGGTTCACAAGATCCCAATCTGGGACCTATCGGTAGTCATCGGGGCCTTTCTGGGAGCACCCTTTACATAGTCAGGTTGAAAAAAGACACAAGTCCATCCAGTTCAACCTTAAAAACAATAAATAAAATAAAAAATATTGTACAATCCAATATACCCAATTTTATACCCTCAGTTGTTTCAGAGGAAGGCAAAAAACCCCAGCAGAGCATGCTACAGCAGGGGAAAAAATTCCTTCCTGATCCCCCAAGAGGCAATCGCATTTTCCCTGGATCAACTTTACCTATAAATGTTAGTACCCAGTTATATTATGCACATTTAGAAAAGTATCCAGCCCTTTCTTAAAGCAATCCACTGAGCTTGCCAGAACCATCTCTGGTGGGAGTCTATTCCACATTTTCACAGCTCTTACTGTGAAGAAACCTTTGCGTATTTGGAGATGAAATCTCTTTTCCTCTAGACGTAAAGAGTGCCCCCCGTGTTCTCTGGGTTGACCGTAAAGAGAATAACACCACCAAGTTCACTATATGGACCCCTTATGTATTTGAACATGTTGATCATATCCCCCCTTATTCTCCTCTTCTCAATAGTGAATAAATTCAGTTCCTCTAATCCAGGGCTCGACAAAACCCGGGCGCCAGGTCGCATTTGCGACTAGAATTAGCGACCTGGCGCCTGGGGCAGCACAGCTGGGGGTATCCTGTCTCTGTGCGGACATAGACCCCCCCCGTGCGATCGCGTCGGGCCGCGCCGGCCGGTAATTGAGGCCCCGGCTTTGCGGCCTTCTTCGGTAGTTCTGGAGTCCTTCTGAAATCTGGCGCCATCTTGTGGTGGCCGTTGGTATTGCAACCAGCAATGTTAATGCAATGCTAATGCGAAATACCTGCCTGTTTTCACTGCCCATCTCCTTCCCAAAGTGGAGAAGAGAAGGAAGTGAATGTGGGGATAGCCTTTTTTTTTCGTAATAGATTTTATTTATTTATATTTATATAAAAACTGTTTATTTATTTTTTTCCTAATTAAAATTAATTTATTTGTTATCTCCCTGCTTGGCCCCTTTCACACGGGCTGTCTGATCAGGTTCGCCTGTCTGTTTTTCAGGCGGACCTGATCGGACCCTTAGAGCCCTTTCACACCGAGCCGCGGGGGGCGTTGGCGGTAAAGCGGCGCTATTTTTAGCGCCGCTTTACCGTAGTTTTAGTGACGCTATTCGGGCCTCTAGCGGGGCGGTCTTTTTCTGTGTAAATTTAAGATTAGTTATTTTTTATATTGAAAATAAAGCTTTGTCGGTCGTTTAAAAAAAACCTGGCTCCTAACTTTTTTAGCTGGCTCCTAGATTCCAAGCAAATTTGTCAAGCCCTGCTCTAATCTTTCCTCATAGCTGAGCTCCTCCATGCCTCTTATCAGTTTGGTTGCCCTTCTCTGCACTTTCTCCAGTTCCCCGATATCCTTTTTGAGAACTGGTTCCCAAAACTGAACTGCATATTCCAGATGAGGTCTTACTAATGTTTTGACCAGGGGCAAAATTATATCTCTCTAGAGTCCATACCTCTCAATACAAGAAAGGACTTTGCTCGCTTTGAACCAATCTTAGAAGCTTCTTTAAGATTGCTCACACTTAAGTTGGTGCTCCTAGTCGCAATCACTTCTTCAGCCCGTAGGGTGAGTGAAATGCAAGCTCTTTCCATCAGAGAGTCCTTCCTCCAGATCCTGGACGATAGTCATCCTAAGGACGGACCCTGGGTTCCTGCCAAAAGTGCCAAAAATCCCAGGACATTATTCTACCTACGTTCTGTCAAAGTGCCTCAAATAACAAAGAAAGGCAATTCCACTTGCTGGACGTTAGAAGGTGCATTCTAAATTATCTAGAAGCAACAGAGGCATTTAGAATAGCGGATTCACTTTTTGCCTTATTTTCAGGTAATCACAAGCCTCCAAAGTCACTTTAGCAAGATGATGGATCAAGTTGGCTATCACAGAGGGGTACAGAGTGCTAGATAAGGAACCTCCTAGGGGGTATTAAGGCACAGTCCACAAGAGCACTTTCAGGGTCCTGGGCAGAAAAGGCTGGTGCCACCCTAGAGCAGATCTACAAAGCAGCTACATGGTCAAGCTTTACCACCTTTACAAGGCATTTCCAACTAGTCAGGACCAAGCTTTTGGAAGGAAAGTCCTCCAAGCTGTAAAATACAAATTTTTAACTTGTAAGCAACAAATGTAAAAAATAGGCTTCTTCCTTAAGTGGTTAAAGTATCTGTTCACACCAAGATCGTTTTGATCAGACGCTTTCCCAATTTAACCACTAGACATCCGCGCTATGGCCGAATGACGGCCACAGCGCGGACCTGCATATGGCGGCCTCCCCTGTGCATGCTCCCTGCGCGCGCCCTGCAGGGCGCGCCGTGATCAGCCGAGTCACTGAGACTCGGCTGATCACCGATCCGGCCCCTTACCATGGGATCAGCTGTCAGCCAATGACAGCTGATCACATGATGTAAACAAAAGATCGGTAATCGTTTTTGTTTTTTTTTACTCACACTGACAGCGCGAGTAGAAAAAAAAAAACGATCACCGGCTCACATGTCAGGGACATCGGTCCCGAAGTGGAAGAGGCACATCTGCCTCATCAGTGCCACCTAACACTGCCCACAGTGCCACCTAACACTGCCCACAAGTAGTGCCAATCAGTGCCACCTGCCAGTGCTGCCCATCACTGCCACCCATCAGTGCCCATCACTGCCACCTCATCAGCATACATCAATGAAGGAGAAAAATTACCCGTTTTTTTAAATTTTTTATAACAAAATATATAAAAAAAAAATTTTTTGTAAAGTTTTAACAAAAGTAAAAACCGCAGAGATGATCAAATACCACCAAAAGAAAGCTCTATTTGTGCTGAAAAAATGATAAAAATTTCATTTGGGTACAGTGTTGTATGACCGCGCAATTGTCATTCAAAGTGCGTCAGCGCTGAAAGCTGAAAATTGGTCTGGATAGGAGGGGGTTTTAAGTGCCCTGTAAGCAAGTGGTTAAAAATGGTGCTCGTTATATCCGGCGGAACCGAAGTGATGAAATGCTCGTAGTTTCCGGTTTCTTAGGCCATAGAGATGAGTGGAGCCGTTCTGGTCTTCGAACTGTTTTATGGTCAGCTGGCAGAACCACCGCTTGCATTCTCAGGTTCCCCTGTGGGACAGGAGAGCCTGAGAAAACCGTGTGCTGAAAGGAACAAAAGATCTTGACTGATTCCTCCATTTTACATCAATCGATGTAGATGAAGACATCTCTGCCAAGAAAAGTGGAAAAAAAAAATATGCCAAAGCATAGGGGTGATCTGACCATTATAAATATGTTCCTTTTTTTAATGCGGTGGAGAAATCTCGTCCTACTGCACAGCAATCACTGATGTATGTATTCTGAAAGCACACCCTGCTGCTATCAGAATAAACAGATCAGTACTGCAGTTGAATGGTGTTCCTGCAAAGCAAACAACGGCTAACAATAAAACAACCTTTTGGCTATTTTATTTTCCTGTAACTGTAAAAAACGGTAAACGTTCCAGACTAGGGTGTTCTCAAAATGTGGACAGTTTCCTGACTGTCTAACATCTTTCGAGACCCTGTGTGAATGTGTGCCCTAGACTGTGCCATGCTCTACCCTCTACTAATACGCCACTAGTGTGTGGTAGGGACAGAAACAGTCCTTGAGGCAGAGACCAGGTTGGCTAGGACAGAAGAGACACAAATAATGGGCATCACGCCTAAATCCGCATCTACCACAAACACAATCTTTTTTGGGGTGCTCTTTGGGTCGGCGTACCAGGGAGGACATCCAGAAAATTCCTCCTATGCAGCCGGCTCACTGCATCTGGGAAATTGGGCCGATACAAAAGGGCTTTGGTGATCTCTTCCTGAAATTTTAGGAAGGATCCACTTCTTCCTGACGCTTTGTATAGTACAAAAGCGTTGAACACGGCCAATTGGAATAAATATACAGACACTTTCTTGTGCCAGCATCTGGCCTTTCAGGAAATTAAGTGTGGCACTGTCATCTGATCATTGAAGATCACCCCTCCCATGTTAAGGTTGTAGTTGAGGACCCAGAGGGGTTTCACAACAACACCAGTAGCCGTTGCAGTTTGGACTGTCGTATCTGCCTTAATGGAAGACAGGACGAAAACATCCTGTTTGTCCTTCCACTTCACTGCAAGCAATTCTCAAGCAGGCTCTCTCCCCTGTCTAAGTTGGGTATTCACAAGCCGTTGGGGAAAGCCCCGGCGATTAGGTCGCACTGTGCCAGAACAGCCAATCTCTAATCCAAAAAGGTGCCCAAAAAGTTACGCAGTCCCGGGGCTCTACGTGACTATCTTTTCCCTCGTAAATCAGGAAACTTCATGTATAGCCTGTTGCCCTCTCACAGAGCTTATACATTGTGATCCCATATGTGGTATGCTTGCTGGGGAGAAACTGTTAGAAAGCAAGGCGGCCAGAAAAATTGATGAGGGACTCGTCTACACAAACACCTTGTGGCAAATACAAGTCTGCAAATTTTTGGTTAAAATGGTTTACGAGGGGCCAAATTTTGTGAAGCCAATCATTATTATTATTATTATACAGGATTTATATAGCGTCAACAGTTTGCGCAGCGATTTACAACATGGGTCAGACCGTACACAAACAAATCAATACAGGAGGGATCAGAGGGCCCTGCTCGTTAGAGCTTACAATCTAGAAGGGTGGGTCAAGTGGAACAAAAGGTAATAACTGGGGGTGAGCTGATGGAGAAAATGAAAATATAGTTGTTAGGTGTGGGTAGGGTAGAGAAGGGTTTTCAGGGGTCGTCTAAAAGCTAATGGAGTAGGAGATAATCGGACAGGTGTTCCATAGGATTGGAGAGGCTCTGAAAAAAGTCCTGGAGGCGAGCATGGGAAGAGGTGATAAGGGAGCTAGAGAGCAGGAGGTCTTGAGAGGAACGAATAGGTTGGTATTTAGAGACTAGGCTAGCAATGTAGCTGGGAGCTAAGTTGTGGATGGCTTTGTAAGTAGTTAGTATTTTAAATGTAATTTGTTGAGTGGAAGCCAGTGAAGGGATTGACCGAGAGGAGTAGCAGACACAGAGCGATTGGTAAGGTGGATGAGTCTGGCAGCAGCATTCATGATGGATTGAAGGGGGGATAGACTATGTAGAAGTAAGCCAATGAGAAGAGAGTTGCAGTAGTCGAGGCGAGAGATGACCAGGGAGTGAATTAAGAGCTTTGTTGTGTCATTGGTTAGAAAGGGGCGTATTTTGGAGCTGTTGAGGAGGCAATATTTGAACAGTCATTGAACATGGGGCTTAAAGGAGAGTTCAAAGTCCAGGACTACACCTAGGACCTTGACACGCGAGGGATGGGCTTATAGTTGTGCCATCAATTTTGACAGATAGATCAGGAGAAGGGGCACATGGGGGCGGAAGAATTTATAAGTTCGGTTTTGGATACAGTGCCTTGCAAAAGTATTCACCCCCCTTGGCATTTTTCGTGTTTTGTTGCCTCACAACCTGGAATTAATATGGAATGTTTTGAGGATTTGCATCGTTTACCGTATATACTCGAGTGTAAGTCGTTCCGAGTATAGGTCGAGGCCCTAATTTACCACAAAAAAATGGGAAAAACTTAGTGACCCGAGTATAAGACGAGGGTGAGAAATGCACAGCTACTGTAAGTGGAAAAGAGGGTCAACAATGCCCATTTGCAGCCTCACTGTGCCCATTTGCATGCCTCACTGTGCCCATTTGCAGCCATAGGTCCCCCGAACTTCAAACTCTGTAGTTAAGGGTTCCTAGATGCCCCCTAGCTGCAGCCAAAATTTGGGGTCTCTGAACCCAAATGGTCCCGAAATGACATTGCTGCAGATGGACACAGTTGACCAACTTTGGGGCCCCGTATCTTGGGGCCACTTAGTGCTAGGAACCCCAAATTTGGTGTGCAAACTCAGTGGAAACCAGCACTATAAAATATCCAAAGCTGGGGTTTCTAGCACCAAGTGTTCCCAAGATACAGGGTCCCAAAAATCGGTTCAAAAAATGTCAAGCACTTTTCTGCAGCAGAGAATGACATTTTCCGAACCGGGTTTGTGGCCCTGTATCTCGGAGTCACTTGGTCCTAGCAACCCCAGCTTTGGATATGTTATGATACCAGTTCCACTGGGTTTGCACACTAAATTTGGGGTTCCTAGCACAAAGTGGCCCTGAGATACAGGGCCCAGGTTCGGGAAATGAAATTTTTTGCTGCAGAAAAGTGCTTGACTCGAGTAGAAGTCCAGGGGGGCACTTTCAGCACAAAAAAATGTGCTGAAAACCTCGACTTATACTCGAGTATATACGGTAATTTACAGAACATGCCCGCAACTTTGAAGTTTTTTTTTTTTTTTTACTGTGAAGCAAACAACAAATAGGACAAAATAACAGAAAAAGTCAATGTGCATAACTATTCACCCCCCCTAAAGTCAATACTTTATAGAGCGACCTTTTGTGGCTATCACAGCCAGGGCCGTCTTTAGCGCAGGGCAAACGGGGCACTTGCCCTGGGCCCAATCTTTGTTGGGGGGGCCCGCGCTAGCCGTGAATTGGGGCCCCGATCACAGCTTTGCAGAGCGCACAGAGGACACGAGAGGATGTATTCCTCGCTAGCCAGCTGAGAGGGGGCGAGGCCGGGAGCTCCACTGACGCTCTGACCCCGCCCACGTGCAGCCTGTGTACTCGGAAAAGAGCTTCTGTAGTGAGAGCCAGTGATCGGAGTGGGAGTGTCAGTGGAGCTTCCGGCCCCGCCCCCTCTATACTGGCTGGTGAATACCGAGGTCCAGGGGCGGGGCCGGGAGCTCCAATGACACTCCCACTCCGATCACTGACGCTCTATTCCCAGTACACAGGCTGCACTTGGGCGGGGTCAGAGCGTCAGTGGAGCTCCCGCCCCCCCCTCTCAGCTGGCTAGTGCGGAATACATCCTCCCATGTCCTCTGTGCGCTCTGCAGAGATGTCATCGGGGCGACCATTCACGGGTGATGTGGGCCCAGGGCCCACCCAACAAAGCATCAGTGGAGCTCCCAGCTGCTTTAGTGAGAGCAGAGAGTGGAAGCCCCGCCCACAGTCCTAAAGGTATGTAGTAAGTTTGGCTGGCCAGGTATGTCCTTACAACCATAGAATGCCTGACTGTTTAAACCCTGAGCTGTGGTATTTAACTGTAAAGCTGTGCATTGCTGAAAGTTCTCTGACCATCCCCTGTATAATGTCTGCAGTCTCTGATTGTCTCCTGCAGCATGTCCGCAGTCTCTGGTAATCTCCTGCAGTATGTCCGCAGTCTCTGGTAATCTCCTGCAGTATGTCCGCAGTCTCTGGTAATCTCCTGCAGTATGTCCGCAGTCTCTGGTAATCTCCTGCAGTATGTCCGCAGTCTCTGGTAATCTCCTGCAGTATGTCCGCAGTCTCTGGTAATCTCCTGCAGTATGTCCGCAGTCTCTGGTAATCTCCTGCAGTATGTCCGCAGTCTCTGGTAATCTCCTGCAGTATGTCCGCAGTCTCTGGTAATCTCCTGCAGTATGTCCGCAGTCTCTGGTAATCTCCTGCAGTATGTCCGCAGTCTCTGGTAATCTCCTGCAGTATGTCCGCAGTCTCTGGTAATCTCCTGCAGTATGTCCGCAGTCTCTGGTAATCTCCTGCAGTATGTCCGCAGTCTCTGGTAATCTCCTGCAGTATGTCCGCAGTCTCTGGTAATCTCCTGCAGTATGTCCGCAGTCTCTGGTAATCTCCTGCAGTATGTCCGCAGTCTCTGGTAATCTCCTGCAGTATGTCCGCAGTCTCTGGTAATCTCCTGCAGTATGTCCGCAGTCTCTGGTAATCTCCTGCAGTATGTCCGCAGTCTCTGGTAATCTCCTGCAGTATGTCCGCAGTCTCTGGTAATCTCCTGCAGTATGTCCGCAGTCTCTGGTAATCTCCTGCAGTATGTCCGCAGTCTCTGGTAATCTCCTGCAGTATGTCCGCAGTCTCTGGTAATCTCCTGCAGTATGTCCGCAGTCTCTGGTAATCTCCTGCAGTATGTCCGCAGTCTCTGGTAATCTCCTGCAGTATGTCCGCAGTCTCTGGTAATCTCCTGCAGTATGTCCGCAGTCTCTGGTAATCTCCTGCAGTATGTCCGCAGTCTCTGGTAATCTCCTGCAGTATGTCCGCAGTCTCTGGTAATCTCCTGCAGTATGTCCGCAGTCTCTGGTAATCTCCTGCAGTATGTCCGCAGTCTCTGGTAATCTCCTGCAG
Organism: Lithobates septentrionalis; assembly: GCA_037952835.1. Classification (NCBI taxonomy): domain Eukaryota; kingdom Metazoa; phylum Chordata; class Amphibia; order Anura; family Ranidae; genus Lithobates; species Lithobates septentrionalis. Next base: position 338,373 of record JBBDGP010004537.1, on the reverse strand, counting down.
TATGTCCGCAGTCTCTGGTAATCTCCTGCAGTATGTCCGCAGTCTCTGGTAATCTCCTGCAGTATGTCCGCAGTCTCTGGTAATCTCCTGCAGTATGTCCGCAGTCTCTGGTAATCTCCTGCAGTATGTCCGCAGTCTCTGGTAATCTCCTGCAGTATGTCCGCAGTCTCTGGTAATCTCCTGCAGTATGTCCGCAGTCTCTGGTAATCTCCTGCAGTATGTCCGCAGTCTCTGGTAATCTCCTGCAGTATGTCCGCAGTCTCTGGTAATCTCCTGCAGTATGTCCGCAGTCTCTGGTAATCTCCTGCAGTATGTCCGCAGTCTCTGGTAATCTCCTGCAGTATGTCCGCAGTCTCTGGTAATCTCCTGCAGTATGTCCGCAGTCTCTGGTAATCTCCTGCAGTATGTCCGCAGTCTCTGATTGTCTCCTGCAGTATGTCCGCAGTCTCTGATTGTCTCCTGCAGTATGTCCGCAGTCTCTGATTGTCTCCTGCAGTATGTCCGCAGTCTCTGATTGTCTCCTGCAGTATCTCCGCAGTCTCTGATTGTCTCCTGCAGTATCTCCGCAGTCTCTGATTGTCTCCTGCAGTATCTCCGCAGTCTCTGATTGTCTCCTGCAGTATGTCCGCAGTCTCTGATTGTCTCCTGCAGTATGTCCGCAGTCTGAGTGTCTCCTGCAGTATTTACACAGTCTGATTGTCTCCTGCAGTATTTACACAGTCTGATTGTCTCCTGCAGTATTTACACAGTCTGATTGTCTCCTGCAGTATTTACACAGTCTGATTGTCTCCTGCAGTATGTCCGCAGTCTCTGATTGTCTCCTGCAGTATGTCCGCAGTCTCTGATTGTCTCCTGCAGTATGTCCGCAGTCTCTGATTGTCTCCTGCAGTATGTCCGCAGTCTCTGATTGTCTCCTGCAGTATGTCCGCAGTCTCTGATTGTCTCCTGCAGTATGTCCGCAGTCTCTGATTGTCTCCTGCAGTATGTCCGCAGTCTCTGGTAATCTCCTGCAGTATGTCCGCAGTCTCTGGTAATCTCCTGCAGTATGTCCGCAGTCTCTGGTAATCTCCTGCAGTATGTCCGCAGTCTCTGGTAATCTCCTGCAGTATGTCCGCAGTCTCTGGTAATCTCCTGCAGTATGTCCGCAGTCTCTGGTAATCTCCTGCAGTATGTCCGCAGTCTCTGGTAATCTCCTGCAGTATGCCCGCAGTCTCTGGTAATCTCCTGCAGTATGTCCGCAGTCTCTGGTAATCTCCTGCAGTATGCCCGCAGTCTCTGGTAATCTCCTGCAGTATGTCCGCAGTCTCTGGTAATCTCCTGCAGTATGTCCGCAGTCTCTGGTAATCTCCTGCAGTATGTCCGCAGTCTCTGGTAATCTCCTGCAGTATGTCCGCAGTCTCTGGTAATCTCCTGCAGTATGTCCGCAGTCTCTGGTAATCTCCTGCAGTATGTCCGCAGTCTCTGGTAATCTCCTGCAGTATGTCCGCAGTCTCTGGTAATCTCCTGCAGTATGTCCGCAGTCTCTGGTAATCTCCTGTAGTATGTGTATTAATGTGCCCCTTTACTTGCTCAATTATTTGGGATTGCTCCACTGCTCAGTGAGAGGTAATGATGTGCATGAACCTCTAGCAACCAATCAGCAAACAGTAGTGATCTGCTTTAATCTCTAGCAACCAATCAATAAGTGCTAATAATGTACATTAACCTCTAGCAACCAATCGGCAAGCAGAAATTATGTGTTGTAACCTCTAGAAACCAGCCATTGAGCAGTAATGATGGGCTGTAACCTCTGGCAAACAATTGCAATCGCTGCGTGATCTGCTGCAGTAAACTGATTTTGAGTCTACCTGCTATTTTTTGTATGTCTCAGAATGGAGGGGGGGCCCCAAGAAAATGTTTGCCCAGGGCCCAATCAAAATTAAAGACGGCCCTGATCACAGCTCCAAGTCGCTTTGGGTAAGTCTCTATGAGCTTGCCACATCTTACCACTGGGATTTTTGCCCATTCCTCCTTGCAAAATTTCTCCAGCTTCTTCAAGTTGGATGGTTTGCGCTTGTGAACAGCAATCTTTAAGTCTGACCACAGATTTTCTACTGGATTGAGGTCTGGGCTTTGACTAGGCAATTCCAACACATTTTACATGTTTCCCCTTAAACCACTCAACTGTTGCTTTAGCAGTGTGTTTGGGGTCATTGTCCTGCTGGAAGGCGAACCTCCGTTCTAGCTTCAAATCACACACAGAGTGGTACAGGTTTTGCTCAAGAATATCCCTGTATTTAGCACCATTCATCTTTCCCTTAACTCTGACCGATTTCCAAGTCCCGACTGCTGAAAAACATCATCACAGCATGATGCTGCCACCACCATGTTTCACTGTGGAGATGGTGTTCTTTAGGTGATGTGTTGGGTTTGTGCCAGACATGGTGTTTTCTTTGGCCAAAAAGTTCAATTTTAGTCTCATCAGACTAGAGCACCTTCCTCCATACATTTTGGGAGTCTTCCACATGCCTTTTCTCAAACTCAAAACGTGCCATTTTGTTTTTTTCTGAAAGTAATGGCTTTCTTCTGGCCACTCTGCCATAAAGCCACACTCTATGGAGCGTACAGTTTATTGCCGTCCTATGTACAGATACTCTAGTCTCTGCTGTGGAACTCTGCAGCTCCTCCAGGGTTACCTTAGGTCTCTGAGCTGACTCTGAATAATGCCTTCATTGCATGAGTTTTGGTGTGCGGCCGTCTCTTGGCAGGTTTGCTGTTGTGCCATGTTCTTTCCATTTGGTTATGATAGATTTGATAGTGCTCCTAGGGATCATCAAAGATTTGGATATTTTTTTATAACCTAACCCTGACTTGTACTTCTCAACAACATTGTCCCTTACTTGTTTGGAGAGTTCTTTGGTCTTCATGGCAGTGTTTGGTTAGTGGTGCCTCTTGCTTAGGTGTTGCAGCCTCTGGAGCCTTTAAAAAATTAGTGTATGGGGGCGTGGCCTAGCGATGGCGGAGTGAGGACGTGTTTCCAAAGAGCTCCTGACTATCCCCTCTCCCACTCACGAACCTAACGGCTTAAATAATATATGAAGACGGAATGCTAACCCCCAAAAGGTACAGAACAAGATCTGCAACAAGCGGAGGCCAGATAGCTACCCCACGGAGCAGTATTCGGAGATACTTCCGCGGTCAGCAGAGGAGATCACCAGGCGCCATAGTTGCAGCGCCACGTGGACACTTTATGGCAGACTCGGACGTGCTAGCCTCACCTCTATCCCCAACTACGTCTGTGTCTTCAGATTGTCTATCAGACACGCCAACGATCCTTGGCTCTACTATGGCAGGCATATCACAAAGACATTCCGGAATCCCGGAGGAGCTGCGGGCTATCCTATGTGCTCTCCCTACCAAGGCAGACATTGAGGCCTTGCCCACCAGATCAGATATCGAGGCCCTCATATCCCGGGTGGAGGAAGCACACTCACGCGACGTGCAGGAAATAAAAGCGGAGCTCCAGACAATTACAGAGAGGGTGGATTCGGGGGAAACCTCTGTCTGCTCTCACACAACGTGTTGCGGCCTTAGAACATTCCCAAGAATCACAAGCGGCTACAGCAGTGGAGTTCCAACTGCGTTTGGAGGACATGGAAGACCGTAGCCGCCGCAACAATCTGCGGCTGCGGGGCCTTCCCGAGGCTACAGGAGCGGAAGACCTGGAGGCATCAGTAACTGCCATCTTCCAACAGGTCCTAGGAGCCCCTCCGGCTTCATTGGAATTAGACCGCGTCCACAGGTCATTGGGGCCCAGATCAACGGATCCGGACAGACCGAGGGACGTGATCTGCAGGATTCACCGCTACACACAGAAGGAACTTATCCTGCGCAAGGCCTGGGACCAAGAAGCGGTGGAATTTGATGGAGCGACGATCAAGATCCTACCAGACCTCTCGAGAGCAACTCTACAGAGAAGGGCACAGCTGAGACCAATCCTAGATATGGCTCGCCGGCAGGGATGCACGTACCGCTGGGGATACCCCTTAGCGGTGAGTTTCCGTAAAGGACCCAGCACCTTCAGCCTACGTTCTCCCCAAGATCTGCCAGACCTCTTTACTTTCCTAGAAACGGAACTGATTCCGGTTTCTAACTGGCTGGCCCTACTCCCGCGAAGAACGGATCGCACAAGTTCCTCCTCCCAACGGAATTTTCAGCTTCCACACCAACAACGATCCAGGGGACGAAACCGGGCGACCTCAGCCGGGGGTACACGTGAGTTGTAAAGTAGCTTTCCTGATATCAATGTTGCCCTGACCTGATCCTCACCACCCAGTTGTGTTGTTATATTGAGCCCTTGATCTCGGCTTGCCCAATAGACCCCCACATGAATGGCAGCAGTCTTACTCACCCCAAAAATTTACAGCCAAACACCCCACTTGCTACGTTTAAGCAGCTCACGGGACATGGCAGGTGGAGTATGTTCGGGACCTGACTAGCTCCCTGATTCCTAGAGTGTTTATCTGGGCTCAGATTCAAAGCCAGAACATCAGTGAAGGTCGTGGACTGGATTATATTTGCAGATCCTAGAGAATACCCTGCATTACCAGAAGGAGATACTGTCCTTAGAATTCCCCATGTTTCTATGACCGCGGTGAACAGGTTCATTTGCAGACTGTAAAGTATCTTTATCACTAGCAAGCTGGACACTATATGCTCTGAGATAGCAGCATTCTTTGGTATTCTTAAATGTCAGTACATTTGATTTATGCATGCCTTTGCAAAAGATGTTTGTAAGGAGGGGTCTATGACACAGGACTCCTAATGACTCAGGTGGCGATAGAAAATAGGAAAAGATTACGGCCTCATTATGAGGAATTTACTAGGAAAATGGCCACAGTTTATAGAGTGTTATTTTCCCAGACTGCAGCTTGAGGTAAACAGAAACGGAATCTGCATTGGGGAATAACACATATACCTATACACGGGGGGAGTAGGTCCACTACTTCTATGGGCTCAGCCGAAATTAGCGGAGGATCTAGTCGGGAATGTTAAGTGACTACCTGATGGCGACACGACACATGGTTTTGCATCCCGTTTGTGGCAGGTTGTTTTAATGTTCTATCCTGTCTTGTAATCCTACCTAAAAATGTTTTCTAGCCGTTTATATACCAATACTGTCATACCTAATTACAGTGAGTTGGGAGAGGGAAGTCGATGAGTTCCAATCTGACTGTCGCTTCCTACACCTCCACTTAGGGTTACGCTCGTTTACCAGTAATTAACTGGTGAGCGTATTAGCACTATTGTGCTACCTCTTTAGTTCAACACTACTGCACCTAAAGAGTGCAAACTTAATATATCTCTTTCTATCTATTATTTATTTGATTTATTCCTACTCCCTTTCTCTCTTTCTCCTCTTCTTCCCACCCCCCCCCCCTCCCCCTTCCTAAACACGAACCCACATATCTTCCCATTTTATAATTTTCAACTGGGGGACATGGAGACGGTGAATGTGTTCTCGTTAAATGTGAAGGGCCTTAATGTGCCTGAGAAACGGAGGATGTTGATCAATGATCTTCGTAGACATAAAGCTAACGTAGCATTCCTACAGGAAACTCACTTTAAAAGTGGCAACCTCCCAATCCTGAAAAACAAATTGTACCCGTGGGCCTATCACTCCACTTTTGCTGAGGCTAAATCACGAGGAGTCTCCATCCTCATCTCCCGCTCGGTCCCATGGACATGCGCGGAAGCAAAAACTGACCCAGAGGGACGTTATCTGTTCCTCAGAGGAGATATTGGTGGGATAGAAGTAACACTGGCCAATTTTTATGCACCTAATAGTCAACAAGACTATTTCATAAATAAAACAATAGATGCCCTGATGGAGTTCCGGAGAGGTCAGTTAATCCTGGGTGGGGACTTCAACGTTCCGTTGATCCCGGCAGAGGATACCTCTTCAGGTCATTCCTCAATCACACCGGCTATCCGGAAGCGTATTGCACGCTCTCTACACAAGGCCCAAATGATTGATGTTTGGAGACTTCTTCATCCAACTGAGAGAGACTACACTTTCTACTCCCCTCCACATAAAATATACTCCCGAATAGATTACTTCCTAATCCCTCATCCCCAACTACACGCTGTCCGCAGTTCCTCGATTGAATCAATTACATGGTCAGACCATGCTCCAATAATGCTAACATATGCCCTGACTGACAACCTTTCCTCCAAAACTCGGACGTGGAGACTTAATGAAAGTCTTCTTCAGGACGAAGACATTTGTAAGGATGTAATTAGAGAATTAGACTTTTACTTCAAGACCAACGTCACCCCAAACAGTGACCCCGGAATAATTTGGGAGGCACACAAGGCAGTAATCCGTGGCGTCCTAATCAAACACGGGGCACGGGTTAAAAGACAACGCACAACACAAATGAAAGCTCTTTTAGATGAGTTGCACATAGTTGAAGCTAGACACAAACACGCCCAAACACCCTCCAATGAGGCGGAAATCCTACTCTTACGTAATAAAATTACGGACCTCATGTTATTTTGGGCCAAAGCGGCGATTCAGATCTGCCGACGCAAGAATTACGAATCAGGGAACAAGTGCGGTAAACTCCTAGCTAACTCCTTAAAAGAACAGGTGTTAGCGAATTACATTCCCCAAGTCATGACACCCTCAGGCCAGAAAGTTACACTACCCCGAAATATCGCTAAAGAATTTAGAGATTTCTACGCATCACTATACAATCTACAACGGCCTCCTTCTCCACAAGACCAAATTGATGCATACCTTCACGGCTCAGGCCTACCCACACTTCCCATTGAAACTAGGGAGTCCCTAGAGGAACCGATAACCACAGAAGAACTACAGGTAGCGATAAGTGCGAGTAAATCGGGAAAAGCCCCGGGACCTGATGGGTTAACGGTGCAATATTACAAAATCCTGCTCCAATCCCTGGGAGAACCAATGCTTAGTTTCTTTAACTCATTGGGCTCAGGCACGACCATCCCTAGGGACACTCTAGCCGCTCATATAGCAGTGATACTTAAGGAGGGGAAAGATCCTTCGGCCTGTGGAAGTTATAGGCCTATCTCTCTCCTCAACGTAGATCTGAAAATCTTCACTAAAATTCTGGCCAACAGGATCCAAAAACACCTCCCAGACTTGATCCATTTGGATCAAGTTGGATTAGTCCCAACCAGAGAAGCTAGGGACAACACGATCAAAGTGTTGAACCTTGTCCACATAGTAAATCAGAATAAGACCCCATGTGTTCTTTTGAGTATAGACGCAGAGAAGGCCTTTGACAGGGTGAACTGGCACTACATGACCTCCGTTTTGGGCTATGTGGGCTTGGGCAACACGATGCTCAACTGGATAAACTCGCTCTACTCAGATCCCACGGCCCGGGTTCGAGCTAATGGGATTCTGTCCGACTCGTTTACGATCAAAAACGGAACCCGTCAGGGGTGCCCGTTATCCCCACTTCTCTTCGCCCTGTCACTGGAGCCCTTCCTGTGCACTATAAGAGCTAATCAAGACATAAATGGAGTTGAGATAGGCAATTCCCAACAGAAGGTAGCCGCTTACGCGGATGACATGTTGTTCACACTTACTAACCCGATGCTATCCCTCCCAAATCTTCTGCAGGAATTTAGAGAATATAGTAATATATCTATCCTGAAAATTAACCTTACCAAGTCCAAAGCTATGGGCATAGGACTACATTCCCGACTACTTGCATCCCTTAGAGAAAGCTTCAGTTTCAAATGGACAACTAAGGCTCTGAAATATTTAGGTACTCATATCCCCTCCAAAATATCTCACGTATTTGCGCTAAATTTCCCCCCGCTATTAAATACGATCTGGTCCTTATTGACCAAATGGCAAACAGGTCTACACTCATGGTTCGGGAGATGCAATATTCTCAAGATGAGCATACTCCCCAAATTTTTATATTTGTTACAAGCTCTACCGATCCAGATCCCTTCAACATATTTTGCCCAGACTAGTAAATTATTCTCTGACTTCATTTGGGCCAATAAAAAGCCCAGACTCTCCAGGAAGCTCCTTACCCTACCTAAACTTTACGGTGGTCTGGCAGTACCAGACCTCCGTAAGTATTACTACGCAACTCATCTGGTCAGACTTAGACTGGAACCGACATCAGTCTACTAAACTTTGGACCAATTTGGAACAATTACAATGTGACATACCCCTTATCAGAGCGCCATGGTGCTACAACTTACTTCCAAGTTACATGAAAAGACATCCCCTTATAGGTGTGACCACGCGCATATGCTCAACCCTATTCATACAATTCCACCTTACATCACCAATGTCCCCGATCCGTCCAATCTTAGGCACGCCAGAGTTCACTCCAGGGTACACAGATCCATTATTTATATCCCTAAAGAGTTCTAATCACTTCCAGGCCTCTCACTTCCTCCTGAGCGGAAACTGGCCTACTATAACGGAACTTAGGAACCCAGCCGGCCCGTTTAAGTTAGATTTTTTAAGAGCTCTCCAACTAGATCATTTCCTCAAAACACTACCACCCCCCAATAGCTTTAACCAGCCTCTGACAACATACGAAACATCTTGCACGGAAGAGGATCCCATGCCACATGCCTTATCAGCCACATACCAATTGTTAATTACACCCCCAGACAACTTCAGCTTGCAAAGCTTAGAATCCTGGGAACAGGACCTACAATGTAAATTTACGTCACGTCAAAAGCAGAATATAATTCATTTCACATACAGATCCTCGATCTGCACGAAAATGCAGGAGACTAATTACAAACTGATCACTAGGTGGTACAATACTAGATGTTGGAGATGCTTTAGTGATCTTGGCACCATCCTCCACATTTTCTGGACATGCCCATTGTTGGAGAGGTTCTGGAGGGACATCCAAAACATTATGCAGAAGTTCTCTGAACGAACAATGTCAAATGATCCCGCCCTATTTCTGCTCCACGCCACCACCTCGACTAGTAAAGTGTACAAAAAATCACTGATCCGGCATCTACTGGATGCTGCCAAGGCGTGTATTCCCTTGCTTTGGAAATCTACACAGCCCCCTTCAGTTGGTATGTGGATCAGAAAGGTGGAAGACATTAAGAGAATGGAGGATCTGATCCTGACCGCTAGAAATCAAAGCGAACTGTTTTCCAGGACTTGGTCCGGGTGGAACATGTTTATCTTTTCAGATGAAGGGCAGATGCTTCTGGAAGGGAACTCATCTGCTTAGGAAAGACCACCTATGATATGCTTCGGTTCGCGAAAAACGTACAGCGTTGGTCAATCTCGAACCTGCCAGGGAATGTGCGAGGTGGCCATCTCCGTGTCCCCTCCTTTCCCTCCCCTCTTTCCCTATCCCCCCTGTCCCCCCCGCCCCCCTTCCTTCCTATCTCCTATATTTCTGTCTCTATTTAGATTATTTTCTTTCTATAGTTTTAACAGGAATAGGTACACAAAAATGGAAACGGAGAGGGTCGTTTCCTCCCACATATCCTGTCTTAGTCATACATATAAGGCTTATTAGTGTTACACAATGGTTTACTTACAAAGAAATATTCATTACTGTATATATATAAAGCGATTTTATACCATTGGAGGCTGTGTCCTCAAAAAAGAATGTATGTACATGCCTTATGTTACCAGGTTGGACCTACGTCCTCTCTTGCTCTTTAATAAACTTATAATTTGAAAAAAAAAATAAAAATTAGTGTATATATGACAGATCACATGACACTTAAATTGCACACAGGTGGACATCATTTCACTAATTATGTGACTTCTGAAGGTAATTGGTTGCACCAGAGCTTTTTATGGGCTTCATAACAAAAGGGCTGAATACATACGCATATGCCAATTATCATTTTTTTAATTCTGAAAAATAGTTTTACGCATATATTTTTATCTAATTTTACTTCACCAGCTTAGACTATTGTGTTCTGATCCATCACATATAATTCAGATTAAAAAAACATTGAACTACCAAGGGGGTGAAAACTTTTGCAAGGCACTGTAGATTGAATTTGAGAATGTGATGTGACATCCAGACTGATATATCTGATAGTAAATTAGTGATACGTGAGGAGACGGGGGGAGTGAGCTGAGGAATAGAGAAATAGATTTGGGTGTCGTCGGCGTAGAGGTGGTATTGGAAGCCATAGGAGGCTATCAGCTGACCCAGGGAGGAGGTGTAGACTGAAAATAGGAGCGGTCCAAGAACAGAACCTTGGGGGACCCCAACAGAGAAAGGAAGAAGAGAGGAGGAAGTAGAGTTGTAAGAAACGCTAAAGGTGTGGTTGGATAAGTAGGAAGAGAACCAGCAAAGAGTACAGTCACGGAGACCAAAGGTGTGGAGTTTTTTGAGGGGGTGATCAGCCGTATCAAAGGCAGCAGAGAGGTTCAGGAGTAGGAGTACAGAATAGTTTACATAGCTGGGGCATAGGTTAAGATTGAATGGGTTCCATGAGGGCTTTTTATGTATGGGGCTGACAAGTGCATGTTTTAGAGTTGGGGAAGATGCCAGAAGTGGGGCAGAGATTGAAGATGTGTGGTTAGAGAGTGTAGAATAGAGCCAGAGGGTGAACGTAGCATTTGCGAGGGAACAGGATCCAGAGGGCAGGTGGTAAGATTGATGTTGGCAAGTAGTTTAGCAACCTCATCTATAGTGGTGGGGTTGAAAGAGGGAAGTAATGATTTGTACCTGTGGGCATGAAGTGTAAAGCGTGGAGGGTATCTGAACGGTAGAGCTCTCCTTGCGAATTGTTTCAATCTTCTGTTTGAAGTGATTGGCGATCCCCTGGGCAGTGAGTGAGCTGATGGGTGGAGGCAGTGGAGGACGAAGTAGAGAGTTGAAGGTAG
>JBBDGP010004537.1:275000-322500 GCA_037952835.1 Lithobates septentrionalis | reverse complement strand
TATACTGTGTACTCGGCTCCGCTCGCAGTCCCGCCCAGCTCCTTTGATGGACATAACACTCCATCCAATGACAGGACTGGGCGGGACTGCGAGCGGAGCCGAGTACACAGTATACTCGGCTCGGTCTTTTTCGGAAGCACTCGCTTCTCATCCTCAGCAGGGAGGCGGGGCGGCATGACGAGCCGAGTACACAGGCTCTGTCTATCGGCGGCAGATTTAAATGGCGCGAACGGTGCAAGGCTGCACTGGGCAAGGCTGCTTATGACTAAGGGCAAGGCTGCTTATGACTAAGGGCAAGGCTGCAAATGGACACTGATCATTCTGCAATGATGGACAAGGCTACAGATGAACATTTAAATGCAAGTTTTTTTTCCTTAAACTTCCCTCCTAAAAGTTTTTTTCCTTAAAATGCTCTCCTACACTTTGGGTGCGTGTTATACGCCGATAAATACGGTGTGTATGTATGTATGTGTGTGTGTATATGTGTATGTATGTATGTATGTATATATATATATATATATATATATATATATATATATATATATATATATATATATATATATATACATATACACACACACACTACAAGCAAACAGATCACAGGTGAGGATGGTTACTTTTAACCACTTAAGGACCGAGCCTCTTTCTGAGATTTGTTTAGTTAACTTTTTTTTTTTTTTTGCTAGAAACATACTTAGGACCCCAAAACATTATATTTTTTTCAAACCTCTAGAGGATAAAATGGTCGTTGCAATACTTTGCCACACCGTATTTTCCCAGCGGTCTTACAAGCGCAATTTTTTGAATTAAAAAATAAGAAAAAAGTGAAGCTAGCCCTATTTTTTTATATTGTGAAAGCTAATGTTATGCCGAGTAAATTGATACCCAACATGTCACGCTTCAAAATTGCGCCCGCTCGAGGAATGGCGACAAACTTTTACCCTTAATCTCCATAGGCGACATTTAAAAAATTCTACAGGTTGCATGTTTTGAGTTAGAGGAGGTCTAGGGCTAGAATTATTGCTCTCGCTCTACCGATCGCGGCAATACCTTGTGTGTTTTGAACACAGTTTTCATATGCAGGTGCTACTCACGTATGCGTTCGCTTCTGCACGTTTCTGAACATTGTTCTTTAAAAAAAAAAAAAAAAAAATGTCACTTTTATTCCTATTACAAGGAATGTGAACATCCCTTGTATTAGAAAAACAGCTTGACAGGAGCTCTTAAATATGAGATCTGGGGTCAAAAAGACCACTTTTTTCTGAAAGCGGACCTCCCTCTGAAGAAGAGGATACTGGGATTATGGCAGCTAGCTGCTGCCATAACAACAATACTCCTTCAAAATACCAACGTAAAACTGCGGCGGGCGGTCCGTAAGTGGTTACTAGCCATTTAAACCCCTTTGTGTCAACTTGTCTGCATGTTATCAGGCCAAAATCACCAGGGTATGTAAACTTTTGACGAGGGTCATTTGTGTAGTTTCTATTGTGATTATGATTTAAAAGAAGTAAACACAGTTGATTGATAATAAATGGCTTCAGCCAAACACTAACCATGAGTGAAAGAAAAGTTTTTGATTTATCATTCATATTCTCTACTGCTCCCCATCACTGGGAGCAGTAGATCCCTGTCATGTTGCTAGGCAGAACAGGGAAATGCCTTGTTCACATCTGCCTCTGCGTGCCAGGATCACGGGCCACCGGCAGGCACGCTCCTGCGACACTAGCCTGCGATTTAAAGGGGACGTACAGGTACGCCCATTCGCGCAGCTGTGCTATTAAGCTGACGTATGTCATCGTGCGCTGGACGGCAAGCGGTTAAACTGACTGACTTCATCTGCAGATCGAAGTTCATGCCTTTGATCTGTAGATGAGAAATGGGAAGATTCAAAAAGAAACCATGTTTCAGCCCGCGTTCACACTGAACACTGCTTTGAAATAGTGAAAGAGTTCATCTGAACTTGCATGATTTTAAAGCCACATTTCAATCAGACTTCGGGGGTGACTTGAAAGACATCTGTGCAGGTTCATGCCCAGATGTCTATTGAAATTGCCACCAAAGTCACCAATAGTGCAGGACCTACTTTTGGAAATCAGTGCGACACCGCAAAGTTGTCGTTGCACCGATTGGGACGCTACTACTACCAGCAATAGGCTCTGATTTGACCTGTCAAATTGCTTTTTTTTTAATTTTATTTTTTTGACAGCTCCAATTGCCAGACATTTTAACACTTCAGCTGTCAAAGGGGAACCCCACTGATCACTGAATGAGTTACCAGTTAAGGATGTGGCGGGTAACGCACCTTAACCGATAATTGCAGGCTTTTTCTTTTGTTTTTTACACTTGAGCTGTCAGTGGGGGAATCCCGCTGAAAGAATCGGTTTTAGGTGTCTGTCCATTTGCCCGAGTACCGATACTCGTGCAAATTCTTAGTTGGCACTAGGGCAGCTGAGCCAATACTATTAGGGATGCCCAGTTCCTGTTGTATTTGTGCAAAGGATTTGAACACGTTCTGCTCCTACAGCTGTTGGACATACTTCAGACCTCTCCATGCTCAAAGTAAGCCATCCATTAGGCTAGAGAAGTGGGGGTTGTGCCATAGAGGCTGATTGGGAGAGTTTATATGATCTGTCTCAGACAACAGATTCAGGCAGTGGTTGTAAATTCTAACAGAGGCCCTCAATGTTACATTACCAGTAGATGTATTAAATGTATGCCCATATATTAGTTTCGTATGATAGCACTACTGCTGCTTCAGCCGCAGTAGCTACATTAGGTTGCGGAAACATCCACCAGTGCACATAGACCAGTTGGGTGGAAAAATAGTTGAAACGCAGGTTAGGGAGGGCCAATCCCCTCTGTTGGTGGGGAGCTGCAGGTTTTCAGAGATGGTCTAGGTGACCAGAGAAATAGAGAATGTAAATGATATTTTGAAAAATTTGTTTTGGGAGGTAAATCAGGGCATTCGAAAAATTATACAGAAATTTTGGAAAGAACACCATTTTGAACAAATTAACCCCTCCCACCAGGGTCAATGGGAGCTTAAGCCTTTCAGTCATTTTAGTGCGAAAGGAGGAGATGCAGGGCACTAAATTGTTTTTGGCAAATGTCGTCAGGTGAACTTGCACTTCAATTACCAGATATTTAAATTTGTGTGTAACTTGTAATGGGCATGCTTGGGGTAGGCATAAGGGTAAGTCTACATCTATCGAAAAAATACACAGGATTTTGTCCAATTGACATTAAACCCAGAATAAGACCCAAACGGTTGTATATTAACCAAAGCTGCCAGGACACTACGGGCAGCATCAGAGAGCTACAATAACATGTTGCTCTTCTAAAGTACCATTCAGTATACCTGTATGTAGAGGGGAGACCCTAGGGAGCTCAGCTAGCAGCTCAATTCCTAAAGCTAATAGTAAGAGTGACAGTGGGCAACCCTGCCTGGTACCTTGTTGGATCAGAAAGGGATGTGATATGCAAACATTTACTCTTATATGGGCCTGTGGATTATTATAGAGGATTTTGATCCAGGAGATGAAGGATTTGCCAAAACCGAATTTCTGCAAAACTTGAAACAGGTAGGGGCCATTCAATTGGGTCAAATGCCTTATGTGTATCCAGCTCTAAAAAGACTCTAGCAGTATCAGAGGTATTGGGAACCTGCAAAATGGTAAAAAGTCTACGTAAATTAATATGGGTAGATCTACCTGCTGGTTTGAATCCAGTTTGAGTAAACAAATGTAATGGTGACCCCGCGCAACAGAAAATAAATGAGAATAAAAAATAAATGACATAACCAAAAAGTAGGATGGGACTGCTGCCTCCACAAAAGCAACCGCCACCAAAGTGGAAAAGGCTGAGTATGAAAGAAATGTTAGTATGTGGGTGTGGCGCTGTCCTAATTAAGAACGCATGTGCAAATGTAAATTTAAATATAAATGAGATCCTCTAGTATGTGTGCTATCACTGTGATAATAAACTAACTCCACCATTGAAAAAACAGTTTCATATTTCAAATGTAAATAATACCATAGCCAAATAAGCTTTTGCAAAGGTGGTGGATGAAAATTCTATATAATGTGTGAAATTAATGTGATCCGCTCTAGCACATGATATCCAAAACATACATAAGTGAATGCATGAAGGGATGGGGAGGGAGGGGGGCAGAAAGGAAAGGGGTTGGGAGAGGAAAGGCAGGGAAAAGGTGAACCCAAAATATATCTTGGCTGCAATAGAAAATAGTGTTGCTAAGAATGCTCATAAAGTGCATATATGAAGAAAGTGACTTGTGCTCAGTGCAGCAATAGTAATTTCAAACGGTCTTTATAGGTTTTGCTGGCATGTAAAATCAACAGGTGTATCCAAAACACATCTTCTAATATTTATTTTCTGTGATGACCAAGTGGTTGTATCTGGTGCTCTTATTGTGCAAACACTCACCAGCTTCTTTAACCCCTGCAGGGGTGACAAGCGGTCACAGTCTATGCCACTGTGCACAAGTCCTTGGCACTTTCAGGATCGAGGTGGCATATAGAAGAGAAAAGGAATGCCCATAGCGTAAAACCATTAAAAAGTTTTATTTAAGAAAGATGACAGAGCGGTACTCACATACTGATAGCTCATATAAAGCAGAAATGTCATCAGTAGTAAATGTCTACTAGAAGGATTAGAATTGGCCATGAGCCATAATTACTTCACTGGCATAAAGGGGACTTCTACACTCAAGTAAAAGGTGTAGCCATGGGGGCCAAATATGCCCCCAGTGTAGCTAACCTGCTCCTCAATAAATGGGAAGAAGAACAAATCTACAGTATCGATAGGAAAAACATGAAACTATATCGACGATATATAGATGACATCGTCATAGTGTGGGGCGGCACTGAAGAGGAGCTGCAAGTCTTTTTCGACGAAATCAACCATAACATCTATGGACTCACTTTCTCTGGTAATTGGAGTAAACAAAACATAAATTACCTCGACCTACGGATATATAAGAATAACGAACATCTCAACACCAGAACGTTCTTTAAGATCACGGATAGGAATGGTTACATCCCAACCAGCAGCTGCCACCACCCACAGTGGATTGGGAACATTCCCAAGGGTCAACTTATGCGAATACGCAGGAACTGCAGTAATGAAAACGAGTTTGAAGAACAAGCAGACATTCTAATTAATCGATTTGTGGAAAAAGGGTACAAGAGGAGGGATTTAACATTGAAAGAAAAGGTGAAAAATATGGATAGGAATAGGCTAAAAGAAGGAACACTGAACCCCCAAAAACAAGAAAGGAATAAAAACCTGAGTTTCGCCTTTCTAACAGGATATAACAGGCAATATAGAACTATGGAATCTATAATCAAGAAATACTGGCCTATCCTACAATCAGATAAAGTCCTAAATTCGGTATTACCAAAAAAAAACATTTTCATCTACAGGAAGGCTCCAACCCTTAGGAACAAACTAGTGCACAATGCCCTTGACCCTCCAAAACAAATTAAAATAGGAAACAATCTAAAAGGATTTTATAAATGTGGAAAATGTTTGCCATGTAGGGTCAGCAAAAAAACAAATAAGAGGATAACCAAATTCAGGTCGACATCTAACGAAAATAAATACAACATTAGGGAACTAATAACGTGTAACACCCATGTCACTTACGTACTAGAATGTCCATGCCGCAAACAATATGTAGGACGAACAACTAGGCAGTTACATGTAAGGATTAGAGAACATATCACGAATATAAAAAACGGTTTAAAAAAAGTGTCTCCAGACATTTTAGAGACTATCATAATAGAGACCCCACGGGCATGACCTTCTACGCCATTGATAAAATCAAAGGACATTGGAGGGGTGACAACAAAAAAGTCAAGGTCTCGCAAAATGAAACCAGGTGGATTTTCCAGCTGGACGCACTCCAACCAATAGGAATGAATATAGATGTCGACCTGAATTGTTTCCTTACCAATTTTTAAACCGCATAAACGATGAAAAAATGCCCCTTCCGTCTTCTGAATAACATTCTCAATGTTGGGATATATCATTTCTGTTTTTCCACTGCAAAAATTCCTCTCCACTAAAGGGGTTAAGTAGAGAAAGTCTAGTAGGAGAATGACAATGGGCACACAATGACTTTTAGGAACTACCCCCAACATGTGTCCTCAACTAGCCGGGCATTGAATTGGGGAACCCAGTATTTTATGCACACCCTATCCATAGGTGTCAGGGCAATCTATAAATATTTTTTGTCCAATAAACCAGTCTCAATCTGGTTTCCTCATTTGGGTAGCCCCAACTAAAGTTTTCGACAATACTGTTTTTTACTGTATAGTTTACAGGATAATGCACATGAAAAACATAGTCCATTCCTTCCCTTATATAATAACCAAAGGGTATCAGTTCCATTTGAAGTAATAATATCACACAAAGCATAACAACTCACCACCAATGTATTCCCTGGTACAAGTTTTACATATACCGTATTTATCGGCGTATAACACGCACCCCAATTTAGGAGGGAATTTTAAGGGAAAAAAAACTTTTAGGAGGGAAGTTGAAGGGAAAAAAAACTTACATTTAAATGCCCATCATTGCAGCCTTCTCAGTGCAGCCTTGCCCCAGTGCAGCCTTGTCAGTGCAGCCATGTCAGTGCAGCCATGTCAGTGCAGCCATGTCAGTGCAGCCATGTCAGTGCAGCCATGTCAGTGCAGCCATGTCAGTGCAGCCTTCCCCAGTGCAGCCTTCCCCAGTGCAGCCTTCCCCAGTGCAGCCTTGCCCCAGTGATCCCTGCCATTCTGGGCTTCAAAATCGCCGACCGCGATTTGAAAATGGCGCCGCTGGTGCCGAAATACACAGAGCCGGTCCTCGGCTCTTTCCGGTGGCTCTCGTTCACTTTCGGCTCCACTCGTAGTCCCGAGCGGAGCTATCCGAACCTAGCCGAGTAGGTTCGGATAGCTCCGCTCGGGACTACGAGTGGAGCCGAAAGTGAACGAGAGCCGCCGGAAAGAGCCGAGGATCGGCTCTGTGTATTTCGGCACCGGCGGCGCCATTTTCAAATCGCGGTCGGCGATTTTGAAAATGTGACAGGTCGGGATCGCAGGGGATCGGCGTACAACACGCACCTGCGATTTTCCCCTGGTTTTAAGGGGAAAAAAGTGCGTGTTATACGCCGATAAATACGGTATATATATTTTATTTATTTTTTTACATATACTTTTATACATACTTTTTTATACATATTTTTTCTTTTTTACATCTTACTCTATTCTATTTTAGTTTCTTTATTTTTATTTTTTTCTATTCTTTATTTTATAGAAAATAAAAATATACATTTTTTTTTGTGATTTTACCTTCTGTAATCTTAATTTTATGGATATTGTTGTGTACAACCGTCGGGAAACAAAAGTATCCGGTTATAATGTGCGGGATCTCAGTAGTCCTTCATTTTTAACAAATACCATACCTATTACCTAAAATAATGGTGACACAAATGCGTACACCAAAATTGTTTTTGTGGAGTCACTAATTACGGACGTTTTCTACAAACTTGCAGCAGAGATACGGGCTTCGGTCTGCAATGGGCGTTGGCAATATGGCCACCAGCGGACTTCGGTCTGCAAAAAACATAGGCAAAATGGCCGCAGAAGCTCCTTAAGCGCATGCGCGAAACGAACACCGCACAATATATAAGGATGGGAGGTGCAGCAAGGGTCACGCTCCCGTAGACGTCCAATGACGAAACACATAGGGCGTGGCCTAAACCTACGTCTTGCATCATCTCCCAGGGAACACAGGATTTGAATCTAACGGTTCTACTGATGACATTTCTGCTTTATATGAGCTATCAGTATGTGAGTAGCGCTCTGTCATCTTTCTTAAATAAAACTTTTTAATGGTTTTATGCTATGGGCATTCCTTTTCTCTTCTATATTCCACCTCGATCCTGAAAGTGCCAAGGACTGCCGCACAGTGGCATAGACTATTACTGCTTGTCACCCCTGCAGGGGTTAAAGAAGCTGGTGAGTGTTTGCACAATAAGAGCACGAGATACAACCACTTGGTCATCACAGAAAAGAAATATTAGAAGATGTGTTTTGGATACACCTGTTGATTTTACATGCCAGCAAAACCTATAAAGACCGTTTGAAATTACTATTGCTGCACTGAGCACAAGTCACTTTCTTCATATATGCACTTTATGAGCATTCTTAGCAACACTATTTTCTATTGCAGCTAAGATATATTTTTGGTTCACCTTTTCCCTGCCTTTCCTCTCCCACCCCCTTTCCTTTCCGCCCCCCTCCCTCCCCATCCCTTCATGCATTCACTTATGTATGTTTTGGATATCATGTGCTAGAGCGGATCACATTCATTTCACGCATTATATAGAATTTTCGTCCACCGCCTTTGCAAAAGCTTATTTGGCTATGGTATTATTTACATTTGTAATATGAAACAGTTTTTTCAATGGTGGAGTTAGTTTATTATCACAGTGATAGCACACATACTAGAGGATCTCATTTATATTTAAATTTACGCACGTGCGTTCTTAATTAGGACAGCGCCACACCCACATACTAACATTTCTTTCATGAATCCAGTTTGGGCGGTGTGACGGTAGTCGCTTTGGGCGGGGGGGGGGGGGTGTTGTGGAATCCAGCTTACCTTAGAGAGCTCTGGAAACCTTATTTTCCATCTCCCCTGGCCCCTCTTATGTGTAAGTGACCCTGTGTCTATTAGAGGCACAGGGTGACGGAGAACCCCAGTTGGGTCTGCACTAACCAGACTCCCAGTACAACCACAGCGGACTCGGCATTTAATTTTACCCAGTCTACCCCTGTCATCTATATGTGTGATTTGTGTTGAAAGATGAAGGGGCTCTTTCACTTGGGACAGTAATATTTATGAACAATCTCCCTCAAATATGAAGATAAATAATTCCACCTTTCAGACTGTGTGCTAAAATACTGTAGGAATGTCTCATAGACCATTTCTAGATAGTTTGGGGTGGGGGTTGTTGTGTGTTAAGTGGCTGTATACCATTGTTCTATTGTTTAGGTCTGCCTTGGGAGAAAACTATTATGGGATGTATATGCTTATGTGGATTAGCTTAAGGGTTAATGAAACCACTGTCTGCTGTTAGAGAAATCCCCCCCTCCCCTCTAGAAGCTAACAGCCCTTCCTAAAGACTGCCTACTGTTGAAAAGCTTGAATGTGCCTGTGTATCTCTTGTTATTGAATCTAGTTTAGTCCACCCTGTGTCATTATGCAAAAGAGAGGGAATTGTCCCCTGAGTGTATACCTTTGTGCAAAAAATGTAGCGCTAACAAAGTATGTGTACCAATTAAAAGTGCACAAAAAGTTCCAGGATCTCGACCATAGAAGAGAGAAGTCAACACCCGGTGCCTATGATGAGTAGAGACCTTTCCTTTGGGAAATCCGTGTGAGAAGAAAGGTGAGACAAACAGTAAAGTCTTCAAATGGAAAGAGTGGTCGTGGTGTGCGTTTTGGATGAACTACCTTTCCAGGTTGGTTGAGATCCTGGAGGTCGTCCGAAGACATCCCTAGAGATTTTGGGTTCCTGTATCCATCGGAAAGAACCATCTATCCGTGTATCCAAGCTTTTATGATTCGTGTCGCTGACATCCGGGTCCAACTGCTCTGGTAAGGGTATCCGATCTTATTCATTTTTTGGATTCACCTACTGTTGATGCTCCACACTGCACTCTGCACGTTTGAAGATTATCACTTCGCTGTGGATTCTCAACTAATTTCTTTGGACTCATGTTATGAGATTCTATAAAATTTTTCATTCTACATACATTTGTTCATTTCAATATGTTGGACTTTTGAACTTTTTGTGCACTTTTTATTGGTACACATACTTTGTTAGCACTACATTTTTTTTGCACCTTTCTTATTTGATTTTTTTGTCACATTTTTGTGTAGCTACTGTTTATTTAGTCACATTTATTTAGATTATCTTTTGATATTTTGCGCAGTATCAGTTTATTTCACATGTATATCTCTGTGCCTGTGTTTGAATAAACAGTCTTTATATTTCTTGCCACCCTACACTGATGTCTCGACAAGTGACTGGGTGGGCTAAGGGATCTTGGATCGTGCTGGTACCGGGCAAGGGAAGCTTATACGGCGGACATACTCCTCTCGAGTAAGGGCTCCATCACATTGGTGGCAAGCAGTGGGATAGTGCTTCCTTGCTGAGAACACATCCAAACCACCAGGATTTATCCCTCTTTATCATATGAGAGGAACAGATACCAGCCGCCATGGAAGAGGAAATTGAGAGATGCGAATACTGCACATGGGACCAGTGTCCATGCAGGTTCTGCTGGGATGGTATGACTCTGTCCACTGACAACTCTGGAAGGTAGTGCTAGACCGCGAGCAGTGCCGCCAGGGAAAAATTCCCCCCCCCATCCAATTAAGGTACTGGTCGCAGTATGAATTGCAAATGCTGTTGTTGGGGGAACAACCGATGAAGGAGTGGACAGCTGAGTTAAGCAGCCTGATCCGGGCAGAGATGCGGTTGGACGAGAGCTACAGAGCCCTTTACTGGTATGTAGCCCAAGTGTGCCCGTGGACAGCGGACGACAACCCGACGGAAGGCTTTGACTACAGTAGCCTGGGACTGTTGTACTGGAGGCTGTCCATGGACCCTGACTTTGGGAGTGATCTGGAGTGGCATTTGGAGGAAATCATGGATTACAGAGACCAAAGACTGAATTTCTTGGAAGTGCTCTGGGCATGGGAAAATTTGGAGCTTCTGGCTGTTAAGGAATGGGAGCTGGAGATCGCCTACAAACAGCTGCTAGACTCTGCTCAGCAGCAGGGCGGGGCTCCCTTTGCCTGGGACTATCCAGAAGTACCAGCCAACAGATCTGAAATGAGGGTTGAAGTGTCGGCAATGGGGCAGAGTAACCGTGTGCTTTGCCCATCTCCAGCTATAGATGTGGAGCTCTTATGGCAGATGCAGCAAGTGTTGACTGACCTTGACGAACCTGTTTCTGCACAGGACGAGCTTGGATGAAGGAATGCGTCTTTCCAGCAGCCAGAGGAAGGTACGGGAGATAACGCAGCCGGATCATCTAACCAGCTCTAGTTCAAGGACTCAGGAGAAGAGGAAGCCGTCCTCACTCCCAAGTCACAGAAAGCATTGATTTAATTGACTTTTCATTGAAAGATTTAACATTTACTGAAATTCCAACTGAAGTGCTAACAGGGCAGATTCTGTCCAGCACCAGTAATCTAGTCTTCGTTTTACAGACAGGAGATGGTGAACCTCTGTCCCCAGACACCAGTTCCAGAGACACAGGATTTAATAGACTTTTCTGCTGAGGAAGAACAACCTGATGAGCCTCCAGCAGAAGAGCTGACATCAGGGCCGAACATCACTGAGCTCTGCCCATCACCAACAATGGCTTCGGCCTTCCCTAGAGAAGAGGCAGTCTGCCTTTCTCCCACAACACTGACAGGGACATGGTATTTCAGCAGCATCTGTGGAGTTAAAAGAAACTTCTCCAGCTTAAGCGCTGACAACTGGACAGAGGGTCCAAGACATCTGTCCCACACCTGCGTTAGTTCCAGAGGCCCAGGGTGAGAAGGTGACAGTCACTCCCCAGCAGCAGATCAGGATTCAGAGGGAGAAGGAAGAGGAGGTTGTCTTCCTCCCCAACAGTCAGCCAGAGCAGAGGAAAGGTCTTCCCTCCCCAGCGGCATATCTACTGTCTGGGAGTGGAGGAAGCTGGTTTCCCTCCCCAACAGTTAGTCGGAGTGGATGATGTGGGGTCCCCAGCTGAAGAGCTTGCAACAGGGCAGAGTGCTGCTGGCCTCTGCCCTCAACTAACAGAAGATGGATTTCCTGTGTTAGTGGATGGGACTTCGGTTTCCACTGACCCAACCCCAGAAAAAGTTCTAAAAAAATAAAAATTGAAATGCTAGTGCTCAAGGTGATTATATAAATTGCAAGCAATAATGGGAAATTAGTCTAAAAAGTCCAGGGCAGGGGAGGTCCATAGCGAACTGGATGACCAGTCTTAATGAGGGATCTTGAGTGGAAGGCACGCACTGAGGCACAGCATTTTTCTGGAGTGAAGCCAACTCTGAGATGCAATACTTGCAATTGTACAACAAATATTGCACTTGGAGGCGCTTTTCTGTTTTTTGTTTTTTTGTTTTTTTTTTCCTCCAGAAAAAGATATTGGCCTTGCTCTGCAAACACTGGGGGATTTTCATCTAGTAAAAGTGGATGGTACTACAGGCCCCACCTGTATACCCCAGGGATGCTGGGCAATCGGCCCAGATCCCCAGCAGCATGACGGAGTGAGCCCAGCCACCTGTTTTCTCTCCAGCGGCTGAAAGGACACCAGATGGAAGTACCAGTCCACCACTCTCCCCAGCAGCGGGTATGTTCTACAAGAGAAGCAGAGGTTGGCTGGGTGAATAATGCTCTGTTCAGGACAATTTGTTTGGGGTACCGTATTGGTACAGGCATTGGGGGGACTAGAACTAAGGACTAACTTCAAAGTCAATTCCTTTGGGGTTTCCTTCTGTGTTAGTCTCCTGCCGAAGGGGGAGATGTAGGATGGGAGTCACTTTGGGCGGGGGGACTCATGAAACCCAGCTTACCTTAGAGAGCTCTGGAAACCCATTTTCCAACTCCCTGGCCCCTCTTATGTGTAAGTTACCCTGTGTCTATTAGGGTGACCGAGAACACCAGTTGGGTCTGCACTAACTAGACTCCTAGTGCAACCACACTGGACTCAGCATTTCGTTTTACACTTGTTATTCTGGGTTCTATATGTGTGGTTTGTGTTGAAAGACAGTACTTGTCACTTGGGACAGTAATATTTATAAACAATCTCTCGCAAGAAATATATGAAAATAAATAATTACACCTTTCAGACTGCTAGAATTATATAGGAGTGTCTCATAGACAATTGCTAGATAGCTTGGGGTGGGGGTTTTATGTGTTTAGTTAAGTGGCTGTATCCCATTGCTCTATTGTCTGTCTGCCTTGGAAGCAAACGATTATGGGATGTATAAGCTTATGTGGATTAGCTTAAGTGTTAATGAAACCACTGTCTGCAATTAGGTGCTAGAGGGGAGGGGGGATTTCTCCAACAGCCCTTCCTAAAGAATGTCTACTGTTGAAAAGTTTGAATGTGCCTGTGTGTCTCTTGTTACTGAATGTAGTTTACCCTGCCCTGTGTTCTTTTGCAAAGAAGGGGGGGGGTGTCCCCCTGAGTGTATGTCTTTGTGCCTGTGTTTGAGTAAACAGTCTAATGTTTCTTACCACGCTACACTGATGTCTCGACAAGTGACTGGGTAGGCTAAGGAATCTTGAATCGTGCTGGTACCAGGCAAGGAAAGCTTATATGGCGGACATACTCCTCTTGAGTATGGGGGTCTGTCACAGTCGACACAGATCTGTGTTGATCAAAGAAATTGGGCAAAAAGACTCACGGTAGTGGAGGTCTTCAGTTTTTGGTATGAGTACTACAAGGGCCTCTCTCATAGAGGTAGGCAGGGACTTCTCTTCTAAAACATACTTCTAAAGAGATGGGGAAGTACATAATCTTTATATTCTAGATACTACTCGATGGGTATACCATCCAAGGCCAAACCCATGTTTGGTGAATTGCCTAATAGTGTGGTCAAGCCCTTCCAAAATTATTGGACCGTCTAAATATTCCCCATCTTCTACAGAAATAGAGGGGAGAGTGATAGTGTGTAAATATCTCCTGTAAATCCTCTGTTGTGTAGTGTGCCCCTGAGGTGTATAGATCAGTATAAAACTGTAAAAAAAATGCTTCCGTGATGCGGATGTTGAGTGGAGTACAGTCGTTTATTTTGGGGCTTGTCGGTAACAGCTATGGTATATGATCTTTCAGCATACTTCCACTGGTGAAACATATTTAGAAGACACGTATTGTGCCTCCAGATCGGATACCTTTTGATATAGGTTGGTTTAACCTGTTGCCGACCAGGCGCCGTCATTATACGGCGGCAGGTTGGCAAGGCTGCACAAACCGCCGCAGGTGTACGTCGACCGCTTTAAGAGCTGTGGGAGGCGCCCGCAGCGCCGGAGCCAATGAGCGCAGCCGCGATGTCCGCTGACCAACCGCGATCGCTCCACAGAGAGCCAGAACGGGGATCTGTCATTGTGATTAGCAACGGCAATCTCTCTCCTCTTCCCATTGTTCCACCCCCCCAATCGACCCTAGTGTTAACCCCTTCCCCGCCAGTGGCATTTACACAGTAATCAGTGCCTTTTTATAGCACTGATTGCTGTGTAGATGTCAATGGTCCCAAAAAATGTCAAGTGTCTGATCTTTCCGCCGCAATGATGCAGTCCTGCTAAAAAATCGCAGATCACCACCATTACTAGTAAAAAAAAATTATTTATAAAAAGGGCATAAATATATCCCCTATTATGTAGATGCTTTAACTTTTGCGCAAACCAGTCAATATTCGCTTATTGCGTTTTTTCTTTTTACCAAAAATAAGAAAAAAAATTAAAATGTAGAAGAATAAATATTGGCCTAAACTGATGAAATATATATATATATCTATAGATAGAGATAGATAGATAGAGATATATATATATATCTATATATATCTATATATATAGATATATATATATATATATATCTCTATCTATCTATCTATATCTCTATTTTGGTTCTCTTGATCTTCTAATTTATATAAGATCCTCCTCTGCTCTCTGCATTGATTTAACTTGTGCATTTTATATATATAGATATATATCTATATCTATATAGATATATATCTATATATATATATATCTATATAGATATATATAGATATATATATAAATAGATATATATCTATATAGATATATATAGATATAGAGAGATATATCTATATATATAGATATATAATGTCGTAATTTTATTTTTTTTTCTCTCAGGGCAAGTGAAACATACATAAAGGGGATAGAGTCTTAGGGAACTCGGAGTGACACAGGAGAACTCCCTAAGCTCTGGGTGTTTCCAGCGCCATACCTCTCTCCAGCCATAGCTCTCTGCCCAGTCCCTCAACACAGTGGGTGAGGTACCAGAACCCCCTAATCTATCAAGCGCTGTAGAAAGTACAATATTAAAACTCCCTGCAATGAGGATAGTCCCCTTAGCCATATGCAGCACTTTGTTAGTGCAGGATAATAAACGGTTCAGGTCAAATAGGGGGCGGTACATCAACATTCACCATAGGTGTCAAGGTGTTTTAGAAGTACAATAATGTAGCATCCCTCAGGTTTAGCGACAACTGCCTCAATCTGTAGCGCCACCCCTTTAGTGATCAGGATCGAAGCTCCTTGAGCATATGTAGAGTAGGTGGCATGGAATGCATGGGATATCGAGGGACGTTTCAGGGCCATAACTCGGGAACAGTGACGTGTGTTTCCTTTAGAAATATAATCTGAGATTTGACCCCTTTGATTTGGCCAAATGCCAGGGATAATTTAACTTAAGAATTGAGGCCTCGAACATTCCATGAAAGAATGTGAAGTCATAATGGTCAAGGTGTAAAGTATGGGATGAACAGAGGGCTATGTGCTTACCAGTGGCATAGAAAAACATAAAAGTCAAGAGCCTTGAGACCCAAAGTCCCCCACCTGGCCCCACATAGACACAACAAGCAGGCTTTTTCCCAGAACCAAAGTAAGCGCTAAGAGGGGGTGTCCGTAGAGAACTGCCAACAATCGAATAGGGGTTTTAAAAGGTGTCTCCTAGCTAGTGTTTCTGGGGCCAGGTCTGAGAAAATTTGGAGTGTATTTTATGGGTGGTTTTCCCTGCATTTTCCCCCATATTTCCGCTTTGTCTTTATATAACTGGAATCTGACGATGTCTCCTGGCCGATCTTCTGCATTATTTTGGGGTTTTTTATGCCGGTGGACCCTCTCTATCTTGAGACTGTCTTCTGCCCCTTTGTTTAATAAGGGGTTAAAAATGATATTCTTGGTTTTAAAAAGGTCTTCCCCTCTCTCTTCGGGTAGCGCTCTGATCCTCAGATTTTGTCTGCGATTTTGGTTCTCTTGATCTTCTAATTTATATAAGATCCTCCTCTGCTCTCTGCATTGATTTAACTTGTGCATTTTATTTTCTTAGATCCTGAGCTTGGTTGTCGGTTCTCTTGTGTCTCCTCAACCAGTTTCAGCAACTGTCCCAGGTCAACCCGCAGTGTGGAGATTTCTAGTTTTATAGCATTTTCTAATCTTGAAAACATCTGTCATTTCCATTTTCGTCGGGGTTTGATCATCCGTATTCTGTTGTTCCATTTTGCTTGATTCCATTTCACTTTCTATGCTTGTTTCATCCTTGGATATATCTGAGGTCTCTCCACCCTTCTTCCCAGTGTCTTTTTCCTTCTCTTGTACCCCTTTCACCTGTTTTCTTAACCCTGGGCTCTTTGGGCTTAACTCCTTGGTCAATGTATTGTTTAATCGTATTGGTATTGGCTTTCCCTTTCCCTTTGGGGGGTTTTTGTTCACTCCCCTTCATAGTTTTTCCTTTCATACTGTTTTTTTGTTTCCCCAGCTTCGGTGCCTTTTATATTGCACTAAGAAAAACTTTATCTCCTTTTACTGTTAGATTTATGACCTTTTAGCATATAGTCAGTTGCAATGAATCAGCCTATATCTAACCCGTTCGGTATGCGGAATGGTCAAGTTATATCTTATTGATCCTATGGACAGTCTTTTAAGGAATGCCTGTGCAACCAGCAACAACCAGCAGCCTAGCTAAAATCCAATAAGTATAGAGATGGGCTGAAAAATGCGTCCGAAAACAGCAGATATGCAGGCTATGCAAAATAGGTCTCCCGTCAATTCAAAAAGCCAACAGATCTTCAAAAATGCAAGTAAACTTTCAGACAGTTCATAAGAAATTGTCTAGCAATAAAGCAATTTTGGCAGCTGTAAGAAATCATCGTATATCTGGCTTGTCCAATGTGCCGATGGACAAGTTATGTCCTATTGATCCTATGAACAATCTTTTTGAGAAGTACCTATGCAAGCCATAGCATAGATGCAATTCAGTAAATATAGGACTAGGCTGGAAAAAAAATGCATTTGAGAGCGGCAGATATGCAAGCTATGTAGGTAATTCTCCCATCAGATCAAAGAGCCCTCAGACATACAAAAGTGCAAGCAAGCATTCAGATAGTTCATGAGCAGTCGCCTAGCAGTGAGGCGATTTTGGCAGCTGCAGTTAATCAGCATATATCTAAAATTTGTCCTGATATGCAGGTAGTCAGGTTATGTCATATTGATCCTATGGACAGTCTTTTAAGAAGTACCCATGCAACCAGTGATCCAATAAATGTAGGACTAGGCTTACTGAAAGTGCATTTGAAAGAGCAGATGTACACATGCGGACTATGTAGGAAGGTCTCCCGTCAGTTCAAAGGGCCATCAGGTATATGAAAATACAGGCAAACAGACAGTTCATGAAAAGTCACCTAGCAATGATGCAATTTAGCACGGGGGCAGTCAAGCCAGCTTTTGGTCAAACAATCTTGCTATAAAGACGTGGAATGCTACAGTACCTCCGTGTCACTTCAATGATCACATATCCTTCTGGTTTGCTCTGCTCGTACCCGGCTTCTGTGTCCACGATAGTGCTAGATGTCAAACAGTCTGTCAATTCTTACTTGAGCGGGGCCCCTCCGCACTGTCCTCTGAATCCTATGAAACACCTTTGCCTCTGTTCAGCTAGCCATCAGCCTTCCTTCCTTCCGAAGGTCCTCACTAGGTGGGGGGGGGGGAGGAAGCGAGGGTAATCACGGGGCCAGGTTCTCCACCGTCCCGCTGGTGCAACACCGTGCCTCCCGACCTACTAAGGGGCAAACTCCGAGCCGGTGGAGGGTCCTCATATGTGGCGTCCTCGCAGCCTCACACACTGCGGGTTAACCACGGCATTCCTGGGTCTCTCCTTCACGCTCTCCTTGCCGGCACGTTCGGGCCCCTCCCTCAGCAGGAGACTGTCACTCCCAGCCTCATCCTGCGAGTATAGTGTGGACAGAATATCAAACATAATTGGGGTTTTCCAGCATGTTTAATATGCCAAAAAGAAGGAAGATCAAGGAGATTAAGGTTTCCGGAAGAACTTCGAGAATTTTGTAACTAACTTGACCTACAGGTTCCACTTGTCCCAGGATGGGAAGAGGAAGAAATGACATAAATAGACTAGAATGGAATCTATAGTAAACAAGATGTAAATTGGTGTTGATTCCAATATACTCAGATAAGTCAGTTCTGGGACCCCGAATGTAAGTGAGAGACATATTGGGTGGGGGAAATCCGGAATGATTGGTGGGGGACAGAAACCTCATATTAAGGTCTGTCAGCCACCAATCATCAAGAGTCAAGGAAACGCCCATGGAAGATCTTGGCCCCATTGGACCGTACTTTATCGGAGACATGGAGACCCCCCCAAGCAGTCCAAATTTAGAAGGACAGAGGCAAACATAAAGGGGGGAAGGGAAAGGAAAAAACATAGATGACAGAAATAAAATTCTTGACATATAATGTTAGAGGGCTAAATTCCCCAGCCAAGAGACATAAAATTTTAAAAGAACTGAAGCAGTACAGAGCTGAAGTGGTGTTTCTACAGGAAACCCACCTTTCTCAGGACACAAATATTAAATTATATTCCAAAGAATTTCCGACTTGGTACTATGGGGACTCACTAAGAGGGCCAAGGGGGTGGCTATTGGGTTCGTGAAAACAATAAGATTCATACTGGAAGACAGGATGACATATCCAGAAGGCCAATGCCTCTTTTTAAAGGGTAGACTAGGGGAAAGGACAATTACACTGGCAAATATATACTGCCCTTATAAGAACCCCATAAAATACCTGAATCAGGCCATGGGAAAGTTAATGGATTTTAAGAGGGGGGATGTGATACTGACTGGAGACTTGAATTTCTGTATGGAGCCGACCTTGAATAGTACGTCCTGTGTACAGGGGACAAACAAGGTCCTGTTAAAAATAATTAAACAGAAAATGCGCCAATGCCAAATGATGGATGTGTGGAGGGCGCAACACCCGAAGATACGTGATTACAAGTTTTTCTCCCCTGTACACAGAACGTACTCAAGGTTGGATTACATAATGGTGGATCATAGGCTACTGGAGCAGGTAATGGAAACAAACAGAAATATCTGCTCTTTCCGACCATTCCTTTGTGTCAATGAAGATGAGGATTCCAGGAACTCAAAGACAGCCGTATACATGGCGACTGAACGAAGCCCTGGTGCAGGATGATAAAGTAGCTGAAGCAGTTAGTAAAGAAATAGTACAATATTTCCTAGTTAATGATACAGGGGAGGGTTTCAGGTGCTACCTTGTGGGAGGCATATAAAGCCTATATTAGGGGTGTCCTTATCTCCATCGGCGCGGGGAAAAAGAGAATTAAAAAAATGAATACTCAAATAGAAGAGATACAGACTAGAACAAGGACACAAGCAACACAGAGGTCAACATCAGGAGATATTCCACCAATTAGTCAACAAGAGAGACAAACTTAAGGGTATTATGGATCAGGAGTCAAAAAGGACATTTAACAGAATAGCTAAAGAAGGACATCAATGGGGAAATAAAGCGAGCAATGTTAAAAAAGAAAAGGGAAATCAATTATATAGAAAAAATTCAAAACAAGAATGGGGAAATGGTATATACAACGAATGAGATAGCGAAAGTGTTTAGGAGCTATTGTGCTCTCTATTCTGTGGACCAGAAGGGACAACAGGAAATAGAGAAAGCGGAGAAGATCAAAGAATTCCTAAAAAACCAGACTGCCTCACCTCTCAGTAAGTGACGGGTCCATATTAGATACACCCATAACAGAGGAGGAAATCCATAAAGCATTAAAAGATTCAGCCCCGGGTAAAAGCCCAGGACCAGATGGGTATACGACCTATTATTTCAAAAAATATAAAGAAATTCTTGTCCCAAAGCTGTGTCAGTATATGAATGGGTTGGGTGTAAATTATGAAATGAGAAGGGAGGCCTTGTCTGCGTCAGTAATGTATATTTTAAAGGAGGGGTGGGATAGTACGCTTTGTTCAAATTATAGGCCAATAGCCTTATTGAACGCAGATACCAAACTTTATGCTAAAGTATTAGCGACTAGGTTGAAAGAGTGGATGGCTCCTCCTTCAGACTATTAAAACTAGTAGGTCCCCAGGTCTATTCCTGTCCATAGATGCTGAAAAAGCATTCGACAGGGTAGACTGGG
Source organism: Lithobates septentrionalis (assembly GCA_037952835.1). NCBI lineage: Eukaryota > Metazoa > Chordata > Amphibia > Anura > Ranidae > Lithobates > Lithobates septentrionalis. The sequence goes on along the minus strand of JBBDGP010004537.1, from coordinate 302,209 downwards.
GACTTATGATAAAAACGTTGGAAGTCTTGGGCCTGGGCCCAAGAATGATACAATGGATTGAAGTATTGTACAACCATCCTTCTGCCTTTGTCAAGGTGAATGGTGGGTCGTCCCTCCCCTTTGTCATGGAAAATGGAACCATGCAGGGGTGCCCACTGTCACCACTTTTGTTTGTGCTGACCTTGGAGCCCCTGCTTGCTTTAATTCGTAATAACCCAGATATTAAAGGGATTAAGATAGGGAAGGAAGAGCACAAGTTTGCAGCGTTTGCTGACGATGTGCTATTCTACATCTCAAACCCCAGGACTACAATGCCAAATTTATTGAAGACATTAAAACAGTATGGAGAAATTTCAAACTTCAAAATCAACATGAGCAAATCTTAAACATAAATATAAGTAGACATGAAGACGTGAGCTTGCAAAAAGAATTCCATTTCCCATGGAGGAAGGACTTAAAATACTTGCATTAAATTGACTACCTCTTTATGGAAAATATATCTAATAAATTACATCCCCTTGTTAGACGAAATTAAGGAAATAAAAAAAATATCATCCTGACCCCTCTCTTGGATAGGGCGTATTAACACTGTAAAGATGGTACTGGTCCCAAAAATTCTTTGTAAGTTCCAAATGCTGCCTTTGTCCCTGCCGCAACTATATTTTAAAACTTTAAAAACTATAATATCAAAGTTTATATGGAAAAATAAAAAAAACGAGAATTGCATTCGTTGTACTAAGAAAGGAGAAAAAAACGGGGGCTTAGCCGTCCCAGACCTCAAAGTATTATGATGCTGTAGCACTTACACACATGGTAGAATGGGCGAAAGAGGACAATGAAAAGAGGTGGGTAAACTTAGAAAATGAAATGAGTAGTACACAATTAAGAAGCAAAATTTGGAACCCTCCACAATACAGGGCACTGGGAGCGAATACGCATGCAATGACACCAAACGCACTAAAAATTTGGGATATGACTCACAAGCAAAACAAATGGGCATACAACTCACCTTTGATTTATTTTAAAGGAAAATTTATTATTTTGCACCCGGGAAAAGGTCAATTGTGGGGAATTGGATAAAGACAATGCACAGTTGAAAGACATATTTAAGATGGGCAAAATTAGCACTTATCAAGATTTAAGACTTGACACGGAATTAATGGTGATCGATAGATAGCGGCACTTCCCAGTTAAGGCATTTCGATGAGAAATTGCCCCACCCAATAAGATCTGGGGAAGATCTTAGGCCGCTGGAACGGCTGTGCATGAGGGAAAAATCAAGAAATAATATATCACGGATATATAAAATATTACTAGCTGGGGAGGATCTGGAGGTTCTGCCATATATCAAAAAATGGGAAAATTAACTGGGGTCACGAAGAAATAAATACACTATTGAAAAGATGTTAAAATTAACCCATAGTTCTGCTGGAGATACAAAGATGGCTGAGCTGAATTATAAGTGTTTGGCAAGGTGGTATGCGTCCCCAGACAAAACAAGCAAATACCAACCAGGAAAATCCTCAGTGCTGGAGAGGGTGTAAGGCAGCAGGAACAATGGCCCACTTGTGGTGGGATTGCCCTATAATAAAAAAATACTGGAAAGAGTTTCTACAATTAACAAAGGAAATCACCAATAAAGTAATACCGGAAGACCCATGGACATGTTTGTTCCACGGGGTAGATGGTCCCGTTAAACAATACAAAGCATCTATAATTCCCCCTCTGATTAACGTTACGTAAAGTCTTATACCCAAAAAATGACAGGAAGCAGGCAGCCCCAAAGTCCGGGACTGGATATTTGGTATAGATGAAACTTATAATTTGGAGAGTTTAAGTTATAGTGGAGAAGACAGGGTAGAACGTAAGGAAAATGGGAATGTTGGAAAGCGGTTAAAAAGATGTGGAGATATGTTGAGGTAATAAGCCAATAAAAAGAAGTGAGTAATGGTCGAAATGGGGAAAAAAAAAATGTCCGCTTGATTGTTCCCTAGGTACGAGGTAGGGTGGGGGGGTGGAAATATGAAAAATGTTATGTACAATCTAAGATGTTAGTAAATAGGTGTTTTGCATAATTGTATTATGACTTTTTTTAATAAAATAAAGAATTTAAAAAAAAAACTGCCAACAAGGCACAGAAGAGTAAACATCCAGTGCACCATGGGGTGCCGTAGTTAGGAGTAGTGGAGTGCAATAGGGCTTGAGTCAGCCAACATGCCAGTGGCGCAGATCAAAGGCACAGCAGGAAGTGGGTTAACCAAAAAGCCATGGTCTGCTATGTACAGTGAGGGAAAAAAGTATTTGATCCCCTGCTGATTTTGTACGTTTGCCCATTGAAAGAAATGATCAGTCTATAATTTTAATAGTAGGTTTATTCTAACAGTGAGAGACAGAATAACAAAAATATCCAGAATAATGTATTTCAAAAAAATTTATAAATTGATTTGCATTTTAATGAGTGAAATATGTATTTGATCCCCTATCAATCGGCAAGATTTCTGGCTCCCAGGTGTCTTCTACAGGTAATGAGCTGAGATTAGAAGCACACTCTAAAGCTGGATACACACTATACAATTTCTTTCTTTTAAATTTTTTTCCTTTAGATTTACCAAAACCATATAATATGAGGTCAAACCTAAACATTTTCAATTTGTATGCAATCAGGCAGGCCCTTGCATTACATAGTTGAAGGTAAATCTAAAGGAAATCGAACAACAAAAGTTGTATAGTGTGTATTAGAGGTCGACCGATATGGGTTTTTCTCTGGCCGATGCCGATATTTACAAATCGTGGTGGCCGATGGCCGATATGTGATGCCGATTTTTTTGGGCCGATATATTAGGCCGATTTTTTTTTTTACCTTCATCTCATAAAATCTAACAGTTAGACCCCTTTCACAATGGGGCGTTTTTCAGGCGCTTTTGGGTTAAAAATAGCACCTGTAAAGTGCCTGTCAAACGGCTCCCCTGCAGTCTCAGTGTGAAAGCTGAGTGCTTTCACACTGAGGCGATGCGCTGGCAGGATGTTAAAAAAAAGTCCTGCAAGCAACATCTTTGGAGCGGTGTATACCACCACTCCTGCCCATTGAAATGAATGTGCACCGCTGCCGAAGCGCCTGCAAAGCGTTTCGGCAGCGGCGCCTCAGGGGCGCATTTAACCCCTTCTTCGGCCGCTAGCTGGGTTATAAGCGCCCTGCTAGCAGCCGAATAGCGCTGCTAAAATGATGGTAAAGAGCCGCTAAAAGTAACAGCGTTTTACCGTCAACGCATGCCAGCTCCAGTGTGAAGGCAACCTTCAGTGATACGGAAATTTTTTTACATTTAAACATTTATTAAACAAAACAAACCTCCAATCAGTTCACTTGTATGTAGAATTTAGAAAAAAAATACAAAAAAACACCTCTCTTAAATATTAAATACACAAAAACAGGTAATCAAAACTTTTGGATGAAAAAAAATGGGCTAACTTTACTGCTTAGTTTTTTTTTAAATTTATTAGTGTATTTTTTTTTTTTAAATTGCATTTGAAAGACCTGCTGCGCAAATACCGTGTGACATAAAATATTGCAACAACCGCTATTTTATTCCCTAGGGTCTCTGCTAAAAAAAATATATATAATGTTTGGGGGTTCTAAGTGATTTTCTAGCAGAAAATACAGGATTTTTACTTGTAAGCAACAAATGTCAGAAAAGATTTAGTCTTTAAATGGTTAAACTGAGAACTTCTACACTCGGAATTTAGTTCATTCATAAGTGTAAACATTGTATCAATTCAGGTTCTTTTTATCAGATTTGGCAGGCTGCCCAGAGAGGGGGAGAAGTCGCTTCACACAGGCAACTTGCACTGACTTCTATGAACAGAAGTCTTTTGCAAGTCGCGCTGAGTTATATCGGCTTTTTTTATCAGCACAATCGGCCGATGCCGATTAAGTAAAAAACACCAAATATCGGCCGATATATCGGTCGACCTCTAGTGTGTATCCAAAAAAAGAACCCTGTCCACAGAAGCATTCAATCAGATTCCAATCTCTCCATCATGGCCAAGACCAAAGAGCTGTCCAAGGATGTCAGAGACAAGATTGTAGACCTACACAAGGCTGGAATGGGCTACAAGACCGTCGCCAAGCAGCATGTTGAGAGGGTGACAACAGTTGGTGTGATTATTCACAAATGGAAGAAACAAAATGACTGTCAAGCTCCGTCAGTCTGGGGCTCCATACAAGATCTTAGCTCGTGGAGTTTTAGTGATCATGTGAACGGTGAGCAATCAGCCCAGAACTACAATAGAGAATCTTGTCAATGATCTCAAGGCACCTGGTACCATAGTCACCAAGAAAACAATTGGTAACCTACTACGTCATGAAGAACTGAAATCCTGCAGCGCCCGTAAGTTCGCCCTGTTTAAGAAAGCACATATACAGGCCCATCTGAAACTTGCTAATGAACATCTGAATGATTTAGAGGAGAAATGGGTGAAAATGTCAGATGAGACCAAAATCGAGCTCTTTGTCATCGAATCACCATGTTTGGAGGAGGAGGAATGCTGCCTAGAACACCCCCACAGTCAAATATGGAGGTGGAAACCTTAGTCTTTGGGGCTGTGTTTCTGCTAAGGGGACAGGACAACTTCACCATGGGGCGATGAATGGGGCCATGTACTGTCAAATCTTGGGTGAGAACCTCCTTCCCTCAGCCGGGGCATTGAAAATGGATCATGGATGGGTATTCCAGCATGAAAATGACCCAAAACACATGGCCAAGTCAACAAAGGAGTGGCTCAAGAAGAAGCACATGAAGGTCCTGGAATGGCCTAGCCAGTCTCCAGACCTTAATACCATAGAAAATATGTGGAGGGAGCTGAAGGTTCAAGTTGCCAAACGTCAGCCTCAAAACCTTAATGACTTGAGGAGGATCTGCAAAGAAGAGTGGGACAAAATACCTCCTGAGACGTGTGCAAACCTGGTGGCCAACTACAAGAAACGTCTGACCTCCGTGGGGTCACTCATTAAAATGCAAATCAATTTATAACATTTTTGAAATGTGTTTTAATGAATTATTTTTTTTTTGTTCTGTCTCTCGTTAAAATAAACCTACTGTTAAAATTAGACTGATCATTTGTCAGTGGGCAAACATACAAAATCAGCAGGGGATCACATACTTTTTTCTCTCACTGTATGCTACCGGTTCTGCCTGTTATTTAAAGGTGAAACGTGTAAAGGATACCGAAGTGTGTTCAGTTCACTTTATCCAACCAGTCAGAGGCATCTTCTGGTGAGGTCTTAAAAGGACAGTGCAGCGCTGGACCAATTGCAAAGTGAATAAATGTGTTTAAATATGTTATAAATTATATATAAAATATATAACTAGGAAATTAACCTACAGTAATAAAAAACAGCCAGTGATGATGGCTAGTGAGAAACCATACAATACAAAATGTACAAGTGATAAACTACAAATAACGTGAAAGCATAAATAATTAAAACAAAGTTCATAAATGTGATTTAGGTGAGAAATCAAGTCCAAAGGTTAATCAATGCAGAGTTCGGAGTTGAATAATCCACCGCCAGTGCAGCCCGCCACCAGGTGATAAGTAATGGAGGTGATAAGGTGATAAGTAATGATAAGTAATGGAGGCTTACCAGAGAGCCTGTGACCGCCCTTACTCAGGGGGGTCAAAACAGGCTTAGTAGTGGAAGATGAACTCCTGGGGATGTCCCACGATAAACTCCATGTCTTGCCAGCCTCCTTCTCCTTGTGACCAGGGTCACAACGCTAGCACGCATCGCGCATGCGCAATTCCATTTTAAACGGCAAAGGAGTTCCTTTGCTGTTCCTTTTTATCAGTTTTTTTATCTTTTTTACTTAATAAATGAAACAGTCATAGTTTATCTGCACTATTGGAGTCCCCCTTTCTTTTTTTGGGAACTGTGATTTATCTTCGCCTGATCTCTCTGGGAAGAAATATTGGAAGCGCTGGGAGTATTCCTTCCGTACTGGCGCCCCTGCCACTGTTGAGCAGTTGCCCGAGAAGGAGGCTGGCAAGACATCCTATGGAGTTTATCGTGGGACATCCCCAGGAGTTCATCTTCCACTACTAAGCCTGTTTTGACCCCCCCCCCCCCCTGAGTAAGGGCGGTCACAGCCTCTCTGGTAAGCCTCCATTACTTATCACCTGGTGGCAGGCTGCACTGGTGGTGGATTATTCGACTCCGAACTCTGCATTGATTAACCTTTGGACTTGATTTCTCACCTACATCACATTTATGAACTTTGTTTTAAATATTTAGGCTTTCACGTTATTTGTTGTTTATCACTTGTACATTTAGTATTGTATGGTTTCTCACTAGCCATCATCACTGGCTGTTTTTTTATTACTGTAGGTTAATTTCCTAGTCATATATTTTATATATAATTTATAACATATTTAAACACATTTATTCACTTTGCAATTGGTCCAGCGCTGCACTGTCCTTTTAAGTCTTTTTCTATGTGCCCCCGTATTGGGGTTATAGTGCTTAGCTGCAGGACCTCCTTTAGGTTTTTTTCATATCACTATTTGCCTTTTCATTTAGCACCTAGCGCAATTCTTTTTTTCTTATCTTCCGGTGAGGTGAAGAACTGCACTTTTCCATCTGCCACCACTCTTAATTTTGCAGAATTCAGTATACTGTAGACCAGGTGTTTTTTCTCAGAGATGTCATTTAACCGCAGAATGCAGCTCTTTGCTTTTGGATGGCCGCAGAGAAATCTGGGAAGATAGATGTTCTGTTTCCATTGCAGGACAAATCCTTTAGGCTACAAGCTGGCTTCCTTCTCGCGGAAATGCAACAGCTTAATCAGCATGGGTCATGGTGGCGTGCCCAAAGGCAAAGGGTGCAGGGGTACACGGTGAGCCCTCTTGATGGCAAACAGGAAGGAAAGCATACTGGTTCCGTATAGAGCTCTGAGGGCAGAAGATTGTTCCACCAAGGATGAAAGATTGTTCCGCAAAGATTGTTTCTCCGAAGACAGGCTTCTAGGTCACTCAATTTAGAGGAATGGTCTCTGTGTTGATGGTTCTGCACGAACATCAGCTTGCATAGGGTTGCGCGTGTCCTCTACATCACTAATCGTTTGCTTTGCGGCTGACACTCTGGTATGTATCTTTTGCATATCATGGCGCAGAATGGATAGGTCCACCTTACCTGAATTAATCTGGGCTGGTAAAGCAGATTGGCAAGACTGTTTAGCCTCCATTACATGTTTCATAGTCCATTCATTCTCTGGAGGTGTGGATTCAGAGGACATAGCCATGGCGCAAGAAGATTCTGTACCTGAGCCCTCTGTGACATGGCTGTTGTCCTCCCCCACTCCCTCTCTTCACTGTCAGGGCTCAGGAAAGCAGCAGCTGCTGGTGAGATGGGTGACCGAGGAGCTAGTGAAGACCCAGCGGAGGAGTGGGGGGGGGGGGCTGAGAAGAGCTCCATGATAGTATTAGGGGGCTTAGTTTTGTTGCTTGGGTCAGCAGGGGATGATTTCTTGGGACCCTCGACCCAGATGTACACATCGTCCCCTTCTTGAGTCTGTCACACTGGGGCAGTACACTGTGAGCTGCCGGGCCACCGCAGCTATCTTAGGAGCTCCAGGGGGGGGGGGGGGGGGGGCTCAAGAGCCAATCCCCTGTGGATTTTGGGGCAGATCTCCCATCTTCGACCATCCCGGCAGACACAGATTGGTTGCAGGGACCAGAGGAGACAGATGTGCCGACAGGATAAAGGCAAAATGACGGCGATCCTGACGGAGCTGGCTATGGAGCTACTAGCATGCACGCGGCTGGACACGCCCCTGCCAAATTAAATTTTTAATCATTTTTTCACACAAAAATAGAGCTTTCTTTTGGTATTTAATCACAACTAGGTTTTTAATTTTTTTTGTGAAAAAAATGGGAAAAAAAAACTCAATATTGAAAAAGAAACACTTTTCTTTTTCTGTTACATAATGTTACAAATGATCTTTCTTCATAAATGTAAGCCGAAATGTATACTGCTACATTTCTACTGCTACCCAAATTGGTGTAATATAAATTTTATTATTCAAGTTTTACATAGCGCCAACAGTTTGCGCAACGCTTTACAACATGGGACAAACAGTACAGTTACAATACAATTCAATACAGCAGGGATCAAAGGGCCCTGCTCGTTAGAGCATATGTATATATATTTTTGAGCTGCACGATTCTGGCCAAAATGAGAATCACAATTTTTTTTTTGCTTAGAATAAAAAGATCACGATTCTTGCAGGGTAAAATCTTTCATATTATACAAAAGAAATTGGGCTAACTTTACTGGTTATTTTTATTTCTTTTAATTAAAGTGTAATTTGTTTCCCAAAAAATTGCATTTGAACTACTGCTGCGCAAATACAGTGTGACATAAAATATTGCAACAACCACCATTTTAGTCTCTACTAAAAAAAATATATATATGTTTGGAGGTTCTAAGTAATTAAACAATTAATCGTGCAGCTCTAATATATAGTGAAAATCGGTCAATCCTGTACTGACTGCCCATTTCATTTCTTGAGGCCCAAAAATGCCAAGACAGTACAAATATCCCCCAAATGACTTTTTTACAGTCCAAGGTATTTAGTAAGAGGCATTGGGAGTTTTTTGAATTGGTTATTTGTTGGCACAATTTTTTGGAAATTAAAGGATTTTTTTTTTTTTTTTACTGTCTCCAGTGCAGTACAGTGTCATCGTATAACTGGTGTGATGGTGATCAGGGACACTGACTGGTGACAGTATGTAAAAAAAAAAAAAAAAAAAAAAAAAAAATTTTTTTTTTTGCATACAATGATCAGAGCAATACAGTGTTACCATAGTAACATTGTACTACTCTGGAGAGTAGATCAGGATTTTTGTTTTACACACGATTGCTCATCACCGTGAATTACCACCACTTGGATCTTTGATGCATCGGGAGGGGAGGAAGTTGCATCCGTACCTGCTTTCCCTTTGATATGAAAGAAACCGGAAGTGATGCGGATTTTGTCACTTCTGGTTTTGGTTGTTTGTTTACCAGGTTGTACAGCATCTGCTCAAACCGATCTCTGTTTGATCATATGCTTTGGAGGCCAGTGGAGAGATATGGGGTCTTATAGACCCCAGAGCTCTCCATAAAGACGACCCATGCTATCACAATTTTGTTCATCCCTTGAGATAGCAATAAAGTTGATTTAAAAAATTAAAGAGACCGTTTTTAAAAAAAAGTTTTAAACAAATAATAAAATAAAAATTAAGAATAAAAAATATTTAAAGCACCCTTGTCCCTTGTGCCCATATGCAGACATGTAAGCGATGATCGTACCACACATGTAAGGTATCGCCGCAAATGTCAGAGCAAGAGCAATCATTCTACCACTAGGCCTTTATTACAAATATTGTGAATTTGTAACAACCACCATTTTAACCTCCAGGGTCTCTGCTTTCAAAAAATATATAATATTTAGGGGTTCCAAGTAGTTTTATAGCAAAAAAAAAATCTGATTTTTACATGTATGAGAGTGTCAAAATTGGCCTAGTTGGTAAGGTGGTTAATAAAATAAACACCCAAACAAAAGATTCAGATGTATGAAAACAATGATTGCACACACAACAGAGCAAGTGCAAATATCAGGCCATCATGATTAATGCTAAATTAATTGGCTGTAAAGGCTTTTTTTTTTGTTTTCATTTATTTTTTATAAATTCCACAAGATGTAATTAGGTTTAAAAATGTCAGACAATTTTGGATAATGTAATTTTTTGCCTTTTCAAGGGTGCACACACAAAACCGCAAAAAAAAACTTGCAAGGGTATGTTTACAAGCCAAAAGAGATGTTTATTAGCATTTATTTGGGTTTACATTTGTTTTAAGAGTGTGATTGTGTAGCCTCTAACAAAGTTCCAGAATACTATGTGGTCATGATATTCTGTACATTTGGCTGTGATTGTTTCCTTTGTGAATGGGAGCTCTAAAATGCTTTTATTTGTAGATTAAATATCATGAAGAGTTTGAGAAGAGCCGGATGGGTAGTCTTTCCATTGATGCAGGAGATGAACGTAGAGGTTCTGAAGATGGTGGCAATTATCGCCGAACTCCCTCAGAGAGCATGCCCCCCCATCAACCCCCAGCCAGTAGCTCAGGTAATGGAGCAAAACAAAAACATTTGTGCTTTTGTAGAGCATCCAGTCAAATTTAGACATTTAAAGACCTTTATTATATATATTTTTGTATATATTTTTTTCAAAGTGACCATGGACATTAAAGTATTTACTTGTCTTTATCGTTCATTAACCACTTGTCGACTGCGCTATAGCCGAATGACTGCTACAATGCGGACGTCTAGTTCTGGGACACCTTCATAGGATGGCACCTGTGATCGCTCCTGGGCGCAGGCGGCATGCCCTGTGATCGCAGTGTCCGCTGGACACTGCTGATCACAGATTGAGGGAAAGAGCCAATCAGTGGCTCTTTACCATGTGATCAGCTGTGTCCAATCCACAGCTGATCACAGAGGTAAACAGATGCCGGTTATCGGCACTCATTTCCTCATGCTGTCAGCATGAGGATGGGCTAAGAGAGACTATAACTGGTATCACTAAAAGGCACATGTACACTGATAAGCGAGGCACTGATTAAGCAGTGTCCTGATTATCAGTGCAGTCCTACCAGTGCCTCCAATCGGTGCCCACCAGTGCCTCATCAGTGTCACCCATCAGTGCCACCTATTAGTCCCCATCAGTGCAGCCTTATCAGTGCACATCAGTGAAAGAAAAATTACTGCTTTACAAAATTTTATAACAAACTATGAAAAGTCTTGTTTTTCAAAATTTTCGGTCTTTTTTTGTTTAGCAAAAAATAAAAAAAGAGTGGCCGTTAAATACAACCAAGAGAAAGCTCTATTTGTGTGGAAAAAAAAATGATAAAAATGTTTGGGTACAGTGTTGCATGACCGCGCAATTGTCAATCAAAGTGTGACAGCGCTGAAAGCTGACCTGGGCAGGAAGAGGGTGAAAGTGCCCAGTGGGCAAGTGGTTAAGGGATACGGGGTGTATTTATTTTAAAATATATACTGAAGGATTTGTACACTGGCAAACAAAAAACCTGTTGGCCAGCCAGGTGTAAGACCTTCCCACTCACAATGCCTCGAATTTTTTTGGCTGAGGTCCTAGGAGGATGGAGGTCTTATTTATATATTGATCAAGATTTTTTTTTTTTTTTTCTTTAACCAAGACACTACATGCTACTGAGCTGGGCTTTCTATGTTATTATCCAAATCAGCTTATCCTTGGCAACCCCTTGGAGTCTGTATCTGGCCTCTGCTGGACTGAACATTGCGGGACCTGCCTGGAATGTGACCATCCACATTAGACTCTGCCAGTGGTACTTTACAGATTTCTCTTTTACTGCCACAGAATGCTGTCCAAGACCAGAGCTGTGGCAGACTTAAGCGCTCTCGCTCATTCACTTCTTGCTCTGTTACTGCCAATTTCTTTCCTTCAGCATGGGATACTGTCTTCCTGCTATTGCCCCTATCACCTTCAGATATTAACCTCTTCTGCGTAAGCAGTTGGTTGTGAGTAAACCAAAATTTTTACCTGGTGTGTTTTTTTTTGTTTGTATTTGTTGCCACAGGGGTTAATCCTGAGCATTGTGTAAAAAGGCTGTTTGATCCTGTTGTCTTTGATCTGATCCTCCTGTCTTTGATCTGATCCTCCCCTTCTTCCACAATCCCCAATCCATCTCCTGATAGAACACAGCCTTGGGGGCACGTGATCGGCACAGGGCAAATCAGCACTGTCCAGAGGGTCAGGAGTCATGCAGCCTCCTCAGACAGTCAGAGGAGAATGAAAACTCCTCCTACAAGCTTTAACCAGTGTTCGGCTGGACACTGATAAGTCGCAAGACTGCTGATTAAAAAAAGGTATTTAGCAGTTTAAATTGACTAAAATAATTGCATTTTCATGTTCTGTGTATTGTGGGAGACCAATTATAATGAATGCAGGGTCTTGGTTTTAGTAACACTTAGTCCAAGATGGTATCCCTCACCCTATAGTTATCATTCTACAAGTCCTGAAAAAGGGGGCGTGTTGAGCTCCTGGAATGCGCTGGCTGTTGCAATTTAAATCTTTTAATGGACTGTACAAACTAGTGTGGCACTTCCATCAATTCAATACTTTAATAATGGTTCTAGGGCTGCCTGTCGTGTCCCTCTTAAAAGACCTGACACAGACATACTGGATTGTTGTCCCGTGCTTGAGCCAACTCCGAGTCAGATTATGGTTTTAACGCCCTCTCAAATGGCATATCTAGGGGCCAAAATGCTCTGCCATCTCTGCTTGAGGGTTTAAACCACTTTAGAAAGTGGAAGGCTCTCTTGTTCTGCTGGGTCTTGGGTCATGTATTGTCTTGTATCCTTGCAGTTTTTGATGCTTGGGATTTCCCTTGTATCTCGACTCCCCATGCAGTTTTAGATGAAGCATCTATGTTTTGCTCACTTTATGGCATTTTTGCACACCATTGTGCATTTTTTCCTGAATTGAAAGCGTTCCATGAACTTAGGATCTTTAATTCTAATACCCTGGTAAAAATGATCCCACTCACTCCCACACTCCATTCCTCAATGGATTTTTTTCCTTAAGTTGCAAAAGTACTCCTTTGTTAATTCTCTTTACCCATTATTGCTTTCACTGTGCCAACTGCTTTGGAACATGGGAATGCTTTTAGGGCTTGTTCACACCATACGGCATTAAAACTGATGGGAAAATCACACACAGCCATGACTTTACGTCGGTTTTCATGCATATTTCAGTGAGTTTTTATGCACATTGACATCAGTTTTCATGCATGTCAGTTATGTGCCTTGTTCACACTACACTGCTGATATCACGTCGTGTTTTTTCATGCAGATAACTGCGTACATGTTGCAAATTCCTGCACAAAAAAAAAATCGGCACATGATACCAGTGTCATGGTGTGAACAGGGCATGTAGAGAACAATTAATTTTTTCTGTGCTCTTGCAGAATACATGCAGAAAAACTGACATCTCTGCACATGGTGTGAACGAGGCCTTAAAGTGGAGTTCCACCCAAAAAAAAAAAAAAAATCATTAATGTGCATTAAAAAATTAAAAAAAAAAACATTTAGAGAATTTTTTTTTTTTTTTTTTTACTCACCTCTTAATGCCTGTTGCTAGGGAGTCCCTCGTAATCTGCCCCTCCTTCAGCGCCTGGGCTCCTGACGTCACCTCCCTCTGCGCAGGAAGGGAGATCAGCTCTCCCCCCTCCCTCTCGTCATTCTGGGACACATCGCAGGTCCCAGATGATTGCGCGGTCATGGCTCGCGCATGCGCAGTGGGTGCCCGGCTGTGAAGCCACAGCCGTGCGCCCATGGTTACAATGCCGGCGCCGCTGAGCTGAGGGGTAGACAAGCGGGGCTTCGATCCCCCGCATCGCTGGACCCTGGGACAGGTAAGTGTACGATTATTAAGTCAGCAGCTGCAGTATTTGTAGCTGCTGACTTTTATTTATTTATTTATTTTTTAGCGGCACTCCGCTTTAAACTGACATGGGAAACAAGGTCCTGAAAGCGCCATTGGCAAAGTCTAGTGCTTGTAGGTCACATTCCAGACAGGCTTCACAATTTTCTCTCCACTGGGGTCTGGGTACAGCCACTGAGGCAGCACCAAGTATTAGCTGAACTGGATAGCTGCTGTGTAATGACCAGCTCAAGAAAAAACCTTGTAAAGTAAGATAAAAGTATCTGCAGAGAACTGAGTATGTTGTTTTGTTTTTTTGGGGTTTTTTTTTTTTTTTTTTTTTATTAAAAAAATTATCAAAATAGAGCTAGAATGTTCACCTACTCAATGCCACAACATAGCCCACATGACTCATTTACTTTGTCCTTCAATGGACAAAGAAATTTATATTTTTGGCCTTTGATTTAGGGAAGTGATAACCAAAGACAGATGTTAATTAATACTGCTCCTATTTGTCTTTTTCGTATGTTTGTGCAGCATATCAACATCAGCGACAGCAGCAACAGCAGCCGCCTAAATATGGTTACCAGGAGCCAGTGACTCCTGTCACTACCCAGCACTCAGCCCCTGCAGGAGGAGTAAGTACTATTTCCTAAAGAGCGTTTGAAGTCTGCCAGCTGGCTATTTGAATTTGATACATTTGCCATGTGAGTTTCCTTATTATTGATTATGTCTTAGCACAGGCGTGCTCAGTCTGTGGCCCTCCAGCTATTGGGGAACTTCAAGTCCCATGAGGCATTGCAAGGCTGACAGTTATAAGTATGACTCCTGAAGACACAGGCATGTTGGGACTTGTAGTTTCACAACAGCTGGAGGGCCACAGGTTGAGCATCCATGCCTTAGCACTTTATTTAATTCACTAGTGGGCTTATATCAACACCTTGCATGGGTAGGATGCAATATAAAGCAACCAATGAAGCTGACAATACCTAGTGGCTAAACCCCATCTCTGCTAGACAGCTCCATTTTATCCTGATATTTATAGAGCTAGAACAGAGTGTATTTCTCGGATTTGTGGAGGGGGTTGGGATATTTTATCTAGTTGATTTTCAGTCAAAAGCTGACTGAAGGACAAGCTGGATATCCTAGATCCTTGTGGTCATTCAAGTTCAGACATTGACTGAATATAGATCTTTGACGTAAAAAGGAGTCCAATATTATATCCCTGCTTAAAACTCAGCAGTGGCAACTACGGAGTTGTGCATGCACTGTAGGATTACATATGACTGATGTTCCCCAGTTGCTTGTCACAGTATTTCTCCTAAGGTGCAGAGCCTTGGGACTCATTTTCCTGAAGGTTGGCTGCATATTCCCCACGGAAATGTGTACTTGGGGTCACTATGTTGACTTGGCATGTAGGAATGAGCAAATCTGCCAGGGTTCAGTTCGTAGTGCGGTTCAGTGACTCTAGACTTCAATGGGGTTTCATGAAAAGTTCAGGTTTCACAAACTTTATATGCTTGTCTATGGGAGAACAATTTGTTACTAAATTTATGTCAAATAAGTGGTTGTCACAAAAGGGTATTGGTGAGCTGGAGCTGCTCCTACAGGCAGGAACCCCTCCTTTATATTTGTTACGTGTCCCTATTCACACAGCATAACAAAAAATATTAAATTGCAGCTTACTTTTTTAGATGCTCTGTTCTGGACCTTCCAGCAAGGAAAAATCTTTGCTTAGTTTATGATGGGGCTGGGCAGTGGTGTTTGCCATAATGAATCATGTTTCTATTATTGTCAAATCTTCATTATTGATTCTACCTAGATTTCAACACAATCTTTCATAACAAAGCGTTAAAGGTGTACATGCAGGGCTTTTTCCATTGTATGTTTATGAGGTCAGGTTTGAGATAGAATCCCTCTATCATTGGCCAAAGCAGAGAAAAGTTAAGCCTGAGAAAGAAAACTGTTAAGCTGTAATATGACACGTTTGCTTTTAGGTTTAACTCTGCTTTAAAGCAGCATGTAGTCACACAGAACAATTACGATTTTTATGGACCGTCTCAGCGACTGCATACATTGGCATCACACATTTTGGCCGTGGAATGTGTTTTTTTTTTTTTCCCCTTTAAAATTAGCTTGCCTTGCAATACAGCAACCGCACACCAATAAGATTGATTTTAATTTTAAAGGACTACATTTAAAAGTAAATTAAACTGGGGAAAAAAACAGTGTGAAATTACAACCAGCTCAATTTTCAGGCATGCAGCATTGGTGGCTAGAAAAGGGAGGGAAGCAAGCATGGTACCCCCCTCTCTCTGTTCCAAACCAGTCCTAATGCCTTTTAAAATTGGACGGGTACCTTACCACCTGGCTAAGCTTCCCTCCCTTGCAAATTAATATTGTTACAATGTTTAGGGACATGGGCCTTTTCCCCACCTCCACTGCTCTGAGGAGGTGGGATTAATAGTGTAGGGACTAATAGTGCAATCTGGAAGCCACTTTTATAATAGGGGGCACCCAGATATCCACCCCCTTCCAGGGGAATGAGTACAGGAGTTCGTTAGTACCCTTTACCTATACACATAAAGAGTTGGGAGTAAATGAACACACGCCAATTTAAAAATTAAATTAAAATAAAACCAAAACACACATACATTTTTCCTTATTGTATAATAGAAGACATAGGATGTCAATCATCATGGATGGGTTATATGTTGCATTCAGGTGATTGGACACTGGCAAAGCCACTCAAAGCTTTCACACACCATATATAACCCATCCCACCACAGAATCATCATTTTTTTGCTAGTGTCCTTAGGTGATGTGGAAGAGAAGATAGTTATTAGTAGGAACAGTGATTTCTTCTAGCAAGACAAATTGCAAACTGCACCAGGCCGCTGCTTCAGAGGGTGTCCGTTTTCCAGATCAGCGAGGACTGTTCTTGAACCCCACATGAAGACTGGAGCAGGACAGACTTATGACATTGTGACTACATTGGACACGGCAAACAGGTGTTGCTCCTAGGTATCTGATACAGCCGCCGGGTGTTCTATAGGTCTGAGGCCCATCTGTGAAGGAAGGGGGATGGGGCTCGATCCCTAGAATAGGCCTCACCGAAGTGTCAACAAAAAGACAAAGAATAGGGGGTATACATGTCTATTTGACCATATATCAAATGCCTATTCACCAGTTAGGTGTTTGCCCACCAACCAAAGCACTGCATATACAAAAAAGAAGCGGACACCCCCTTATGGTAAAGCTTCTAAAGGGAGTGACCAAGCGGTTAATGAGGCAAAAAACTAAGCTTATTTGAGTAGGTTTAAAAGCATTCATTTAATATATTTAAAAGTATCAATTAAATGCATATAGTAACTCATGTAGACAACACAGTATATCACAACCTACGTCCCATCACCAAACCAATTAAAACCAATGTCACTATTAAACGTCTGGACAAAAAATTATCTATGTGAAACACACTGATCGGTGCAGTGCCCTGCAACGCAACATAGTATTGCCGAAGTGTGTAGCTCATATAGGCCCCAGGACTCCCCTTATTTTCCTACTGCTCTACATAGATCACATATGTGTGCAACACTTAAGTAAACGGGGCTGATAGCACCTAATTCATGCAGCAGCCTGGGCTGCAAAGTCCTGTATATGGTTAAGCGTTAATTCACAGTTGACAGATTATAGTTAAAGCTCCGATTTATCTTTTCTGAAGAGCTTTTTTATTTTAAAGTGTAAGTTCACCTTTACGGAAAAATCTCATCCCCCCCTGTGTCGCTGATCTGCAGTGTGGCAATCTCCTGTTCTGAGCCCTGCAATCGCCGCCTCACAGGACCGGGGCTTAGAAATCCCCTTGGCTTAATCTCCAAAACGTCCACCGTCAAGAGGGACGTTTTCTGAGCATTCCATTTGGTCGGCGTCTTCACATGGGTGTCGCCGACTTATCAGATCCTGCGTAGCCTGTCCTGTCAGCGGGGAAGAAGTAGAGAGAATGCTGAGGGGATTTCTAAGCCCCAGGCCGGTGAGGTGGAGATAGCAAGGCTCAGAACGGGACATAGTCGCGCTGCAGGTGAGCAAGACAGGGATGAGGAGGGGGTCCTGTGTAAGTTCACCTGACAGATTTTTTTGTTTGATAACATTAGGTTATCAAACAAGATGGCAATAAAATAAGATGCAATACTCTTTGCTTTAATCAAATTTAACCACTTCAGCTCTGGAAGGTTCACCCCATTCCTGACCAGGCCATTTTTTCCGATGCGGCACTGCGTTGCTTTAACTCACAATTGCGCGGTCATGCAACACTGTACCCAAATCAATTTTTTTCCCACAAATAGTTTTTTTGGTGTTTTTATTGTTTATAGCGCAAAAAAAAGACTGACAATTTTGAAAAAAAAAAAATATTTTTTACTTTCTGCTATAAAACATATCCAACAAAATGTAAAATAAATCTAATTTCTTCATCAATTTAGGCCAATATGTTTTCTGCTACAAGGTTTTGGTAAAAAGAAAAAAATCCCAATAGGCGTATATTGATTTGCGCAAAAGTTTTATAGCATCTAAAAACTATGGGCTATATATATTTTTTTTTTTTTTTAGTGGGACTGCGACGTTACAGCAGACAAATCGGACACCTAACTGACACACATGGCTGCAATATAACAGAGTGAAAAATTTAGGGGGGTCTGAGTACTTTCCGTCCCCACTGTGTATATGTGTGTGTATATATATATATATATATATATATATATATATATATATATATATATATATATATATATATATATATATATATATATATATATATATATATATATACATACATACATACACACACACACACACACACATACACGACGGAAATAATTCTGACCCCCTTAAATTTTTCACTCTTTATGTTGCAGCCATTCGCTATAATCATTTAAATTCATTTTTTTTCCTCATTAACATACACACAGCACCCCATATTGACAGAAAAACACAGAATTGTTGACATTTTTGCATATTTATTAAAAAAGAAAAACTGAAATATCACATGGTCCTAAGTATTCAGACCCTTTGCTGTGACGCTCATATATTTAACTCAGGTGCTGTCCATTTCTTCTGATCATCCTTGAGATGGTTCTACACCTTCATTTGAGTCCAGCTGTGTTTGATTATACTGATTGGACTTGATTAGGAAAGCCACACACCTGTCTATATAAGACCTTACAGCTCACAGTGCATGTCAGAGCAAATGAGAATCATGAGGTCAAAGGAACTGCCTGAAGAGCTCAGAGACAGAATTGTGGCAAGGCACAGATCTGGCCAAGGTTACAAAAAAAATTCTGCTGCACTTAAAGTTCCTATGAGCTCAGTGGCCTCCATAATCCTTAAATGGAAGACGTTTGGGATGACCAGAACCCTTCCTAGAGCTGGCCATCCGGCCAAACTGAGCTATTGGGTGAGAAGAGCCTTGGTGAGAGACGTAAAGAAGAACCCAAAGATCACTGTGGCTGAGCTCCAGAGATGCAGTCAGGAGATGGGAGAAAGTTGTAGAAAGTCAACCATTACTGAAGCCCTCCACCAGTCGGGGCTTTATGGCAGAGTGGCCCGACAGAAGCCTCTCCTCAGTGCAAGACACATGAAAGCCTGCATGGAGTTTGCATAAAAACACCTGAAAGACTCCAAGATGGTGAGAAATAAGATTCTCTGGTCTGATGAGACCAAGATATAACTTTTTGACCTTAATTCTAAGCGGTATGTGTGGAGAAAACCAGGCACTGCTCATCACCTGTCCAATACAGTCCCAACAGTGAAGCATGGTGGTGGCAGCATCATGCTGTGGGGGTGTTTTTCAGCTGCAGGGACAGGACAACCGGTTGCAATCGAGGGAAAGATGAATGTGGCCAAGTACAGGGATATCCTGGACGAAAACCTTCTCCAGAGTGCTCAGGACCTCAGACTGGGCCGAAGGTTTACCTTCCCACAAGACAATGACCCTAAGCACACAGCTAAAATAACGGAGTGGCTTCACAACAACTCCATGACTGTTTTTGAATGGCCCAGCCAGAGCCCTGACTTAAACCCAATTGAGCATCTCTGGAGAGACCTAAAAATGGCTGTCCACCAACGTTTACCATCCAACCTGACAGAACTGGAGAGGATCTGCAAGGAGGAATGGCAGAGGATCCCCAAATCCAGGTGTGAAAAACTTGTTGCATCTTTCCCAAAAAGACTCATGGCTGTATTAGATCAAAAGGGTGCTTCTACTAAATACTGAGCAAAGGGTCTGAATACGTAGGACCATGTGATATTTTTTTTAATAAATATGCAAAAATGTATACAATTCTGTGTTTTTCTGTCAATATGGGGTGCTGTGTGTACAATAATGAGGAAAAAAATTAACTTGAATGATTTTCGCAAATGGCTGCAATATAACAGAGTGAAAAATTTAAGCGGGTCTGAATACTTTCCGTCCCCACTGTGTGTGTGTGTGTATATATATAATTTTTATATATATAAATATATCCGGCCGGATCATTACACAGAGCGGGGATCGCCCGCTGTGACAGCTTTGATTTGAATTGCCCGGTGATCGCAGTCAAAGTCCAGCCTCCTGGACTGGCTCCTATGATAGACGTCACACATCCCGGTATTGGACCAGTGTGCGGTCTATCAAAGGGGCCCATCCTGGAGGCGGGACTTTGCGAACACTGGGCAATTCAAATCAAAACTGTCACAGTGGTCTATGCCCGATCTGTGTAATGATCCGGCCGGATATATATATATATATATATATATATATATATATATATATATATATATATATATATATATATATATATATATATATATATATATATATATTATATATATAAAAAATATATATATAGCCCGCAAGCTTTTTCCAAGTCATCATCAAGTGGAGAAAATATGGCACAACAGTGACATTACCAAGAGCTGCACATTCCTCCAAAACTGATGAAAAGAAGAGAAGGAAACTGGTCAGGGAGGCTGCCAAGAGGCCTACAGCAACATTAAAGGAGCTGCAGGAATACCTGGCTAGCTGTACTAGCTGTGTGATACATGTGACAATCTCCTGTATTCTTAATATGTCTGGGCTATGGGGTAGAGTGGCAAGATGGAAGCCTTTATTTACGAAGAAAAACATCAAAGCCTGGCTAAATTTAGCAAAAACATCTGAAGTCTCCCAAAAGCATGTGAAAAATTTGTTTATGGTCTGATAAAACCAAGGTTGAACTTTTTGGCCATAATTCCAAAAGATGTGTTTGGCGCAAAAACAACACTGCACATCACCAAAAGAACACCATAACCACAGTGAAGCATGGTGGTGGCAACATCATGCTTTGGGGCTGTTTTTTCTTCTGCTGGAACAAGGGCCTTAGTCAAGGTAGTGAGAATTCTGAACAGTTGCCAATACCAGTCCACACTGGCACAAAACCTTCAGGCCTCTGCTAGAAGGCTGAACATGAAGAGGAACATCTAAGTCAACAAAGGAATGGCTTCACCAGAAGAAGATTACATTTTTGGAATGGCCCAGCTAGAGCCCAGACCTGAATCTGATTGAAAATCTGTGGGGTGGGGGCGTGGCCTGGACATGGCTGATAGAAGCTGCTTCTTCTTAGAGCTCCCGGCCTCGGCCTTTACCCGGCATTAAAGCTTTAAAACCAGAATGCAATCCGCTAAAAGACACAGGACGAGAGCAGTAACGCGGGGAACTCCTTCAGGAAAGAGCTCGGGGGGATTTCTCCGCTTCAAGCAACTACAAGGGATCTCCTCCAGTGCCAGAGTGGCGGCACCACGAGGCTCCTCACGTGGCGTCGCGCAGAAGGCCCCAACTCGAGAAGCCTGCTCTCCCCCTGCTAGCCCTTCTACATCACCCGACCGCTTAAGGGACATACAGCGGGGACAACAGACAGACAAGATGTCCCCCCCCAACCACCCGAAAGCCGGATGTTGGACCAAGACGCTCGGGCATTGCTGCAAGCCCTCCCCACCAGAAGAGACATTGAGGCGCTGATCCTCCCACAGATGGGACATCCAGGAGGTGAGGAGTGAGGTCTCCACCTTAGCAGATAGGATCACGTCGGGGGAGAATCGGTCTCCAGCTTGGAGGTACAAGCGTCGGCGTTAGAACAATCCCGGGATCAACACCCGATAAGCTGCATGCCCAGGTGCAACACTCGGCCGATGAAGAGTCACACTCACATGACTAACAATGCAGCTTGACCTTCCGGATGGATCCTGAGAGCATAACCTAGGAATGGGAGGCTGATACCCGGGGGAAACTTCCCCGGCTCCAGCTCAGTGGAAACTGGGGAGCCTGACCCTACCACCATGTAGGGGAATTGTGACCACCCAAAACCCTGGCGAATGCTGAACATCTTGAGCTGGGACGACAGGGGTAGGAGACCAGGAACACTTGCCATCCAACCACCACACTGATTGGGTGTACAAGTGCACTGACCCTGAGTGACTCCCACATGGAACAATCGTGGCAGGGGAGACAGGCCTAGGTCTCCCACCAGGTGCCTTTTCCTTGACGAGGGAGGCAGGAGACATTATCTCATCGAATCCGGGAGGAGGATTTGCACTTTCCTTGGGGGAGGGGGGAGAATATGGGCCACTACCCCTACTGGGAGGGCTGCTTCAGGTCATGGGGGACGTTGCTGTGCTTCTTGGCATGCACGGTACCTTTTTCCCCAAATCGGTGCCTTAAGAGGTGGAAAACGGGGTGCTCTGAAACTCATTCAGTTTTTCAGTCAGGGATGGGATTGAAGTTACACCAATTTAATATGTTCTACCTCTGCCTAGGGGTTACTACTGTTTATGTCAACTGCTGCCTTTGTTCTGATATATGCTTTAATATGCACTATTACTAGCTAGCTGTTTGCACAGTGAGCATGCTGCTCACTCTGATGTTGTTTGTTCTACTAAGTGATTTACTATGGTTATGTTACATGATTTATTCTGTTTGAATTACCGGTATAGGGCACATCATTTACAATCGCCAGGGGTGAATGGGGGGTTTCGGGAGCTCGCTTCCCCGCGCTGTTTATCCACTAACCCACATAGGACTGCGCTCCATATCTAGGGTTTCCCTGGCGAGCGCCTTAGCCAGTTTGGCTACTTTAGCACTTCTCTTAGAGCTGCACATTCTAGTGACAGCCACCTATTTCTCATTCTCTCTCTCTCAGGTTTGACCACCCTTGTCTAATTTTACTACTCTTTGCTTACCTTCTCTCTCACCCCGTTCTCAGCCATATATTTACCCATCACCCCCCCCTTTTTTTTTTTGTCCCCCCCCCCCCCCACCCATTACTCTCCCAATTCAAAAACATCAAGGTACTCAACGTAATCTCATTAAATACGAAAGGCCTTAACGCCTGAAAAGAGGTGGCTGCTGCTTCATGACATGCGACGCATGAAAGCTGACATCAATCTATTGCAGCAAATGCACTTTAGAGAAAACACTCTGCCGATACTTAAAAACAGATTTTACCCTGTGGTCTACCACTCCACATACACGGAAGCTAAATCCAGAGGGGGTCTCCATTCTCATTTAAGCTAAGATACCCTGGGCGCACATAGATACGAAGACTGACAAGAAGGGACGATACCTATTGCTGAAGGGACAAATTGGAGACATGAAGGTAACCTTTGCAAACCTTTATGCCCCAAACGACCACCAGGACACATTTCTAAAATACCACCTAGCACAGCTTATGCCAATACTCAGAAGAAAACTAATCATTGGCGGAGACCTTAACATACCCTTAACGCCATCAGAGGACACTTCCACTGGAACGTCCTCTACCTCACGGGACATGCGTAAACGCATTTGCTCTTCACTACACCCTGCACAACTGATAGATGCTTGGCGCCTTTTTCACCCTGGGGAGAGGGACTATACATTCTATTCTAGACCACACCAGACATACTCACTTATTGACGATTTCCTGATCCCCCACAGACACAAGCGATCAAAGACACCACAATAGGGTCAATTACGTGGTCAGACCATGCTCCAATAACCATGCGTTATGCCGTTTCAGACATCCGCAAGACCCGGAAGTCTTAGCAGATGTAGTAAAAGTAGGACACTATTTTAACTCTAACAGCACTCCTGACAGTGATACCAGGGTAGTGTGGGAAGCACACAAAGCTGTGATTCGGGGGTACTCATTAAACACGGCTCGCGACTCAAACGACAAAGGACAGCACAATTGAACTCGCTCCTACACAAACTACAAACACTGGAGTTGACCCTCAAACAGACCCCGACCAGGCAACTGGGAATTGAACTCGACACCGTCCATACACAGGTCACTGATCTCTTACACTTCAAAGCCAAAGCGGCATTACAGATCTGCCAGAAGAAAATATGAGTCAGGCAACAAATGCGGGCGGCTATTAGCCCAAGCACTACGAGCACAAAGGCTAGCATCTTACATACCACACATCACATCCCCCACAGGACAGAAAGCTTCCCTACCCCAACACATTGCGGGGGAGTTCAGATCCTTCTACAACTCCCTGTACAACCTGATCACGACTCCACCCACCCAGGACACGACATTAGAATACATAGCTACTTCCCTCATGCCCTGCCTACCAGCTGAAGCTAAAGAACTATTAGAAGACCCCATTATGCTACCAGAACTTCAACTTGCATTAAGCAACGCCAAACCGGGTAAAGTTTCGGGACCGGATGGTCTTACCATCCCATATTACAAAACCATGCTCCCCTCCTTAAGCCACCATCTAGTAAAATTGTACAATGACCTTCGCTCAGGGAAAAAAACTTAATGGATCCACATTACATTATTTCAGTCATACCAAAAGAAGGTAAAGACCCAGCCCAGTGCGGGAGTTACTGCCAGATCTCCCTCTTGAACCCCGACCTTAAACTCCTCACCAAGATCATAGCCTCCAGATTACACCACCTGACACATCTAATACACCTAGACCAAGTTGGCTTCATTCCAACCAGGGAGGCCAGAGACCATACCATCCAGGTACCGAACTTACTGCACATAGCCAATAGCAACAAAACTCCACGTGTATTCCTCGGAACAGACGCTGAAAAAGCGCTTGATCGGGTAAGCTGGACGTTCATATTCACGACACTGAAATATATCGGAGTAGACAAAAATATGTTAAATTGGATATCTGCGGCTTACTCAGACCTGATGGCGCGAGTCAGAGCGAACGGGGTGATCTCGGATACATTCCTAGTTACCAACGGGACTAGACAGGGCTGCCCATTCTCGCCCTTACTTTTTGCGCTGTCGCTAGAACCCTTCCTGTATCATGTGAGATTAAACCCAGGTATTAAAGGGGTAGAAGTAAACAAAACGCAATATAAAGTGTCCGCGTACGCTGATGACCCGATGTTCTCCCTCATGAACCCAGCCATTTCCCTTCCCAACAAAATGCGGGAATTTGACACCTATGGACAACTCTACAACTTAAAAATTAACTTTAACAAGTCAGTAGCGATGGGTGTAGGAATACCACAACTCTCGCATCTTCGAGCCAGTTTCAACATGAAATGGACTGACACGGCCCTGAAGTACTTAGTTACCCACATCCCCCCGCACTTCTCCCAACTATTCAAACTCAACTTCCCACCCCTCCTAAAAACCACCCAAAAACTACTTGATCAATGGGACTGTGGTCTACACTCTTGGTTTGGCTGCTGTAACATCCTCAAAATGTCGATCTTACCCAAATTCCTTTACCTCTTGCAGGCCCTTCCAATTCACGTACCCGCAGACTACTTCAAACAAATACACTCAACATTCATAAAGTTTCTATGGGCCGGGAAAAAACCCCGCCTGCACAAGACAATACTCTCACTCCCTAAACTGTACGGAGGCCTGGCAATGCCAGATATCCGCACCTACTACAACGCAATCCAGTAGGCTTATAGACTGGTGCCAACATAAAGACACCAAGCTGTGGCCTCAGCTGGAACAAGCGCAGAGTGAAACCCCCCTCCATAGAGCCCCATGGTGCTATACAGCCCTACCACCAAGTCTCAAACGCCAACCGTTGATAGGCAACACCGTCAAATTATGTGCACACCTGACATCTCACTCCTCCCTCTTTACTCGCAATTCACCTCTGCAACCCATATTGGGTTACCCCTAATTCAAACTGGGCATGAGAGATGGGAAATTACGCGACCTGTGTGAGGCGGGACTGCACCAAGCCTTTCATTTCAGTACTATGGGACAATGGAAAACGATTGCGGAACTCTCAGATCCTGATGGCCAGTTCCGTCTGGACTTCATGAGAGCTCTTCAACTTGGCCATTTTCTTACCAGCTTGCCACCTCCCAACGCTACCGAACAGCCCCTCACGACTCTGGAGGAGCTCTGTACAGAGACAGGAGTGCTGTTACACTCACTTTCACTGACATATAACGTGCTAATCACACCACCAGGGGAATTTCAGCTTCCAAGCCTCACCAAGAGGGAAAGGGACCTGAACTGCCACTTTACCGCCAACAAAAAACAACACATTCTTAAATTCACACACATCTTCTCTGTGCACCAAAATTCAGGAGAGAAATTACAAGATCCTCACACGCTGGTACAGGACCCCAGCTCTATTACACAAAATATTTCCTACAATGCCGAATTTTTGCTGGCGTTGCCAGAAGGGAAAAGGCACCTTAATACACATTTTCTGGTCCTGTCCCCGGATCCAGAGCTTCTGGGGGGAGGTCTGCCGAATAGTTAAAAAAAAACGTACAGACCGCATAGTCCCGAATGACCCGGCATACTTCCTCCTACATGCCAATGACACCCCTGCACGTGTTTACAAAAAATCAGTTATACACCACTTACTAGATGCAGTCAAGGCCTGCATTCCACTCCACTGGAAATCACACCCGCCGACCATTGTCTTATGGCTCAAAAAAGTAGATGACATTAATCAGATGGAAGACCTAATCTTAACAAGCCAAGATAGGCAAGAAACATACTCCAAAACATGGCAATTATGGAATATTTTTAACAGAAGGACAGGCCCTCAGAGGAGAAGACCTGATAGCTTGAAAACTTCTCGTTCAGCCACGGTGGTCCCCCATGTCAGTGTATACAACACACACAAAGATAACAATATATATTGGGCGGAAGCAGGGAACCATGTTTGTGAATCTACACCCCCCCCCACCTGTATAATTCCTTATATCCCCCCCTCCCTTTCTTCTTTTTTTTTTTTTTTCATTTCCTCTTCTCCGCACTTTAGGGCACTGCTCACTTTCTAACTATCTCTATTTTCTATTACTGTCATATATTTTGAAAAAAGAAAGGGAACTGGGCCCACAGGGCTATGGTATCCTGATTTACCACATTGAGAAACACGAGCCAACCAGATTGATTGAAGGACCTCCAACAGATCACATCGGGGGGAAGCCCCGCGAGGAGGCCTGAACAAGAACACGATCATATCTATTTTATCTCAAAATACACAACTACTTGGAAAAAGGATGTTTCCTACATCAATTCTACCAATGTTTTGTAATCTTTACACATGTACATTCTAATGTATCAATGTTACTTTATCGTGGTCACTGTGGACCAGTTTCCTGATGTACATAAAGAATTTAAAAAAAAAGAAAATCTGTGGGGTGATCTGAAGAGGGCTGTGTGCGGGAGATGCCCTCGCAATCTGACAGATTTGGAGTGTTT
>JBBDGP010004537.1:0-270000 GCA_037952835.1 Lithobates septentrionalis | reverse complement strand
TCAGAGACCAGAGTGGCTCCAAACATCTCTATGGCCTAAGAAACTGGAAGCTACGAGCATTTTATGACTTAGATTTCGCCGGATGTAAACAGCGCCATTGGGAAATTGGGGAAGCATTTTATCACACCGATCTTGAGGGCAGAGGAGAGATCTAGGGTCTAATAGACCCCAATTTTTTCAAAAAAAGAGTACCTGTCACTACCTATTGCTATCATAGGGGATATTTACATTCCCTGAGATAACAATAAAAATGATTTAAAAAAAAAAAAAATGAAAGGAACAGTTTAAAAATAAGATAAAAAAGCAAAAAAATAATAAAGAAAAAAATAAATAAATAAAAAGCACCCCTGTCCCCCCTGCTCTCGCGCTAAGGCGAACGCAAGCGGCGGTCTGGCGTCAAATGTAAACAGCAATTGCACCATGCATGTGAGGTATCACCGCGAAGGTCAGATCGAGGGCAGTAATTTTAGCAGTAGACCTCCTCTGTAAATCTAAAGTGGTAACCTGTAAAGGCTTTTAAAGGCTTTTAAAAATGTATTAATTTTGTTGCCACTGCACGTTTGTGCGCAATTTTAAAGCATGTCATGTTTGGTATCCATGTACTCGGCCTAAGATCATCTTTTTTATTTCATCAAACATTTGGGCAATATAGTGTGTTTTAGTGCATTAAAATTTAAAAAAGTGTGTTTTTTCCCCAAAAAATGCGTTTGAAAATCGCTGCGCAAATACTGTGTGAAAAAAAAAAAATGAAACGCCCACCATTTTAATCTGTAGGGCATTTGCTTTAAAATAATATATAATGTTTGGGGGTTCAAAGTAATTTTCTTGCAAAAAAAAATAATTTTTTCATGTAATCAAAAAGTGTCAGAAAGGGCTTTGTCTTCAAGTGGTTAGAAGAGTGGGTGATGTGTGACATAAGCTTCTAAATGTTGTGCATAAAATGCCAGGACAGTTCAAACCCCCCCCAAATGACCCCATTTTGGAAAGTAGACACCCCAAGCTATTTGCTGAGAGGCATGTCGAGTCCATGGAATATTTTATATTGTGACACAAGTAGCGGGAAAGAGACAAATTTTTTTTTTTTTTTTTTTTTTTTGCACAAAGTTGTCACTAAATGTTATATTGCTCAAACATGCCATGGGAATATGTGAAATTACACCCCAAAATAAATTCTGTTGCTTCTCCTGAGTACGGGGATACCACATGTGTGGGACTTTTTGGGAGCCTAGCCGCGCACGGGACCCCGAAAACCAAGCACCGCCTTCAGGCTTTCTAAGGCCGTAAATTTTTGATTTCACTCTTCACTGCCTATCACAGTTTCGGAGGCCATGGAATGCCCAGGTGGCACAAACCCCCCCCCCCCCCCAAATGACCCCATTTTGGAAAGTAGACACCCCAAGCTATTTGCTGAGAGGTATAGTGAGTATTTTGCAGACCTCACTTTTTGTCACAAAGTTTTGAAAATTGAAAAAAGAAAAAAAAAATTTTTTTTTCTGGTCTTTCTTCATTTTCAAAAACAAATGAGAGCTGCAAAATACTCACCATGCCTCTCAGCAAATAGCTTGGGGTGTCTACTTTCCAAAAGGGGGTCATTTGGGGGGGGGGGGGGTTGTGCCATCTTGGCATTTTATGGCCTTCAAAACTGTGATAGGTGTGAGGAGTAAAATCAAAAATGTATGCCCTTAGAAATCCTGAAGGTGGTGCTGGGTTTTCGGGGCCCCGTACGCGGCTAGGCTCCCAAAAAGTGCCACACATGTGGTATCCCCGTACTCAGGAAAAGCAGCTGAATGTATTTTGGGGTGCAATTCCACATATGCCCATGGCCTGTGTGAGCAATATATCATTTAGTGACAACTTTTTGTAAATTTTTTTTTTTTTTTTTGTCATTATTCAATCACTTGGGACAAAAAAAATAAATATTCAATGGGTTCAACATGCCTCTCAGCAATTTCCTTGGGGTGTCTACTTTCCAAAATGGGGTCATTTGTGGGGGTTTTGTACTGCCCTGCCATTTTAGCACCTCAAGAAATGACATAGGCAGTCATAAACTAAAAGCTGTGTAAATTGCAGAAAATGTACCCTAGTTTGTAGACGCTATAACTTTTGCGCAAACCAATAAATATACGCTTATTGACATTTTTTTTACCAAAGACATGTGGCCGAATACATTTTGGCCTAAATGTATGACTAAAATTTAGTTTATTGGATTTTTTTTATAACAAAAAGTAGAAAATATCATTTTTTTTCAAAATTTTCAGTCTTTTTCCGTTTATAGCGCAAAAAATAAAAACGGCAGAGGTGATCAAATACCATCAAAAGAAAGCTCTATTTGTGGGAAGAAAAGGACGCAAATTTCGTTTGGGTACAGCATTACATGACCGCGCAATTAGCAGTTAAAGCGATGCAGTGCCGAATTGTAAAAAGTGCTCTGGTCAGGAAGGGGGTAAATCCTTCCGGGGCTGAAGTGGTTAAGGACCGGGCCATTTTTTTGCGATGCGGCAATGCACCGCTTTAACTGACAATTTTGCGGGCATACATAAACAATATTGACGTCCTTTTTTTCTACAAATAGAGCTTTCTTTTGGTGGTATTTGATCACCTCTGCGGTTTTTATTTTTTGTGCTTTAAACAAAAAAAGCGTAAATTTTGAAAAAGAAAAGATTTTTTTACTTTTTGCTATAATAAATATCCACCCCCCCCCCCCCCACACACACAAAAAATACATTTCTTCATCAGTTTAGGCCGATTATATATTCTTTTACATATTTTTGGTTAAAAAAAATCGCAATAAGCCTATATTGATTGGTTTGCGCAAAAGTTATAGCGTCTACAAAACAGGTGATAGAGTTATGACATTTTTATTTTTAGTTTATTTTTTTATTAGTAATGGCGGCGATCTGCGATTATTAGCGGTACTGCAACATCGCGACGGACAGATCGGACACTTTAGATACCGTTGACATTTTATATAGCGTTCAGTGCTATAACAATGCACTGATTACTGTATAAATGACACTGTCAGGGAAGGCTTTAACACTAGGGGGCGATCACGGGGTTAAATGTGTTCCCTCATGTGTGTTTCTAACTGGGGAGATGGGACTGACTGGAGGAGACATATCGCTGTTCCTAATCACTAGTAACAGAAAATCTGTCTCTCCTCTCCTGTTGGAACGGCGATCTGTCAGTTTACATACACAGATCCCCGTTCTGGTTCTCGCGCGCGATCGCAGGTGACCGGCAGTCATCATGGCCGCCGGCCACACGCATCGGGTCCCCCGCCGTGCAGTGGGGGCGTGCGCCTGCTATCACCCGTAGCCTCCCTGGCGGTTTTCCCGAGTGTGGCTCGGGGTTAAAATTCAGCACCATTAGTGGTAGAATCCTGGTGCGGTATACTTACCTTGTCCCCAGGATCCTGCGATGTCCCCCGCAGTGTCCGAGAGCTCCGTCCTCTGCCCGAAGCCTCTCTGTGCCAGGCTCCGTTCCCTGCAAGCGTCGCAACGCACGGGGACGGAGCCTGGCAGGAAAATTCAAAAAGTGTAAAAATCATAACACATACAGTACTGTATGCGATTATTTCACATCCCTTTTGTCCCCAGTGCTTTGTCCTATGCCCTGCATGCAGTTTTATATTACACATACTGTTCTTTCTGAGTGGAAACTGGAGATTGTCCATAGCAACCAAATAGTGTCCCTTTACGTCAAAAGTGGCTTTAGACCAGCTAGAAAACAGCGATAGTAAATTAGAACACTTGCAGAATTGAGCGATAGTGAATCGTGGGGAAATTTATGTTATTATTTATTTATTTATTTTTTTAATTTATTTTTATTTATTATATTATAATTTATGTTTTTGTGTTTCAAACTTTATCATACCCAGGATATCTACTAGACTCTGGTTTGGACAGATTTAAGTGTGTTATTGTTAAGAATTACAGACCTACAATATAAAACGCCAAATTTCCATGCAAAATAATTGTACCGCTTTCAGCACCTAAAATCCGAAATATATCACCGCCAGGGAGGTTAAAGGTGCTGACGTTCGCCTACGTTGATTTGTGGGAACGAGCCGGCCTGCCGCAGTATGACAGCGGCTAGTTGGCAAGTGTTAACCACTAAAGCCCCGAACCATTTGGCAGCTCAATGACCAGAGGACTTTTTACAATTTGGCACTGCGCTGCTTTAACTGGTAATTGCGCAGTCGTGCAATGTTGTACCCAAACGAAACTTGCATCCTTTTTTTTACCATAAATAGAGGTTTCTTTGATGGTATTTGCCTCTGCGATTTTTATTTTTTGCGATATAAGCGGAAAAGACCAAAAATTTTGAAAAAAAATATTTTCTACTTTTTGTTCTAAGAAAAATCCAATAAACCCAATTTTAGTCATACATTTAGGCCAAAATGTATTCAGCCACATGTCTTTGGTAAAAAAAAATGTCAATAAGCGTATATTTATTGGTTTGCGCAAAAGTCATAGCGTCTACGAACTAGGGTACATTTTCTGGAATTTACGCAGCTTTTAGTTTGACTAATTTCTTGAGGTGCTAAAACGGCAGGGCAGTACAAAACCCCTCCAAATGACCCAATTTTGGAAAGTAGACACCCTAAGGAAATTTCTAAGAGGCATGTTGAGCCCATTGAATATTTTATTTTTTTTTGTCCCAAGTGATTGAATGATGACAAAAAATAAATACATTTTTTTTTTTTTACAAAAAGTCTTTCTTGCTTCACGTAGGACTAGGTCCCAGTCCTTAAAGTTAAGCAGCTTCAGGATAAAAGTGCGTGGAGGAGCTCCCAGGGGCCCTGGGGTAGCAGGCATTCTATGTTCCCTTTCCACTACAAAAAAAGTCGGAGAATGATATATTGCTCACACATGCCATGGTCATATGTGGAATTGCTCCCCAAAATACATTTTGCAGCTTCTCCTGAGTACGGGGATACCACATGTGTGGGACTTTTTGGGAGCCTAGCCGCGTACGGGGCCCCGAAAACCAAGCACCGATTTCAGGATTTCTAACAGCGTACATTTTTGATTTCACTCCTCACTACTAACAGTTTTGAAGGCCATAAAATGCCAAGATGGCACAAACCCCCCAAATGACCCCATTTTGGAAACTGGACACCCCAAGCTATTTGCTGAGAGGCATGGTGAGTATTTTGCAGCACTCATTTGTTTTTGAAAATGAAAAATGTATTTTTTTTTTTTTTCAATCTTCAAAACTTTGTGACAAAAAGCGAGGTCTGCAAAGTACTCACCATACCTCTCAGCAAATAGCTTGGGGTGTCTACTTTCCAAAATGGGGTAACTTGGGGGGGGGGGGGGTTGTGGCATCTGGGCATTCCATGGTCTCCGAAACTGTAATAGGCAGTGAGGAGTGAAATAAAAAATTTACACCCTTAGAAAGCCTGAAGGCGGTGCTTGGTTTTCGGGGTCCCATACGCGGCTAGGCTCCAAAAAAGTCTCACATGTGGTATCCCCGTACTCAGGAGAAGCAACAGAATGTATTTTGGGGTGTTATTTCACATATGCCCATGGCATGTTTGAGCAATATATTGCCTCTCAGGAAATAGCGTGGGGTGTCTACTTTCCAAAATGGGGTTATTGGGGGGGGGGTTTGAACTGTCCTGGCATTTTATGCACAACATTTAGAACAGGGGTCCTCAAACTTTTTAAACAGGGGGCCAGTTCAGGGTCCCTCAGACTGTTGGGGGGGCCGCACTATAGTTTAAAAAAATATGAACTAATTCCTATGCACACATCATATTTGTAGTGCAAAAAAAAAAAACAAACAGGAAAAAACAGTACAATATTTAAAATAAAGAACAATTTTAATCAATATGAACTTATCAGTATTTCACAGACTCTCCTCATTATAGAACCCCTCTCAATCACAGACCCCCCCCTCCCCATCACAGACTCATCCCATAACAAAGCCCCCCCATGACAGATCCCCCCATCACTAAGCCCCCCCCAACACAAACTCCTCTCCATCATAAAGCCCCCCATAACAGACTCCCCCCCCATAACAGAATCCCCCATATCACATACTACCCCCATCACAGACGCCCCCATAACAGACTCCGCCATCACAGATCCCCCCATATCACAGATCCCCCCCATATCACAGATCCCCCCCATATCACAGACTCCCCCCATAACAGACTCCCCCATAACAGACTCCCCCCATAACAGACTCCCCCCATAACAGACTCCCCCCATAACAGACTCCCCCCATAACAGACTCCCCCCATAACAGACTCCCCCCATAACAGACTCCCCCCATAACAGACTCCCCCCATAACAGACTCCCCCCCCATAACAGACTCCCCCCCATAACAGACTCCCCCCCATAACAGACTCCCCCCCATAACAGACTCCCCCCCCCCCCCCATAACAGACTCCCCCCCCCCCCCCATAACAGACTCCCCCCCCCCCCCCATAACAGACTCCCCCCCATCACAGACTCCCCCCCCCATCACACTCCCCCCCCATCAGACTCCCCCCCCATCAGACTCCCCCCCCATCAGACTCCCCCCCCATCAGACTCCCCCCCCATCACAGACTCCCCCCCCATCACAGACTCCCCCCCCCCCCCCCCCATCACAGACTCCCCCCCCCCATCACAGACTCCCCCCCCCCATCACAGACTCCCCCCCCATCACAGACTCCCCCCCCCATCACAGACTCCCCCCCCCATCACAGACTCCCCCCCCATCACAGACTCCCCCCCCCCCCCCCCCCATCACAGACTCTCTCCCCCCCCCCCAATCACAGACTCCCCCCCCCCCCCTAATCACAGACTCCCCCCCCCCCCCATCACAGACTCTCCCCCCCCATCACAGACTCTCCCCCCCATCACAGACTCTCCCCCCCCATCACAGACTCTCCCCCCCCATCACAGACTCTCCCCCCCCATCACAGACTCTCCCCCCCCATCACAGACTCTCCCCCATCACAGACTCCCCCCCATCAGACTCCCCCCCCCCCCCCCCCCCATATCACAGTCCCCCCCCCCCCCCCCATATCACAGTCCCCCCCCCCCATATCACAGTCCCCCCCCCCCCATATCACAGTCCCCCCCCCCATATCACAGTCCCCCCCCCCCCATATCACAGTCCCCCCCCCCATATCACAGTCCCCCCCCCCCATATCACAGTCCCCCCCCCCATATCACAGTCCCCCCCCCCATATCACAGTCCCCCCCCCATATCACAGTCCCCCCCCCCCCATATCACAGTCCCCCCCCCATATCACAGTCCCCCCCCCATATCACAGTCCCCCCCCCCATATCACAGCCCCCCCCCCCCCATATCACAGTCCCCCCCCCCCCATATCACAGTCCCCCCCCCCCCCATATCACAGTCCCCCCCCCCCATATCACAGTCCCCCCCCCCATATCACAGTCGCCCCCCAATCACAAAGCCCCCATAACAGACTCCCCTCATCGATATTACACTGCCGCCCCTTCTATAGTATCACAGCACTCCCACTTCCCTCTGTTACCTGTATCACACAAGACACGAAGCATGGTAGGTCCGGACAAAGGGCGGGACTTTGCAAGTGAAAGGAAGGTGATTGATTCCTGGGACCGCCCTGATGCCTAGTAACCAATCACCTGCTTCTTAACACAAAAGGTCCTTTGTCCAGACCTGTCATTTTTCCCGTCCTGTGTGATAAAAGTAGCAGGGGGAGTGCTGCGATGTTAAAGGGGCAGTCCACGGGCCGGATAAAAAATGCTGGTGGGCCGGATTCGGCCCGCGGGCCGTAGTTTGAGGACCCCTGATTTAGAAGCTTATGTCACACATCACCCACTCTTCTAACCACTTGACGACAAAGCCCTTTCTGACACTTTTTGTTTAAATGAAAAATTAAAATTTTTTTGCAAGAAAATTACTTTGAACCCCCAAACATTATATATATTTTTTTAAAGCAAAGGCCCAAAAGATTAAAATGGTTGGGTGTTTCATTTTTTTTTTCCACACAGTATTTGCGCAGCGATTTTTCAAACGTGCTTTTTTGGGGAAAAAACACACTTTTTTTTAAATTTTAATGCACTAAAACACACTATATTGCCCAAATATTTGATGAAATAAAAAAGATGATCTTAGGGCTGTGTACATGGATACCAAACACGACATGCTTTAAAACATGTAGCGGCAAAAAATCTACATACATCTTTAAAAGCCTTTCCAGGTTACCACTTTAGATTTACAGAGGAGGTCTACTGCTAAAATTACTGCCCTCGATCTGACCTTCGCGGTGATACCTCACGCATGGTGCAGTTTCTGTTTACATTTGACGCCAGACCGACGCTTGCGTTCGCCTTTGCGCGAAAGCAGGGGGGGACAGGGGTGCTTTTTTTTTAATTTTTTTTTTTTTTTTTTTTTTAACCTTCTTTTTAAACTGTTCCTTTAATTTTTTTTTTTTTAACCACTTCAGCCCCGGAGGATTTACCCCCTTCCTGACCAGAGCACTTTTTACAATTCGGCACTGCGTCGCTTTAACTGCTAATTGCGCCATCATGCAATGCTGTACCCAAACGAAATTTGCGTCCTTTTCTTCCCACAAATAGAGCTTTCTTTTGATGGTATTTGATCACCTCTGCCGTTTTTTATTTTTTGCGCTATAAACGGAAAAAGACCGAAAATTTAAAAAAAAATGATATTTTCTACTTTTTGTTATAAAACAAAAATCCAATAAACTCAATTTTAGTCATACATTTAGGCCAAAATGTATTCGGCCACATGTCTTTGGAAAAAAAAATGTCAATAAGCATATATTTATTGGTTTGCGCAAAAGTTATAGCGTTTACAAACTAGGGTACATTTTCTGGAATTTACACCGCTTTTAGTAACTGCCTATGTCATTTCTTGAGGTGCTAAAATGGCAGGGCAGTACAAAACCCCACCAAGTGACCCCATTTTGGAAAGTAGACACCCCAAGGAAATTGCTGAGGCATGTTGAGCCCATTGAATATTAATTTTTTTGTCCCAAGTGATTGAATGACAAAAAAAAAAATTTTACAAAAAGTTGTCACTAAATGATATATTGCTCACACAGGCCATGGGCATATGTGGAATTGCACCCCAAAATACATTCAGCTGCTTCTCCTGAGTGCGGGGATACCACATGTGTGGGACTTTTTGGGAGCCTAGCCGCGTACGGGGCCCCGAAAACCAAGCATCGCCTTCAGGATTTCTAAGGGCATAAATTTTTGATTTCACTCCTCACTACCTATCACAGTTTGAAGGCCATGAAATGCCAAGATGGCACAAAACCCCCCCAAATGACCCCATTTTGGAAAGTAGACACCCCAAGCTATTTGCTGAGAGGCATGTTGAGTCCATGGAATATTTTTTATTTTTTGACACAAGTTGCGGGAATGTGACAATTTTTTTTTTTTTTTTTGCACAATGTTGTCACTAAATTATATATTGCTCACACAGGCCATGGGCATATGTGGAATTGCACCCCAAAATACATTTAGCTGCTTCTCCTGAGTATGGGGATACCACATGTGTGGGACTTTTTAGGAGCCTAGCCGCATACGGGGCCCCGAAAACCAATCACCGCCTTCAGGATTTCTAAGGGTGTAAATTTTTGATTTCACTCTTCATTGCCTATCACAGTTTCGGAGTCCATGGAAACTCCATGGAAACTCCCCCCCCCCCCCAAATGACCCCATTTTGGAAAGTAGACACCTCAAGCTATTTGCTGAGAGGCATGGTGAGTATTTTGCAGCTCTCATTTGTTTTTGAAAATGAAGAAAGACCAGAATTTTTTTTTTTTTCTTTTTTCAATTTTTAAAACTTTGTGACAAAAAGTGAGGTCTGCAAAATACTCACTATAACTCTCAGCAAATAGCTTGGGGTGTCTACTTTCCAAAATGAGGTCATTTGGGGGCGTTTTTTGCCACCTGGGCATTCCATGGCCTACGAAACTGTGATAGGCAGTGAAGAGTGAAATCAAAAATTTACGCCCTTAGAAAGCCTGAAGGCGGTGCTTGGTTTTCGGGGTCTCGTGCACGGCTAGGCTCCCAAAAAGTCCCACACGTGGTATCCCCATACTCAGGAGAAGGAACAGAATGTATTTTGGGGTGTAATTTCACATATTCCCATGGCATGTTTGAGCAATATATCATTTAGTGACAACTTTGTGCAAAAAAAAAAAAAAAAATGTGTTTCTTTCCCGCAACTTGTGTCACAATATAAAATATTCCATGGACTCGACCTGCCTCTCAGCAAATAGCTTGGGGTGTCTACTTTCCAAAATAGGGTCATTTGGGGGGGTTTTGAACTGTCTTGGCATTTTATGCACAACATTTAGAAGTTTATGTCACACATCACCCACTCTTCTAACCACTTGAAGACAAAGCCCTTTCTGACACTTTTTGATTACATGAGAAAATTATTTTTTTTTTGCAAGAAAATTACTTTGAACCCCCAAACATTATATATTTTTTTAAAGCAAATGCCCTACAGATTAAAATGGTGGGTGTTTCATTTTTTTTTTCACGCAGTATTTGCGCAGCGATTTTTCAAACGCATTTTTTGGGGAAAAAACACACTTTTTTAAATTTTAATGCACTAAAACACACTATATTGCCCAAATGTTTGATGAAATAAAAAAGATGATCTTAGGCCGAGTACATGGATACACAACATGACACGCTTTAAAATTGCGCACAAACGTGCAGTGGCAACAAAATTAATACATTTTTAAAAGCCTTTAAAAGCCTTTAGAGGTTACCACTTTAGATTTACAGAGGAGGTCTACTGCAAAAATTACTGCCCTCGATCTGACCTTCGCGGTGATACCTCACATGCATGGTGCAATTGCTGTTTACATTTGACGCCAGACCGACGCTTGCGTTCGCCTTAGCGCGAGAGCAAGGGGGGACAGGGGTGCTTTTTTTTTTTTTTTCTTTATTATTTTTTTGCTTTTTTATCTTATTTTTAAATTGTTCCTTTAATTTTTTTTTTTTAAATCATTTTTATTGTTATCTCAGGGAATGTAAATATCCCCTATGATAGCAATAGGTAGTGACAGGTACTCTTTTTTGAAAAAATTGGAGTCTATTAGACACTAGATTTCTCCTCTGCCCTCAAAGCATCTGACCACACCAAGATCGGTTTGATAAAATGCTTCCCCAATTTCCCAATGGCGCTGTTTACATCCGGCGAAATCGAAGTCATGAAATGCTCGTAGCTTCCGGTTTCTTAGGCCATAGAGATGTTTGGAGCCACTCTGGTCTCTGATCAGCTCTATGGTCAGCTGGCTGAATCACCGGCTGCATTCTCAGGTTCCCTGTTGAGACAGGAGAGCCAGAGAAAAACACAGAAGACGGGGGGGGGGGGGGGGATTCCCTCCCATTGCATACCTGAAAAGCAAACATGATGAAACATAATAACAATAAAACATTGCAGAATAGAATACAGTAAAAAAGAGCAGAACAATAGAGAGAATAGAGAGAGAGAGAACAATAAAACGACAACTATTTTTTTTATTTTATATTTTTGTTTGTGGTTTTTTTTTATTTATTTTTTTTTACACTTTTTTTTGTAACTGTAACTTTTATAACTGTAACCGGTTCCAGGTTCGGGTCTTTCAAAATGCGATGGCATCTTGGGAGACCCTGTGAAAGTGCGCCTAGTCTGTGGAATGCTGTACCCTACGCTAATACTCAACTAGTATATGGTAGCGTTCAAAACATTCACCAATACAAAGACCAGGATTGTCAGGACAGGAGGGACAATAATAGCGGGTGTCACGCCTATATCCGCGCTTGCTGCAGACACATCTTTTTTGGGGGGGTTCGTTGGGTAGGGGTACTCGGGAGGACATAAAAAAAATGCCTCTCATGCAGCCGACTGCATTTGGTTGAGGTTGTGAATGGGGGAAGTACGGGCGCTGCAGAAGTGGTGGGTTCCCAATTAGGATTGGCGAATGCAGCAGGAAGGGCATTATGGGCACGACGGCCTGTGTTTGTCTTCTTGGTGGCAGCGGGACACTACTTGTGCTTGCCACCTCACCAGCTTGAACTGCACTTATGGGACTCGCCACGTCACCAAGTGTTACTGCAGTGCTGGTTTGACTACGACCAGGGTGTACTAGGCCGCTGATGCTTGGCAGTTCACCAAAACGCTACCAAAAAACTGTTAGCGATCGCAGGGATCAGGCCTGACTCTGCGAACGCTGAAGTTATG
Source organism: Lithobates septentrionalis (assembly GCA_037952835.1). Lineage (NCBI taxonomy): Eukaryota > Metazoa > Chordata > Amphibia > Anura > Ranidae > Lithobates > Lithobates septentrionalis. The sequence goes on along the minus strand of JBBDGP010004537.1, from coordinate 257,795 downwards.
CGTTTAGTGTTTTGTAGTCAGTGATCGATCGATACTGCACTTGGGTGGGCTGGGCTGGGCCGGGCGGAGGGGCAAAACGCAGGTGCTAGCAGGTATCTGGGCTGATCCCGATAACACTGCGTTTTTGGGAACCCTAAACTGCTGGGGACGCCAGTATAGATCTGACCGGATCAGATATTGATCCGTTCAGATACTATACCACTAAGGGAGGCGCATGCTGCGTGCGTGGGTGTTAGCGGTACTGGCGCTAATCTGACGCTGCCTGGGGCGACGCATATCACCGCTGGGCGGTCAGGGGGCTAAACCTTTATTCGGTAATAAACGGCGGGTGCCCTGACACTATAAAAAATAAACGAACTAACCAGCGTCACCCGTAACGGTTATACGGTGATCAGTGGTGAAAGGGTTAACTAGGGGCATACAAGGGGTTAAAACATTTATTAGGTAGTACATGGGGGTCCCTGTTGCTATAAAACGCTGATATTTACCTCCCTAACTAGCGTCACCAGTGACACTAATACAGCGATCAGAAAAATGATCGCTTAGTGACACTGGTGACGGGGGGGTGATCAAGGGGTTAAAACTTTATTAGGGGGGTACCCTAGACCTACAGGGGGCTAATACTAACTGCCCTACCACTTCTAACTGTCACAAACTGACACCATGCAGTAATCAGGAAAAAAAAATAAAAAATCTGCTTGGTGTCAGTGTGACGGAGGGGAGGGGTGATTGGGGGGCGATTGGGGGTGTAATGTATGCCTGGCATGTTCTACTGTGTGTGTGTGTGTTTTACACTTACTCAGATGTCTTCTCTCCTCGGCGCCGGAACGGAAACTGCCGAGCCGAGGAGAGATGACATCACATCCTCTGCCTCTGTGTACTACACAGAGGCAGGGGATGTTTCTCATTGGCTGGGAGCGATCGCGAGGGGGGGGGCACGATCGGATGGCCTCCCCCTCGCCTCTCAACGCTCCCAGACCAAAGCCGACCGCCGCTGGCACCGGGGGGGGGGGGGTGGGGGAGTCCGATCGGACCCCCCACCCGTGGGAAGGCAATCACGTACCAGGTATGTGATTTTGCCTGCCCGTGCCATTTTGTTCACGTATATATGCGTTAGGCGGTCGGCAAGTGGTTAAAGTACCTCAAAGCATCTGACCACACCAAGATCAGTGTGATAAAATGCTTTCCCAATGGCGCTGTTTACATTCGGCGAAATCTAAGTCATGAAATGCTCGTAGCTTCCGGTTTCTTAGGCCATAGAGATGATTGGAGCCCTTCTGGTCTCTGATCTGGTCAGCTGGCGGAACCACCGGCTGCATTCTCAGGTTCCCTGTTGGGAAAATCATGGAAGACTGTGGGGGGGGGGGCATTCCCTCCCACTGCTTGTAAAGGCTAATTAGCCGCTAGGATTGCTTTTACATGAAAGCTGACCGCTGGCTGTAAAGAATGATACCAAGATAATACCTAAACCCGCAGGCATCATTCTGGTATAACCACTCATTGCTGGTCCTTGTTAGGCATATATTGTAATCTTCTTTTTTTTTTTTTTTTTTTTTCATGCAGCCTGTGGGCTGAACGAAAACAAGAGATTGATCGGTGGGTATGCCCACCAATAGAATATCTCCCTTCATCCACCTACTTCTAATGATGGGCATACATGCACCATTTTGTTTTTAACTGTGGTGGTGAAATCACCTCCTACAGCGCTGGAGTCACGGCTTTATGTATCATGGGAGCAAACGCTGTTGCTGTCAAGATAGATAAATTGGCGCTGCAACTGAATGACGTACCTGCTAAGCAAATGATGGTTAACAATAAAACAAAGTAAGCTTACAGTATAACAGTAAGACATACCATACCTGCAAAGAAAATACAAAAAAAATAGTAAAAAAAATTTAATGCAATCTGTGCCTAAAATGTATATATATGCCGAAGCATGGGGGCATCCGCCCCAAAAGTTAGGAGCAAATCGCTCCTCCACCCCTGCTGCCCCGATGCTTTGGCATATATATACCCTTCTTTTTAACTGTGGTGGTGAAATCACCTCCTACAGCGCTGGAGTCACAGCTTTATCATGGGAGCAAACGCTGTTGCTGTCAACATAAATCCGCGCTGCAACTGAATGGCGTACCGATGGTTAACAATAAAACAAACATTACAGTATAACATAACATACCTGCAAAGCAAATACAATAAAACATAGTAAAAATAAAATCAAGAGAGAACGATGGATATAGAACAATAGTGAGCGAACAGTAGAGTGGAAAGTAGAGAGCAAACATAAGAGAGAGAACAAGAGAGAGAAGAAAAATACAACCACAAATATTTTTTTTTATTTTGGTTTTTTGTTTTTTTTTTTTCACTTTTATAAAAACTGTAAAAAAAGTTAATAAACTGAACGTTGCAGATTGGGGTCTCTCAAAATGTGATGGCCATCACATCTTTCGAGACCCTGTGTACATGTGCCTATGACTGTGTGGTGCTGTACCCGACGCTAATATTCAACTAGTGTGTGATAGCGTTTGAAACAGTCACCAATGCAAAGACCAGGTTGGTCAGGACAGGAGGGACAATAAAAGTGTGGGTGTCACGCCTAAATCCACGCTTTCTACACACACGACATCATCTTTGGGGCTTTCTTTGGGTAGGGGTACCAGAGAGTACATGCGGAAAATGCCTCTCATGCAGCCGGCTTACTGCATTTGCGTTGGGAAGTTAGGCCAGAGCACCATCTGGAAACAGAAGGGCTCTGATCTCTTCCTGGAATTTAAGGAAGGATCCAGTTCTTCCTGAAGCTCTACATAAGCGTTCAGCAAAGCCAATTGAAATAAGTATACAGACGCTTTTTTATACCAGCGTCTGGCCTTACGGGCAACTAGGTACGCTGCCAACAACTGGTCGTTGAGATCCACCCCCCCCCCCCCCATATTGAGGTTATATTCGTGGACACAGAGGGGTTTCTCCACAACACCAGTCGCCGTAGTAATTTGGACAGTCATGTCTGCGTGAAGGGAGGAAAGAACGAAAACATTCTTGTTATCCCTCCCCTTCACAGCGAGCAAATTATTACATCTCAAGCAGGCTGTCTCCCCAGCCTAAGATGGGAATCTACAAGCCGCTGGGGTAAGCACTGGCGATTAGATGGCACGGTGCCACATGCGCCAATTTGCTGATCAAACAAGTGACTAAAAAGTGGCACGCTTGTGTAATAATTGTCCACAAACAAGTGGTACCCCTTTCCGAATAAGGGTGACACCAAGTCCCACACAATCTTACCAGCGCTCCCTATGTAGTCAGGGCAGTTCTCTGGCTCTACGTAACTATCTCTTCCCTCGTAAACCATAAAACTATATGTATAGCCTGTGGCCCTGTCACAGAGCTTATACATCTTGACCCCGTATCTGGCACGCTTGCTGGGAAGATACTGTTTGAAAGACAAGCGGCCAGAGAACTTAATCAGGGACTCAGCAACCTAGACAACTTGATGGGGAGTAAACAAGGCTGCAAAACGTTGGTTGAAGTGGTTTACAAGGGGCCGAATTTTATAGTGCCGATCAAATTCCTGGGTCACCCCGAGGACTACAGTGTTTATTGTCACTGAAGTGCATGAACCACAATATCTGCTCGTATCGTGTCCTGGTCATGGAGGCAGAGAACACAGACATATGGTGAATTGGGTCAGTGGACCAATATGACCGCAACTGAGGAGGGATAGGCCCAGGAAGGTCTTAAATTCGGAGACCGTAATTGGTCTCCAATCTCTGGCAAGGGTCAGCTGGGGATTAGCGGCGATGAATTGACCAGCATATAAATTGCTTTGGTCCACAATAGATCTATAGCGATCTTCGGTGAAAAACATTGAATAAAAATCAAGTGATGTAAAATCAACTGTTTCCACCTGAATTCCTGGCTAGCCAGTGAATGGGGGAAGTACGGGTGCTGCAGAAGTGGTGGGTTCCCAATTAGCATTGGCGAATGCAGCAGGAAGGCCACTATGGGCTTGACAGGCCTGTCTTTGTCTTAGTGGCAGCGGGACACTACTCGCGCTTGCCACCTCGCCAGCTTGAACTGCACTTATTGGACTCTCCACGTCACCAAGTGTTACTGCAGTGCTGGATGTATGACCTGGATGTACTAGGCCACTGGTGCTTGCCAGTTCACCAGAAGGAATAGCGGCACTAGTACTGGCTCTCTGCTCCATACGAGGGACCTGCGGTACTTGCAACTCAACGACAGCAGAAGATTGGGGTCTGGTATGCCTGACCTTGGCAGGGACCACAACTCTGTCGTCAGAGCTATCTGTCAGGGTGCCGCTGCTCGTATTCTGAGCCTGAATCTGACAGATGAGTGACTTCCTCTTCACGATCTGTCATGCTCAAACGTGTAGGCCTCTTCACTACTGTACCTTCGATTTGAAATTTTGGTCTCTAGATTTACTGGTACAATAGTGAGACTGATTCAAACGCTACCAAAAAAAACTGTTAGCGTTTGCAGGGATCAGGCCTGACTCTGCGAACGCTGCAGTTATGTGTGTTGTGTTTTGTGACAGTGATCGATTGATACTGCTCTGGGCTGGGCTGGGCGGAGGGGCTAAATGCAGGTGCTAGCAGGTATCTGGGCTGATCCCGCTAACAATGCGTTTTTGGGAACCCTAAACTGCTGGGGACGCTAATATAGTTCTGATCAGATATCGATCCGTTCAGACACTATACTACTAAGGGAGGCGTATGGTGCGTGCATGGGTGTTAGCTTTACTGGCACTGATCTGATGTGGAATTCCCTTCCACAGGCGGTGGTCTCAGCGGGGAGCATTGATAGCTTCAAGAAACTATTAGATAATCACCTGAATGACCGCAATATACAGGGATATGTAATGTAATACTGACACATAATCACACACATAGGTTGGACTTGTGTCTTTTTTCAACCTCACCTACTATGTAACTATGATGCTGCCTGGGGCGAAGCAGACCCTATCTGACGCTAAAACTTAACTTTGATCACCCGCCGGCTGATCAGGGGGTTAAACCTTTATTGGGTAAAATACGGCGGGTGCCCTGATGCTATAAAAATAAATCTAGCTAAACTGCGTCACCCGTGACACTTATACTATGATCACAGGTGACGGGGTAATCAAGGGGTTAAACCTTTATTGGGGGGGGATTAGGGGGTCCCTAGGCCTATCTGGGCCTAATACTAATTACTCTAACACTGATTAATGTCACTAATGACACTAGTACAGCGATCATAAAAAAAATCAGATTGCTGTACTAGGTGAGATAGTGACAGGTGGTGAAGGGTTTAATTTGGGGGTGATCGGGGGTGAATGTGTGCCTACGTGACCTGGTGTCAGTGTAGTGTTGTGCAACTCACTGTTCTGATGCTCTCTCCTCTTGGTCTGGAGCGAAAAGACTGACACGAGGAGAGATGACATCACTTCCCCTGTCAGTGTTTACAGTTTCACAGACAGGGGAAGGATATCATTCGTCAGGAGCAATCACAAGGTCCAGGCCAGATTTCATTGGCTTGGGCCTGGGGATTGATCGAATCCGATTATCGTGGCCGGCCCCCCCCGCCGGCTGCGTGCCCAATGTTGCATAACGGCAATTCGCCTGCCTGTGCCAGTCTGTCGCAGTTCAACCGTGGCGGACGGTCGGCAAGCGGTTAAAGAAAAAAGTGTGTCCCGCAATGTCCATCCATCTCCAATCACACCACCGACGGACCCGAAAAATATTTAAAAAAAAAAAAAGCTCCACCTTGATGGGAAGGCCTCCCGCCGACTGCTGTCTCTAGGTTGTGACAGCTTTTATATAGGCAAGGGCGGAGCCACCCGGTGACTTAACTGAGTGACCCCGCCCCTTCTGACATCATGTAAAGTCATAGGGGGCGGGGTCATCCGGTTTCGTCAGCGGGTGGCACCGTCCTTTTCTATGTAAGCGCTGACAAAGAGAAAAGACAGCGATCGCCGGGAGGCCTCCCATGGAGGCATAGTGTTTTTTGGGGGGGTTTTTTTCTATTTTTCAGGTCCGTCGCGCGGTGTGATTGAAGGATGGACATTGCAGGACACTTTTTCTCCCTTCGCCTTTCAGGACAGCACCTTGGAGAGAGCGCAGCTCCACCTCTTAGACAGGAAACACTGCGCGACAACGCCCCTTTAAAAAGCAGCTGCTTTCCACCATGCCGTCAGTTTTAGTGTTTCCTCCGCCATGTTGGAAGCACTGCTTGGGGAACCAGAGGGGCTGCGCTCTCTCCAAGGACAGGGTTTTGGCAGGACCTCCACGTTTGGGTACTCAGACCAGCCCAGCTCCTTCCCGCACGTGAGGGGGGTGCTCCGATGTCCCTTCCTTCTCCGGCTCACAGGAGTAATGGTCTGCCGGAAGTTTTTCCACCCGGGGTGTTCGGGGGGCCGCGGTTGTGCTCAGTAAGAGCATCCATGCCAGGCCTCTGCATGGCGGCGCCGAATCCCAGACAGCGGATGACGCCAGTTTCGGTGGGCGGAGATTTCCGGCGGGGCGTAGCAGCGATTGGTTCCTGCTGCTGGAACGCAGGAGGAAGGGGCGGGTCCTCTGGCCGGGACTTCCTTTTGTTTGGCACATGGAGCCTAGTACACAGTGCAGCAGCTGTGGATTTCACTATGGAGACAGCGGAATCGTCAGCAGCAATGGCGGATGCAGGCGCCCAGGTTCCCGGCCAGGCCCCCGGCCAGGCCCAGGTAGGAGAGGTGCGGTGGCACCTCTTTCCTTTTATATCACTGGGTGTTTTATCTTTTATTTGGCATGCCCGTCCTCTGCAATTGGATCTTCTGATGAATTGGTCATACCAGGAACCTCTGGAGAAGAAATTCAGCATGGGGGCAAGAGCAAAAAGATCGCTCTGGTGGTGGAGGAACCAAGGAAACATTTCAAAAGGGCTTCCTTGGGTCTTTCCGGTAACCAGAAGGCTGACTACAGATGCCAGCGCATGGGGATGGTGAGCTCATCTGGAAGAAAAAACGATTCAGGGAGTTTGGACCAAACCAGAAGCAAGAAGATCTTCAAATTGGAGAGAGTTAAAGGCTGTTCACCTAAGCCTCCTCTCCCTCCGGGAATTTCTAGTGAATCAACATGTCCAAATATTGTCAGACAATGTGACGACAGTATTATATTTAACAAAGCAAGGGGGCACAAAAAGCAAAACCCTAATTGGTCTAGCTCATCAGATCCTAAGATGGGCAGAGAACAATGTGGCCTCTATCAGCAGTCCATCTGAAGGGGACGGAAAACACCTTAGATATCAGCAGGAAAGAAATAAGGGAAGCAGAGTGGTCTCTCAATCAGGAATTATTCGAAACAATTTCCAGGAGTTGGGGTTATCCCCAAGTGGACCTCTTTGCAAAACAGGAAAATGCAAAATTACCAGTCTTCTTCTCTCTTCAGAGACAGGATCAAGCTCTCGGAGTAGATGCGTTAGCTCACAAGTGGGACTTCCATCTGTCCTACGCTTTTCCCCCGTTTCAACTGATACCAAAGGTGTTAGCCAAATTCAGATTGGAGTCCACGGAGCTAATATTAATAGCTCCTTATTGGCCAAAAAGACGCTGGTTTTCAACCTTGATGAACCTCTCGGTGAAACCTGCTTGGAGATTACCAATCAGGGCAGACCTGTTGAGTCGGGGCCAAATTCTCCATCCAGATCCAGCTTATCTCAAACTAACAGCTTGGTTTCTGAAGAACAAATCTTAAGACAGAAGGGTTTATCAGAGAAGCTTATTTCTACCCTTCTTGCAAGTAGAAAAAAAGTGACGAGAGACATTTACTTTAAAGTCTGCAAGATCTATAATTCTTGGTGTTCCAATAAAAACTTTGATTTTCGTACCACATTTTCAGTTTTGGAATTTCTTCAAGAGGGATTGGAGAAGGGGTTAGCAGCAAGTACGCTCAAGACGCAGGTAGCAGCTTTATCAGTTTTTTTGGAAAGAACCCTGTCAGGGGAACCTTTAATAATCAGATTTTTTAGGGCAACGGCAAAAGTAAAGCCTAGACCTGTTGTTAGTTTTCCCAAATGGGATTTATCTTTAGTTCTTCAGGGACTAATGAAGTCACCGTTTGAACCCATAGAAGAAGCATCATTAAGTTTCCTGACGTTAAAAACTATTTTACTGGTAGCAGTAACTTCCGCACGTAGAATTAGTGAGTTACAAGCCCTTTCAATTAAAGAGCCCTTTATGAGATGTCTACAGGATAGGGTAGTCTTAAGGACGGATCCAGCATTTCTACCAAAGGTGGCTTCAGTTTTTCACCGTACACAGGAAATCATTCTCCCTACTTTTTGTCCTTTACCTTCGGGAGCAGGAGAAGAAGCTTTCCATACTCTTGATGTCAGGAGGTGTCTGCTTAAATATCTGGAAAGAACAAAGAAAATCAGAAAGTTATCTTCACTCTGTTTTAATGGAAGGTACTCACAAAGGAGGTAAAGCTTCCAAGAGCACCCTCGGAAGCAGGCCATTAAAGAGGCATACAAATCTTTGGGTCTGGAACCTCCTGAAGGGGTATTACCTCATTCTACTCGAGCAGTGGCGGCATCATGGGCAGAAAGGGCTGGGGCATCTCCTGAGCAAATCTGCAAGGCTGCCACATGGTCCAGTTTTTTGACCTTCATAAGGCACTACCGCTTGGATCTACTATCAGCCTCGGACCAATCATTTGGTAGGAAGGTTTTGCAGGCAGTAGTCCCACCCTGAAGTAAATTTCTCGGTTATCCTCTCCAAGGTGCTGTCCTGAAAGGCGAAGGGAGAAAACCTTAGTTAGACTTACCGGTGACGGTATTTCTACGAGCCTTTCAGGACAGCAGCCTACTTCCCTCCCTTGGTTATCGTATGTAAAGTATAATTATAGGACCTGGTAATTGTCTGATTATATTTTCCAGCATGTCGGAGGATTTCTCGGTAACAACTGACGGCATGGTGGAAGCAGCTGCTTTTTAAAGGTGCGTTGTCACGCAGTGTTTCCTGTCTAAGAGGTGGAGCTGCGCTCTCTCCAAGGTGCTGTCCTGAAAGGCTCGTAGAAATACCGTCACCGGTAAGTCTAACTAAAGGTTTTTTTTGTTTGTTTTTTTTCCTTTTTTTAGGCTCCATGCACACAGGATGCTCAAAGTAGTTCTGGACATTGGATTGCTGGCAAGAAATAGCTGCTTTAAAAACAGTTTTATCAGCTTGCATTGGCGTCAATGCGCATTTAGCCGCGTTTCTCTGCCTCTATTCAAAACCAGTGGTTCCCTATGGGAGCCCATTGATTTGAATAGAAGTCGGATCATGGTGATCTGACTTGCGGTGCAACTTGTGTGCTCAGGATGTTGAAGGGGAACCCCCTTCAACATGAAAAAAAATTGGCGTGGGGTTCCCCCCTCCAGACGATACCAGACCTCGGGTCTGGTATGGACTTTAAGGGGTACTCCTCAGTCCAAAAACGTATCCGAGCACGCAGCCTGGCAGGTCAGGATAGGTGGGGGACGAGTGAGCGCCCCCCCTGGACCATTTCAGGCCACATGCCCTCAACATCGCAAACCACCTTTTCCCCATGATGAGGACAAGGGCCTCTTCCTGACAACCCTGGCCAGTGGTTTTCGGGGACTTATCGGAATCTGGAAGCCCCCTTTAAGGAGGGGGCCCCCAGATCCCGACCACCCACCATGTGTGAATGAGTATGGGGTACATTGTACCCTTAATCATTCACCTAAAAAAAAGTGTGTCAAAAACGAACGCTGTACACAGGTTTTTAAAGTATTTTAAGGCAGCTCCAGCGGCTCGTCTCCCTCTGCCGGTCCTTCTCCCTCTGCCGGTCCTTCTCCCTCTGCCGGTCCTTCTCCCTCTGCCGGTCCTTCTCCCTCTGCCGCTCCTTCTCCCTCTGCCGGTCCTTCTCCCTCTGCCGCTCCTTCTCCCTCTGCCGCTCCTTCTCCCCTCTGCCGCTCCTTCTCCCCTCTGCCGCTCCTTCTCCCCTCTGCCGCTCCTTCTCCCCTCTGCCGCTCCTTCTCCCCTCTGCCGCTCCTTCTCCCCTCTGCCGCTCCTTCTCCCCTCTGCCGCTCCTTCTCCCCTCTGCCGCTCCCTCCCCCCTCTGCCGCTCCTTCCCCCCTCTGCCGATCCTTCCCCCCTCTGCCGCTCCTTCCCCCCTCTGCCGCTCCTTCCCCCCTCTGCCGCTCCTTCCCCCCTCTGCCGCTCCTTCTCCCCTCTGCCGCCCCTTCTCCCCTCTGCCGCCCCTTCTCCCCTCTGCCGCTCCTTCTCCCCTCTGCCGCTCCTTCTCCCCTCTGCCGCTCCTTCTCCCCTCTGCCGCTCCTTCTCCCCTCTGCCGCTCCTTCTCCCCTCTGCCGCTCCTTCTCCCCTCTGCCGCTCCTTCTCCCCTCTGCCGCTCCTTCTCCTCTCTCCGCTGTTTTCTCGCTCTTTTGCCAGGTCTTCACCATTGTCTTCTCCCTCTGTTCTTCCGTTGTTGACTAGACACGATCTCCCGGTGTAATGCTGGGTCCACCGTGTACAATGACTTAGAGGGCGGGGCCAAACACTGATGTCATCTGGAGGCCCCACCTCCTTTATGAAGTCACCAACCGGGGCATGATGGGACGATGATGTTGCAAGAGGGCGGGCCTCCAGATGACGTCGGTGGATGGCCCCGCCCCATGCCAATATCAGTCATTGCACACGGCGGACCCAGCATTACACAGGGAGATCGTGTCGAGTCAACATCGGAAGAACAGAGGAAGAAGATAGCAGCTAAGACCCAGCAAGAGAGGGAAGAACCGGAGAGGGAGAAGGACTGGCAGAGGGAGAAGACATCGCTGGAGGAGGGAGAAGACCCGGAGAGGAGAGAAGAAAACGGAAGAGACGCCAGAGCTGCCTTAATAAAATACTTTAAAAGCCTGTGTACAGTGTGCGTTTGACACTTTCTTTTTTTTTTTTTTTTTTTTTTGGTGAATGGGTAGGGGCACAATGTACCCCATACTCATTCACATAGGGTGGGGGGGGGCGATATCTGGGGGCCCTTTTCTTAAAGGGGGCTTCCAGATACCGATAACCCCCGCCTGCAAACCCCGACAACCACCGGCCAGGGTTGACTGGAAGAGGCCCTTGTCGTCCTCAACATGGGGACAAAGTGCTGTCCGCATACTGGCCATTTCACCCTGTTTCAATCTTTTGGTGACCAATCTCTGTGGGAAGCCTTTGCAGTTGGTCCGTGCTGTCCCACAGGCCACAGTCTTATTTTGGTACAAATGGTGGAAAAGTGGGAGACTTGTGTAGAAATTGTCTACGTATAGGTGGTAACCTTTCCCAAGCAATGGTTCAATCAGCTGCCAGACAATTTTGCCACTTGTTCCCATGTAGGTAGGGCATCCAGGGGGGTTTAGCTGTCTGTCTTTTCCCTCATAAATGATAATGTCATATATGTAACCCGTGGCCCTGTCACACGGCTTATAAAATTTTACCCCATGTCTGGCTCTTTTACTGGGGAGGTATTGCTTTATTCCAAGTCTTCCGGTGAAGTGTACTAGGGATTCATCTATACAAATATTTATATCTGGGTTAAACATCTGCTTGAAGCTGGCGCAAAAAAATTGATTAGGGGCCGAATGTTTAATTATTTATCATAACTGGGATGATTTCGAGGGAGGCATTGGGCATTGTTGTTGAAATGTAAAAATCTCATAATCTTCTCATAACGGGTTCTGGGCATCATTGACGAATAGAGCGGCATGTGGTGGATAGGTTGGGTAGACCAGTAGGCATGGAGTTAATTTTTTTTTTTTTTTTTATCAGCCCCATGTTGAGGGTTAGGCCATGGAAAAATTTTTAAATTCTTCCACGATGACGTGTTTCCAAACAAAAGGACGGGCATATGAAGACTTTGGATTGTTGGCTATATGTTGGCTGGCGTATAGATTACATTGCTCCACAATGTAATTAGGAGATCATTGGTGAAAAATAAGTGAAAATAATAAATTGGGGTTACATTTTCCAACTGTATCTGAGAGCCTGGCTGAGCTGTAAAAAGGGGAATTACAGGTTCTACTGATGTATCGGACAACCTTGTTGGATACAGTAGAACATCTGGGAGGCTAGTATGGGCCCTGACTCGTTGATGGGATGCTCCGTTGCTAGCATCTGGCCTATCCTCTAGGAAGGTTGCAAAACTACTGGTGGATGCCTGCCTATCCCAGAGTGCTGCACTGCTGGTGGATGCCCTGGAGTGCTGCACTGCTGGTGGATGCCTGCATATCTTCCTGGAGTTCTGCACTGCTGGTGGATGTCTGCGCCTGCTCATATCTCCCGATTCTCCTTGTCAGTATTCTATCTTCCTTGGTTTCCATCTCAGAGCCACTGCTTTCCACTGGCTCATAGTCGCTATCCGAATCTGACGGAGAGAGTTCCCCGCTACTCTCGTCCGACATACTCTGGAGTATCTGGAGAGCCTCCTCAGCGTTGTAGAGTCTTTTGGTCATGTTGGCGGCTAGATGTGCCAGATGTTGGCGGGTGCCAGATGTTGGCGGGTGCCAGATGTTGGCGGGCGCCAGATGGTGGCGGGCGCCAGATGGTGGCGGGCGCCAGATGGTGGCGGGCGCCAGATGGTGGCGGGCGCCAGGTGGCGGGCGTCAGATGTGCCAGGTGGCGGGCGTCAGATGTGCCAGGTGGCGGGCAGCAGATGTGCCAGGTGGCGGGCAGCAGATGTGCCAGGTGGCGGGCAGCAGATGTGCCAGGTGGCGGGCAGCAGATGTGCCAGGTGGCGGGCAGCAGATGTGCCAGGTGGCGGGCAGCAGATGTGCCAGGTGGCGGGCAGCAGATGTGCCAGGTGGCGGGCAGCAGATGTGCCAGGTGGCGGGCAGCAGATGTGCCAGGTGGCGGGCAGCAGATGTGCCAGGTGGCGGGCAGCAGATGTTCACTGTATGACAGGTGTTTTCTCTATTTTGGGGACACTGGCTGGGTGATCAGTGGGTAAACAGCAGACAAACAGCTAAAAACTCGCTGATCTCCCGGCTGCACAGATCTCTCTTCCTCTCCTCACTCCTCTGTGTGAGGAGAGGAAGAGATGAGAGCAGTTACAACTGCTCTCTATTTACATTACATGACTGTGATTGGACACAGTCGTCATGTAATCAGGAGGGCCAATCACAGAGCCCTTCTGTCTTGTACATTTCTCCTGTCTCTGGGGGGCACAGGCAGATCAGAATCGCGCAGCGGCGCGATCCCCTGTCAGATGCCACCCCTCCCCCTCTGTTTACATTACGATGGCTGTGATTAGATACAGCCATCGTGCAGATCAGGAGGGCAAATCACAGTGCCCTCCTGGCGTTCCAAGATGTGGCATGTCCGGGGGACAGGCGCACAATCCCGCTCCTTCTGAAGGACGTTTGGGAACATCCACTCAGAAGGAGGGAGCAGCTGATCACTGATCCGTGTAAGGGGCCGGCCCCTTACCATGTGATCAGCTGTCAGCCAATGACAGCTGATCACATGATGTAAACAAAACATCGGTGATCGTTTTTTTTTTTTTTGTTTTGTTTTTTTTACTCACGCTGACAGCGCGAGTAGAAAAAAAAGCCGATCACCGGCTCACATGTCAGGGACATCGGTCCCGAAGTGGAAGAGGCACATCTGCCTCATCAGTGCCCACTAAAAGTGCCACCTAACAGTGCCCACAGTGCCACCTATCAATGCAAAGTGCCACCTATCAATGCCCACCTGTAGTGCCAATCAGTGCCACCTGCCCATCACTGCCACCCATCAGTGCCCATCACTGCCGCCTCATCAGCGTACATCAATGAAGGAGAAAAATTACCCGTTTTAAATTTATTATAACAAAATACAAAAAAATAAAAACATTTTTTTAAAAATTCAGTTTTTTAAATTTTAACAAAAAGTAAAAACCGTAGAGGTGATCAAATACCACCAAAAGAAAGCTCTATTTGTGGTGAAAAAATTATAAAAATTTCATTTGGGTACAGTGTTGTCTGACCGCGCAATTGTCATTCAAAGTGCGTCAGCGCTGAAAGATGAAAATTGGTCTGGATAGGAGGGGGGTTTAAGTGCCCTGTAAGCAAGTGGTTAAAGTAAGATTTTCCATTTGTTGAATTTCTGTTATCCTCGTAAACCATTGTCTCTTTGTTGGTGATACATTTAGTTTTCCACAAAACCGGAATACATGCTTTTGCTGCGGTCAACAAATGTCTTTAGAGAGTTTTTGTACCTTTCTATGGATAAAGGTATGTCGAACAATAAGAAAGCTGCAGGATTTTCTCCAAGAGAGACATCTGTAATTTCTTTGACTATTTCGGAAACCGTCGTCCAAAATTCTTTTAGCCCCGTGCATTCCCAAATATGTGCAGTAATGGACCCTCAGACTTCTGACATCGCCAGCAGACATTCGCTACCTACCATATTCGATGCAGAACTATTCTATACCACCTGGTCAGAATTTTATATCCACCCTCTTGATACCTTGTTGACACTGATGCCTTATGCGTAAACAATAAAATCCTGTTCTTTTGTATCTGAGAAAATGTTACCCCCAGATCTCTTTCCCATGCTTGTAAAAAGGTGAGTTCTTGTGGGGCCTTTAAGTCAATCACCAAAGCGTATAACATTGAGAGTCGATGTCTTTGTGGTTCCCAGTTTAGGCATATTTGCTCGAATTTAGATGTAGTGTACATACTACAGTCAGTGTCAATGTCACCGACCGTAGAAAAGCATTAAGCTGGGTCCGCATAAACGAGTCCAAATCCACTGAAAACTCTTGTTCAATCCCCTCCCTGGACATCATGTGGTTATTACTCGAGAAATGTACAAGTCTACTGATTCTTTGTCGCCTTAGGTTAATAAAACTCCTGTCATACCTAGCTGAAATCTCGGGGTACCTAGGATTGGGATAAGAGGGCTCGGGAATGATGATATCTCAGTGTTTTGGAATATTTTTTTCATAACTCGAAGCGTAGCCCCCGCCGATGGGTGTTTCCTCGCAGCTTGTGGTATGTCTGCCTCCGACAGCCATACAAGCCCCCCCCCCCAATGGCATGTCCGTCGTTGCTTGTTCCAGATATATCCAAGTCTTATCACTATGGGGCTTGCACCATTCTACTACCCTTGCTAAGTGAGCGGCTTCGTGATATCCTACTGGATCTGGCAATCCGACCCCTCCTCTCTCTCTTGGTAATGCCAGAATGTTCCTGGGCACTCTTATTGATTTTCCAGCCCAAATGAATCTCACAAACCTCGCTTTCAGATCCCTCAGATATCCTAGGGGGATCTTAACAGGTAGATTCTGAAACAAGTATAGTAATCTTGGCATCAAATTCATTTTTATAATATTCTGCCAAACCAGGTGAAAACCTCCTTATCCCATCGCTGTAGATCAAATTTAGTCCGTCGTGCCAAGGGAGCAAAATTAAGTTCATACACCCTATTTAATCTAGTAGGTATCTTGGTCCCTAGATAACAAATATGTGTCCATTTAAAGGCAAAGTGAGAAGATAACTGTTGTCGTAGAGATGCCTTCATCTCCACTCCCATTGTTTCTGATTTACTATAGTTTACCTTAAAATTAGACATTCTGCCATACGTGCGTAACTCCAATTATAGAGATGGGAGGGATACATTTGGGGCTGTTACAAAAAATATTAAATCATCCGCATATGCGGCCAGTTTCTGTTCTTCTCCCTTTATTGAGATACCCCGATATCTAAATTTGCCCTTATAGTTATTAAAAATGGTTCCAATGCAAGTATAAAGATAATGGGTGAAAGTGGGCACCTCTGGCGCATTCCATTCCATTGCATATGGAGAAGGGCTTGGAGATTATCTCATTTATCTTGACCTTTGCAGATACGCCATTTTACAGGCAGATTAACCACTTGACGACCGCCTCACGCCGATGTACGTCGGCAAGGCGGCACGGACAGGCAAAATCACGTACAGGGTACGTGATTTGCCTTCCGCGGGTGGGGGGTCCCGCCGCCCGAGGCGGTCCCGTTTTGTCCCCCGGCGATCGGAGACGAGGGGGAGGCCATCCGTTCGTGGCCCCCCCCTCGCGATCGCCGCCGGCCAATGGGAACACTCCTTTGCTGCTGTATGCTAAACAGCAGCAAAGGAAATGTCATCTCCCCTCGGGTCGGTAGTTTCCGTTCCGGCCCGAGGAGAGACGACAAGTGAGTGACTGCACCAACACACACACACACAGTAGAACATGCCAGGCACACAAAACACCCCGATCACCCCCCCCCCCCTGTCACAAACTGACACCAGCAGTTTTTTTTTTTTCTGATTACTGCATAGTGTCAGTTTGTGACAGTTACAGTGTTGGGACAGTTACTGTTACCCCCCTGTAGGTCTAGGGTATCCCCTTAACCCCTTGATCACCCCCTGTCACCAGTGTCACTAAGCGATCATTTTTCTGATCGCTGTATTAGTGTCGCTGGTGACGCTAGTTAGTGAGGTAAATATTTGGGTTCGCCGTCAGCGTTTTATAGCGTCAGGGACCCCCATATACTACCTAATAAATGTTTTAACCCCTTGATTGCCCCCTAGTTAACCCTTTCACTGATCACCGTATAACTGTTACGGTTGACGCTGGTTAGTTTGTTTATTTTTTATAGTGTCAGGACACCCGCCGTTTATTACCGAATAAAGGTTTAGCCCCCTAATCGCCCGGCGGTGATATGCGTCGCCCCAGGCAGCCTCAGATTAGCGCCAGTACCGCTAACACCCACGCACGCAGCATACGCCTCCCTTAGTGGTATAGTATCTGAACGCATCAATATCTGATCCGATCAGATCTATACTAGCGTCCCCAGCAGTTTAGGGTTCCCAAAAACGCAGTGTTAGCGGGATCAGCCCAGATACCTGCTAGCACCTGCGTTTTGCGCCTCCGCCCGGCCCAGCCCAGCCCACCCAAGTGCAGTATCGATCGATCACTGACACTTACAAAACACTAACCGCATAACTGCAGCGTTCGCAGAGTCAGGCCTGATCCCTGCGATCGCTAACAGTTTTTTTGGTAGCATTTTGGTGAACTGGCAAGCACCAGCCCCAGGCAGCGTCAGGTTAGCGCCAGTACCGCTAACACCCACGCACGCACCGTACACCTCCCTTAGTGGTATAGTATCTGAACGGATCAATATCTGATCCGATCAGATCTATACTAGCGTCCCCAGCAGTTTAGGGTTCCCAAAAACGCAGTGTTAGCGGGATCAGCCCAGATACCTGCTAGCACCTGCGTTTTGCCCCTCCGCCCGGCCCGGCCCAGCCCACCCAAGTGCAGTATCGATCGATCACTGTCACTTACAAAACTCTAAACGCATAACTGCAGCGTTCGCAGAGTCAGGCCTGATCCCTGCGATCGCTAACAGTTTTTTTGGTAGCGTTTTGGGGAACTGGCAAGCGCCAGCGGCGTAGTACACCCCGGTCGTAATCAAACCAGCACTGCAGTAACACTTGGTGACGTGGCGAGTCCCATAAGTGCAGTTCAAGCTGGTGAGGTGGCAAGCACAAGTAGTGTCCCGCTGCCACCAAGAAGACAAACACAGGCCCGTCGTGCCCATAATGCCATTCCTGCTGCATTCGCCAATCCTAATTGGGAACCCACCGCTTCTGCAGCGCCCGTACTTCCCCCATTCACATCCCCAACCAAATGCAGTCGGCTGCATGAGAGGCATTTTTATGTCCTCCCGAGTACCCCTACCCAGCGAACCCCCCAAAAAAGATGTTGTGTCTGCAGCAAGCGCGGATATAGGCGTGACACCCGCTATTATTGTCCCTCCTGTCCTGACAATCCTGGTCTTTGCATTGGTGAATGTTTTGAACGCTACCATGCACTAGTTGAGTATTAGTGTAGGGTACAGCATTCCACAGACTAGGCACACTTTCACAGGGTCTCCCAAGATGCCATCGCATTTTGAGAGACCCGAACCTGGAACCGGTTACAGTTAGAAAAGTTAGTTACAAAAAAAGTGTAAAAAAAATATATATATAAAATAAAAAAAAATAGTTGTCGTTTTATTGTTCTCTCTCTCTCTATGCTCTCTCTATTGTTCTGCTCTTTTTTTTACTGTATTCTATTCTGCAATGTTTTATTGTTATTGTTATTGTTATTATGTTTTATCATGTTTGTTTTTCAGGTATGTAATTATTTATACTTTACTGTTTACTGTGCTTTATTGTTAACCATTGTTAACCATTTTTTTGTCTTCAGGTACGCCATGCACGACTTTGAGTGGTTATACCAGAATGATGCCTGCAGGTTTAGGTATCATCTTGGTATCATTCTTTTCAGCCAGCGGTCGGCTTTCATGTAAAAGCAATCCTAGCGGCTAATTAGCCTCTAGACTGCTTTTACAAGCCGTGGGAGGGAATGCCCCCCCCCCCCCCCCCCACCGTCTTCCGTGTTTTTCTCTGGCTCTCCTGTCTCAACAGGGAACCTGAGAATGCAGCCGGTGATTCAGCCTGCTGACCATAGAGCTGATCAGAGACCAGAGTGGCGCCAAACATCTCTATGGCCTAAGAAACCGGAAGCTACGAGCATTTCATGGCTTAGATTTCGCTGGATGTAAATAGCGCCATTGGGAAATTGGGGAAGCATTTTATCACACCGATCTTGGTGTGGTCAGATGCTTTGAGGGCAGAGGAGAGATCTAGGGTCTAATAGACCCCAATTTTTTCAAAAAAAGAGTACCTGTCACTACCTATTGCTATCATAGGGGATATTTACATTCCCCGAGATAACAATAAAAATGATTAAAAAAAAAAATATGAAAGGAACAGTTTAAAAGTAAGATTAAAAAAGCAAAAAAATAATTAAGAAAAAAAAAAAAAAAAAAAAAAGCACCCCTGTCGCCCCCTGCTCTCGCGCTAAGGCGAACGCAAGCGGCGGTCTGTCGTCAAACGTAAACAGCAATTGCACCATGCATGTGAGGTATCACCGCGAAGGCCAGATCGAGTGCAGTAATTTTTCCAGTAGACCTCCTCTGTAAATCTAAAGTGGTAACCTGTAAAGGCTTTTAAAGGCTTTTAAACATGTATTTATTTTGTTGCCACTGCACGTTTGTGCGCAATTTTAAAGCATGTCATGTTTGGTATCCATGTACTCCGCCTAAGATCATCTTTTTTATTTCATCAAACATTTGGGCAATATAGTGTGTTTTAGTGCATTAAAATTTAAAAAAGTGTGTTTTTTCCCCAAAAAATGCGTTTGAAAAATCGCTGCGCAATTACTGTGTGAAAAAAAAAAATGAAACACCCACCATTTTAATCTGTAGGGCATTTGCTTTAAAAAAATATATAATGTTTGGGGGTTCAAAGTAATTTTTTTGCAAAAAAAAATAACTTTTTCATGTAAACAATAAGTGTCAGAAAGGGCTTTGTCTTCAAGTGGTTAGAAGAGTGGGTGATGTGTGACATAAGCTTCTAAATGTTGTGCATAAAATGCCAGGACAGTTCAAAACCCCCCTAAATGACCCCATTTTGGAAAGTAGACACCCCAAGCTATTTGCTGAGAGTCATGTCGAGTCCATGGAATATTTTATATTGCGACACAAGTTGCGGGAAAGAGACAAATTTTTTTTTTTTTTTTTTTTTTTTTTTGCACAAAGTTGTCACTAAATGATATATTGCTCAAACATGCCATGGAAATATGTGAAATTACACCCCAAAATACATTCTGCTGCTTCTCCTGAGTACGGGGATACCACATGTGTGAGACTTTTTGGGAGCCTAGCCGCGTACGGGACCCCGAAAACCAAGCACCGCCTTCAGGCTTTCTAAGGGCGTGAATTTTTGATTTCACTCTTCACTGCCTATCACAGTTTCGGAGGCCATGGAATGCCCAGGTGGCACAAAACCCCCCCAAATGACCCCATTTTGGAAAGTAGACACCCCAAGCTATTTGCTGAGAGGTATAGTGAGTATTTTGCAGACCTCACTTTTTGTCACAAAGTTTTGAAAATTGAAAAAAGAAAAAAAAAAAATGTTTGTTCTTGTCTTTCTTCATTTTCAAAAACAAATGAGAGCTGCAAAATACTCACCATGCCTCTCAGCAAATAGCTTGGGGTGTCTACTTTCCAAAATGGGGTCATTTGGGGGGGGTTTGTGCCACCTGGGCATTCCATGGCCTCCGAACCTGTGATAGGCAGTAAAGAGTGAAATCAAAAATTTTCACCCTTAGAAATCCTGAAGGCAGTGATTGGTTTTCGGGGTCCCGTACGCGGCTAGGCTGCCAAAAAGTCCCACACATGTGGTATCCCCATACTCAGGAGAAGCAGATAAATGTATTTTGGGGTGCAATTCCACATATGCCCATGGCCTGTGTGAGCAATATATCATTTAATGACAACTTTATGAAAAAAAAAAAAAAAAAGTGTCACTTTCCCGCAACTTGTGTCAAAATATAAAATATTCCATGGACTCAATATGCCTCTCAGCAAATAGCTTGGGGTGTCTACTTTCCAAAATGGGGTCATTTTGGGGGGTTTTGTGCCACCTGGGCATTCCATGGCCTCCGAAACTGTGATAGGCAGAGAAGAGTGAAATCATAAATTTACACTCTTAGAAATCCTGAAGGCAGTGGTTGGTTTTCGGGGCCCCGTACGCGGCTAGGCTCCCAAAAAGTCCCACACATGTGGTATCCCCATACTCAGGAGAAGCAGCTGAATGTATTTTGGGGTGCAATTCCACATAGGCCCATGGCCTGTGTGAGCAATATATCATTTAGTGACAACTTTTTGTAAATATTTTTTTTTTTTTTTTTTGTCATTTTTCAATCACTTGGGACAAAAAAAATAAATATTCAATGGGTTCAACATGCCTCTCAGCAATTTCCTTGGGGTGTCTACTTTCCAAAATGGGGTCATTTGGGGGGGTTTTGTACTGCCCTGCCATTTTAGCACCTCAAGAAATGACATAGGCAGTCATAAACTAAAAGCTGTGTAAATTACAGAAAATGTACCCTAGTTTGTAGACGCTATAACTTTTGCGCAAACCAATAAATATACGCTTATTGACATTTTTTTTACCAAAGACATGTGGCCGAATACATTTTGGCCTAAATGTATGACTAAAATTTAGTTTATTGGATTTTTTTTATAACAAAAAGTAGAAAATATCATTTTTTTTTCAAAATTTTCGGTCTTTTTCCGTTTATAGCGCAAAAAATAAAAACCGCAGAGGTGATCAAATACCATCAAAAGAAAGCTCTATTTGTGGGAAGAAAAGGACGCAAATTTCGTTTGGGTACAGCATTGCATGACCGCGCAATTAGCAGTTAAAGCGACGCAGTGCCAAATTGGAAAAAGACCTCTGGTCCTTAGGCAGCATAATGGTCCGGGGCTCAAGTGGTTAAGGGCGCCTGCATGTTCTGGGGCAAACCAAACCAGGGAGTGTTTGGCTCATCCCAATAGATATAGATAGTATGTAAACAACCCTATGATGTCTGGTATTGATTCCTTCAATATGAATAGTTTAACACAATAAACATTAAACTAGCACCATAGCAGACACATAATGTACAAAAAAGTGACAGTGCTGTGCTTGCAATATTTCCTTAACATCTGTGAAAAAAATGACGTGCTATGATACAATATATGTCAATAAAGTGACGTGCTAAACAAAAAATTAGTCCCTATTTCAATAGTAATTGAATTCTCAAATCCTGTGATGTGTGGTAGTTTTCACACGTGCTTTCCGCTTCTCCACCTCACTCACCAAAAATTCTCCCCCAACTAGGGTTAAACCAGCATTCACAGCACTGTAAAGGGAAAAAAGCGCTAATATATCAGTAAAAATATCAGATTAAAATCAAATGAACAGCAGCTTGATGTGAGATATACACAAACCATAGAAAGAGAAAGCCGCGCTAGTAAAGTCCAATTTATAAACATTTGATTGTAGAAATGATCATCTCTCTATAGGCAAGAAATTGTGGAATGATGGACCAGATTTATCCAGTATTAACACCACAGTGAGTTCACTCAACAAAGTGTGCCACCACCTTACGAAAAACTCGCTTACCAGATGGCAAGTAAAATCGGGCATGTGGCTATAGCCCAGCCAAGGCCTTTGCTTGCACAAAAGATCATGGAAATGAACTCTAGATGGATGGCTGCATAGATATTTCCAAGCACCGATGACACCGCTCAATCCAAAACCTTTAGTTCAGCACTCCACTCAGCAGTAAACCTGCAATTTGGTGTCTTGGTATTGGTTCTTGGTCCTGACTCCTTACTGTTTATCACATGTCAAGGCTGCACCTCATTATTTAATCATGTCCCATACTGTCGTCTTGTATACAAGACATTTGTTTGTTTTCAAAAATACATAAACTGCACTGTGGCTGTACACGTTATCCAGGTGAAGGACTTCTTCGATTCCTCCAATGGGTTCCTGTCTCTCCAGTTTTCCTCACATGCAGAAACCATAACAGTACACAGGCCCCTAGTAAGGGGAGAATTTTTGGTGACTTTTTGCTAATTTGCACATCATTACCTTACAATAAGTTGAGGTGTATTTAAAGGAATATACATCTAGAAATTAAGCACGCCACACCGACTTCCTTCACATTATTCATTAGTTTAAGGGGGTTTACACTTATGCAACCATCATATTTAAGTTTTTTATTTTTACTTCCCACCACCTAAAAGATTTCAGTTTGTTGTTCAACTGTGTTTTATAGAGAGGTTATAGGTCACATTAAAGGTAGAAAATGTTCTGAAATGATTTATCTTTGTCATTGTTTTACATCACAGAAACCTGACATTTTAACATGGGTGTGTAGACTTTTTTTTATATCCACTGTATATGATTTAATGGTGGTAATGATGATGTAAGTAATATTGGTATATGATGTATATGAGCCATTATTGATTATTATTATTATACAGGATTTATATAGCACCAACAGTTTTCACAGCACTTTACAACATGAGGGCAGACAGTACAGTTACAATGCAATTCAATACAGGAAGCAGCAGAGGGCCCTGCTCATTAGCGCTTACAATCTAGAAGGGAGGGTCAACTGAAACAAAAGGTAATAACTGTGGGGGATTATCTGATGGAGAAAATGAAAATGCAGTTGTTAGGTGTGGATAGGATAGGCTTCTCTGAAGAGGAGGGTTTTCAGGGATCATCTAAAAGCTAATAGAGTAGGAGATAATCAGACAGCTTGGGGTAAGGCCTTCCATAGGATTGGAGAGGCTCCGTAAAAGTCCTGGAGCCGAGCATTGGAGGAGGTAAAGATGAGCTAAGAACGATTAGATTGTTATTTTGGGACTAGGCTAGCGATGTAGCTGGGGGTTAAATTGTGGATGGCTTTGTAAGTTGTTAGTATTTTGAATTTAATTAGTTGGGTGAGCGGGAACCAGTGGAGGGATTGATAGAGGAGTAGCAGACACAGAAAGATTGGTAAGGTGGATGAGTCTGGCAGCAGCATTCACGATGGATTGAAAGGGGGGGGGGGATAGCCTATGTAGAGGTAAGAGGTAGGGAGTTGCAGTAGTCGAGTCGAGAAATGACCAGAAATTGAATTAAGAGCCTTGTTGTGTCAATGGTTTGAAAGGAGCGTATTTTGGAGATGTTGAGGCGGCAAGATTTGGACAGTGATGGGGCGTGGGGCTTAACAGAGTTCAGAGTCCAGGACTACACCTAGGACCTTTGGCATGTGGGGATGGGCTGTTAGTTGTGCCATGAATTTTGACAGAGAGATCAGGGGAAGGTGCATGTGGTGGAGGAAAAATAATTTTGGTTTTGGATAGATTGAGTTTGAGGAAGTGGTGTTACATCCAGACTTAGTAGAATGCAGGAGTGAGCTGAAGGGTAGAGAAATAGATTTGGATGTTAGCATAGAGATGGTATTTGAAGCCATGGGAGGCTATCAGCTGACCCAGGGACTAGGTGTAGATTGAAAATAGGAGATGCCCAAGAACAGAACCTTGAGGGACTCTTAACAGAGAAAGGAAGAGGAGGAAGTAGAGTTGTAAGCAACGTTAAAAGGTGCAGTTGGATAACTAGGAAGAGAACCAGCAAAGAGTACAGTCATGGATACCAACAGTGTGGAGTTTTTGGAGGAGGAGGGGGAGGTCAACTGTATCAAAGGCAGCAGAAAGGTCCAAGAGTGCGAGTACAGATTAGTGTCCATTGGTTTTGGCCGTTAGTAGATCGTTTTAGTTTTAGGAGTGCAGTTTCTGTGGAGTGTTAAGGACAAAATCCAGACTAAAGGGGATTAGGAAGGCTATTCTCAGCAAGGTGGCTTCTCATTGGGTTGTAGAGTTTGGATAAAAAGGGGAGCAAGGAGATGGGGCATAGGTTAAGATTGGTTGGGTCCAGTGAAGGCTTTTTAAGTATGGGGTTGACTAGTGTGTGTTTTACAGAGTTGGGGAAGATGCCAGAAGCAAGAGAGATATTGAAATTGTGGTTTAGAGAATATAGAGAATAGAGTCAGAGGGTGAATGTAGCGTTTGCGAAGTAACCGGATCCAGGGCAAGTTGTTGGACATTAGCAAATAGTTTATCAACCTCGTCTATAGTGGTGGGGTTGAATGAGGGAAGTAATGGTTGTACCTGTGGGCATGAAGTGTAAAGCGTGAAAGGTATCTCAACAGCAGGGATCTCCTCACGAATTGTTTCAACCTTCTGTTTGAAGTGATTGGCGATCTCCTGGGCAGTGAGTGAGTTAGTGGGTGGAGGATGAAGTAGAGATGATGATCGAATTAAAATTGTATTTCTTTAGACCCTGAAATATAAGTGAATTCTGAACTTCTATTTTGCATACTTGTTCTGGGTCATTGACTCTGGAAGTACTAATTTCAGAGGGTTAGAAAGCCCACAAAATAGCATTGTCATTAGCGGGTAAGCAGTGTCAGTCTGTCAGTTTCTCTCATGAATGATCTTTTAAGCAGGATTACTTATCACATTCCCCCATATACATATAACCATTATAAGTGGTAATCTCAATACAAAGAATGTATACTTGCTAAAAAAAAAGGGTCATAGAAATGGGCTCCAACCAGAAATGTTGACTTTGGTCAACCGTAAAGTTTTCATATATATTTCCCTTGTTTACAGAAGCGCTATCGAGCTGTCTATGATTATAATGCAGCAGATGAAGATGAGGTGTCCTTCCAAGATGGTGATACAATAATCAACGTGCAGCAGATCGATGAGGGGTGGATGTACGGAACTGTTGAGCGCACCGGGGACACGGGCATGCTTCCTGCCAATTATGTTGAAACCATCTGAACAGAAGAACATGCTTCATCTCTTTCTCACAGAAAATCATGAATCATTCCAGTGCATTCCTCTCCCAGCAATGGGAAGGATTGGCTCCAATTCTCTTTATAGCATTCTCTCTTGAAGGCCTCTCAGCTGTCCTTTGGTGAAAGAAGAGAAAATTACCTCTGGCTTGATCTTTAAGACTCTGGAGGGACCACATTGGGCAGAGGTCACTATCTTCAACGCCTCTTTTTTTTTTTCTCTTCTTTTCTGTCTGACTGACTTGTTTATGCGCTTTGCACTATTATAAAATATACTTTTACAGGTTATAAAGGAGCAGACCGGTCACTGGGACATTTCCCCCCTTTTTTTTTTTTTTTTGCCGTCTCCATCATTCTACTTACTCTGTGAATTTCTAAGCTAAAACTAAGAAAAAGGTCTGCCCATTTAAAATATGGCTTCCCAATTTAAAATGGTTTCTCTTTTTGTTTTTAGATGAGAACAGTTAGCCCCAAGTAGTTTACATAGCTAAATTGAGAAGTTCAATATAGAAATAATGCAAGGATGTATGATTCTTGTACACCTCACTTATCGCTTCAGATGGACCTTTGGCGGTGGCACATCAACTTGCAGGACTTCCCATTATTTCTGCTTAGCTTACCCTGAATACTGTCACATTAGTTGTAAACCTGTTAACTGACTGGTTTATGAATGGTTAAACAGGGGCTTCGGTTAAGGTGCGATTGTGGGAACTCTTGCAATATCACTGATGTGGAAGGATGGCAAATTTTTCATACTGGTATTCATTATCTTACACACTTATGGACAACAGTCTTTTAAAGCAGACACCAGTAAGCACCCTCTGTTCTCTCTGAAATCCACCTCTGATAGTCCGCAACATCCACCCTCTGTTCTCTCTGAAATCCACCTCTGACAGTCCACTGTTGTGATTAACCTTTGTTTTCCCAGAAACATGCCATTCAGTTTGTTTTTGTTTTTTTAATTTCTGATATTTTAAATTATATATTTAGTATAGTGGAAAAACAAACGGCTTGAAAGATTTAATTATAATATTGTTAAAGTACTTAATTTACTTTCATTTTTGTTTTCCCCCCAGCTTGATATGTTTTATAAATTTGTGTGTATATCTTTTCTTTTCCATTTTGTTAGGCCACAGTTGAATTCAGGAGAAATAAGAAAAATTAAGACATTTTTCATTGTGAAATTGAACAAATCTGGAGGAGGTTCACAAAGCCCATTTTGACCCTTACGTGTCTAACTTTTCCCTAGTGACACCATCCATTGCCTTTTAAGATCTGTAGTGGATAAAGGACCTCTAATGTATGTTTGGTGATAGAGAGATGCATTTTTGCCTTGTGGCACAAAGCCTAATGTGATTTGGTGCTGTGCTACATTTTGTTTCAGCAGTCGGTGCGAAAGCCACAGAAAGCTGCTGGAATATTTCTGTTAGTGAGTTTCAAGGTGCAGCTGTTTTTATGATGCATTTACTTAGGAAAAAGAGCATCAGTCTTCTGGTGCCAACTTACTACACGTGTTCATTTTACCAGATGCCCTTTGAGCCAAAAATCAGTTTTTTGCTTTATTTGCCTTATATACTCTAATTTATTCCCTCTCAGGCTTGGACAGTTCATGGTCTGTCGTGGTGCATTTTCATGTAATTGTGCTCTCAGATAAAAGCTGAGCTTGAGAAGGAGGCAGACTGCAGCATTGAGTATAAAGCACAAGTCATTCCAGTATTCCTAATATTACATTTAAAGCACAATTACAATTGTAGTAGCTGGAACACAATGCGAATACCTGTGGAGGGACAGATAATTCCACAAAACACCTGAAAGGAATGCTATGTACATTCCTTTATATGCAGTGTAACATATTTTAGAATCAGAAGTGCTAGATAGTTTTATGCTTGTGGCAATGATAGATCTGTGTTTCTGAAAAGAGACACAAACACTATACATAAAGCTTATTGGCAATGGTGGAATTGAAAGTGTCTATGCCCACTGACTGATCATGAGCACATTCTCTTCTAATTGGACCAAACCCTTTTCTGTTGTCCTCCCTCATTCAATGTACTTTCACTCTTACTCTAGTGCAAGATTGTAGAAAGACATGTCCCCACATGTCTTCACCCCCCCCCCCTGCAGCCTTACAGTCTTGTGTATGTATCAATCATTCCTTAACCTATTTTTTCATTTTATTTTCTAATTAATATTATCCCTAGCTGGAAAAGCCTTTGTACCAAATTGCTTGGGCCTATAATCATTTAAAGAGAAACAATCATGCAGCTACCAAGAGAAGCTTTCTCAGTTTACTTAAATTTAAAATAAAAGTATCATTTTTAACTGTGATGTCATTGTGTTTTTATTTGGTAGCAAGTTGAGGTTTTTTTTTTTTTATTTGGTGTCACTTTGGCTAAAATTTAGAAAAATATTCTACACCTTTGTTTTTTTTTTATTGTACATTTACAGTACACATGGATGATATGTAGGGGTTATGCTGCCCCCCCCCCTTCAGGAGACTGGACACTGGCAAAGCATTCAGGGCAGTCCTACATAACCCCTCCCAATGCCAACACATTTTTGCTAGTGTCCTTAGGAGACAGATATCTCTCTGCTCTGAGAAGCTATTTTTTCCTTACTCCATTCACTTCCCAACAAGCTTATTGTGACCGTGTCGGTTGGCAACAAATTTAGTCGCAAAGTCTGGTAGTGATACTTGTGTTGTAATCTGTGCAGGGGGTAAAGTCAGCACCATTGTTAAGATCTTCACCCTATCTTGGTTCGTACTGCACATGTGCATGCCGTTTTACTGAGCACAAGCTCGAAGTCTGCACCTACACTACTAAGATCAGTTGGACGTCCTTGGGCTCCCTGCTGCCTCTATGACAAGGGCACATCTACATTTAGCTTTCCTGCGACCACAGTTGTTGAGAATCCTCTTGTTGGATTCTTCCCACATACGCATAGGGGGAATTGAATAAAGCTGCTGGGCCACTTTTCTGGCATTAATCCATCTGGTTAATTTATTACACCAAATTTATGACGCATCTTAATGAAAGTGGAGCTAAGTAAGACAAACTCTCTTTTTTGGCCTACAGAGAGAAACTGGTGCAGACACATTTTGCGAAAGTGTCCTGCATGCATTCTAAAAGGGTGCAGCATGAGCCAAATTCAAGTAAAAGTTCTATACTGGTACATGATTTTGGCGCATGCTGCACCACTTTTAAAATGCATGAGAGACTTTCACAAAATCTGTCTACACCAGTCTTTATTCTAGGGATAGTGTTGCAAATCGTACGCACAAGGGCAGTGGTGCTACGGGCTGTACCAGCTTGCAATCCACTCGCAATGCACCTTTACTAGAGTTAGTTATGACATGTAATGACATTGTTAGTCAAAAAGACATAAGTCCATCCAGTTCAGCAGAGGAAAAAAATGAAAGATGTCTCTTGTGTGGGATGAAACTGTGTCTAGAAAACCTCCAAGTCGGTAACATTATTGGAAAATATAAGGGTCTTCTAGACTTGGGCCATGGTGATACAGAGTGGCCTTCCTCCCAGCTTCTCACAAGTATCTGTCACATCTTTTGGAGGCCCTATTTTTACCTTCCCATTCTTGTAATGAACTTGTTTTTATAGGACATTAAGAGGTATTTGCGCTTGTTTTATCTCCTTTTACAACTGTTTGTTGATGCTGCATAATTTCCTCTGACAGTTTATAAAACAGCAACACTTATGTAAATTTTTCAGCTATGTAATTGGTGCATAAGGATACTGTGCCATTTTGTAATTCGATGTCCCCATATGTCCAGCACATCAACTTTTCCTGTGTTATGGGGTGGGCACACAAATTTACCCGTTCATTACTCTGCCCTTTGGTCTGGCCATGGCACCTTGCTCTTCACCAAGGTGCTTACTCCTGTACTTGCATTGCTTGGTGTACAGGAAAATTCTATAATGGATTACGTGGATCACCTGCAGAGGGCGCATGCTGCACAGACTTCAGTCAGTGTTCAACAGACTGTTGGAATGCTGCAGAGGTTTGGATTGATCCTGAATTTTCCAGCAGTCTGCGCTGGAACTGACTCAACGTGCTGATTATTTTGGGACTAATCCTGGACACTTTGTTGAAGGTCTTTCTTCCACTGGAAAAAACTCATAAACACCACTGTACTCATGTTCAAACGCTTGCGTTAAAAGGGGTTGTAAACCCTTGTATTTTTTCACTGAGCGCCGTATTTCCCTCGGCAGAGACGCACTCCCTCTCTGCACGGGGTCCCAGCTTTTGATTGGATAGATTGATAGCAGCGCAGCCGTTGGGTCCCTATGCTGTCAAATCCAATGACAAGGGGGTGGGGCTGAGTGCTTCATTCGTGTCTATGGACGCAAATGCTGGACTCCGGAGCGCGCCAGCAAGGTAACCCCCCAGGAGAGCGCTTCTCCTAGGGGGTTATCTGATGCAAGGAGGAGCCGAGGGACCCCAAAAGAGGACAATCGGGGCCACTCTGTGCAAAACGAGCTGCACAGTGGAGGCAAGTATGACATGTTATTTTAAAAAATAAAACACAAAGCCTTACAATCACTTTAAAGGACCAGCCAAACCTCTATTTCTACATTGGGGTCCTGGGCTTAATAGTTGCCTTATTTCGAGACAGTACCATACACCCCAGATCATTGCAACTCAACATTCTGGCTGCATGGACAAGAGGATCTAGCTTTGGCCTGTGAAATTATTCCTGTATCTCCGCTAGAAGGTCAAAAGGATGGCTGCTAGCCTGTCAGGACAGCGTGATGTGTGCTCTTTCAGTCCAAGGTACTTGGATGCCAAAATAAGCCTTTCCTGAGCAACATTTTTAACCACTTTAGCCCCTGACCATTATGCTGCCTAAGGACCAGAGGACTTTTTCCAATTTGGCACTGCGTCGCTTTAACTGCTAATTGCGCGGTCATGCAATGCTATACCCAAACGAAATTTGCGTCCTTTTCTTCCCACAAATAGAGCTTTCTTTTGATGGTATTTGATCACCCCTGCCGGTTTTTATTTTTTGCGCTATAAACGGAAAAAGACCGAAAATTTTGAAAAAAAATATTTTCTACTTTTTGTTATAAAAAAAATCCAATAAACTCAATTTTAGTCATACATTTAGGCCAAAATGTATTCGGCCACATGTCTTTGGTAAAAAAAAAATGTCAATAAGCGTATATTTATTGGTTTGCGCAAAAGTTATAGCGTCTACAAACTAGGGTACATTTTCTGGAATTTACACAGCTTTTAGTTTATGACTGCCTATGTCATTTCTTGAGGTGCTAAAATGGCAGGGCAGTACAAACCCCCCCCTAAATGACCCCATTTTGGAAAGTAGACACCCCAAGGAAATTGCTGAGAGGCATGTTGAACCCATTGAATATTTATTTTTTTTGTCCCAAGTGATTGAATAATGACACAAAAAAAAATATTTACAAAAAGTTGTCACTAAATGATATATTGCTCTCACAGGCCATGGGCCTATGTGGAATTGCACCCCAAAATACACTCAGCTGCTTCTAAATACGGGGATACCACATGTGTGGGACTTTTTGGGAGCCTAGCCGCGTACGGGGCCCTGAAAACCAATCACCGCCTTCAGGATTTCTAAGGGCGTAAATTTTTGATTTCCCTCCTCACTACCTATCACAGTTTTGAAGGCCATAAAATGCCCAGATGGCACAAACCCCCCCCCCCCCCCCAAATGACCCCATTTTGGAAAGTAGACACCCCAAGCTATTTGCTGAAAGGCATGTTGAGTCCATGGAATATTTTTTATATTTTGACACAAGTTGCGGTAGAGTGACAAATTTTTTATTTTTTTTTTGCACAAAGTTGTCACTAAATGATTGCTCACACAGGCCATGGGCATATGTGGAATTGCACCCCAAAATACATTTAGCTGCTTCTCCTGAGTATGGGGATACCACATGTATGGGACTTTTTGGGAGCCTAGCCGCGTACGGGGCCCCGAAAACCAATCACCGCCTTCAGGATTTCTAGGGTGTAAATTTTTGATTTCACTCTTCACTGCCTATCACAGTTTCGGAGGCCATGAAATGCCCAGGTGGCACAACCCCCCCCCCCCAAATTACCCCATTTTGGAAAGTAGACACCCCAAGCTATTTGCTGAGAGGCATGGTGAGTATTTTGCAGCTCATTTGTTTTTGAAAATGAAGAAAGACAAGAAAAAACTTTTTTTTTTCTTTTTTCAATTTTCAAAACTTTGTGACAAAAAGTGAGGTCTACAAAATACTCACTATACCTCTCAGCAAATAGCTTGGGGTGTCTACTTTCCAAAATGGGGTAATTTGGGGGGGGGGGGTTGTGCCACCTGGGCATTCCATGGCCTCCGAAACTGATAGGCAGTGAAGAGTGAAATCAAAAATTTACGCCGTTAGAAAGCCTGAAGGCGGTGCTTGGTTTTCGGGGTCCCGTACGCGGCTAGGCTCCCAAAAAGTCTCACATGTGGTATCCCCGTACTCAGGAGAAGAAACAGAATGTATTTTGGGGTGTAATTTCACATATTCCCATGGCATGTTTGAGCAATATATCATTTAGTGACAACTTTGTGCAAAAAAAAAAAATTGTCTCTTTCCCGCAACTTGTGTCACAATATAAAATATTCCATGGACTCGACATGACTCAGCAAATAGCTTGGGGAGTCTACTTTCCAAAATGGGGTCATTTGGGGGGGTTTTGAACTGTCCTGGCATTTTATGCAGAACATTTAGAAGCTTATGTCATACATCACCCACTCTTCTAACCACTTGAAGACAAAGCCCTTTCTGACACTTTTTGTTTACATGAAAAAAATATTTTTTTTTGCAAGAAAATTACTTTGAACCCCCAAACATTTTATATTTTTTTAAAGCAAATGCCCTACAGATTAAAATGTTGGGTGTTTTATTTTTATTTTTTCACACAGTATTTGCGCAGCGATTTTTCAAACGCATTTTTTGGGGAAAAAACACACTTTTTTAAATTTTAATGCACTAAAACACACTATATTGCCCAAATGTTTGATGAAATAAAAAAGATGATCTTAGGCCGAGTACATGGATACCAAACATGACATGTTTTAAAATTGCGCACAAACGTGCAGTGGCGACAAAATAAATACATTTTTAAAAGCCTTTACAGGTTACCACTTTAGATTTACAGAGGAGGTCTACTGCTAAAATTACTGCACTTGATCTGACATTCGCGGTGACACCTCACATGCATGGTGCAATTGCTGTTTACATTTGACGCCAGACCGACACTTGCGTGCGCCTTTGCGCGAGAGTAGGGGGGGACAGGGGTGTTTTGGGTTTTTTTTTTGTTTTTTTTTTGCTTTTTTATCTTATTTTTAAACTGTTCCTTTCATTTTTTTTTTTTTTAATCATTTTTATTATCTCAGGGAATGTAAATATCCCCTATGATAGCAATAGGTAGTGACAGGTACTCTTTTTTTGAAAAAATTGGGGTCTATTAGATCCTAGTTCTCTCCTTTGCCCTCAAAGCATCTGACCACACCAAGATCGGTGTGATAAAATGCTTTCCCAATTTCCCAATGGCGCTGTTTACATCCGGCGAAATCGAAGTCATGAAATGCTCGTAGCTTCCGGTTTCTTAGGCCATAGAGATGTTTGGAGCCACTCTGGTCTCTGATCAGCTCTATGGTCAGCTGGCTGAATCACCGGCTGCATTCTCAGGTTCCCTGTTGAGACAGGAGAGCCAGAGAAAAACACGGAAGACGGGGGGGGGGGCATTCCCTCCCACTGCTTGTAAAAGCAGTCTAGAGGCTAATTAGCCGCTAGGATTAATTTTACATGAAAGCCGACCGCTGGCTGAAAAGAATGATACCAAGATGATACCTAAACCTGCAGGCATCATTCTGGTATAACCACTCAGTCGTGAATGGCGTACCTGAAGACAAAAAAATGGTTAACAATAAAACACAGTAAACGTTAAAGTATAAAAAATTGCATACCTGAAAAGCAAACATTATAAAACATAATAACAATAAAACATTGCAGAATAGAATACAGTAAAAAAGAGCAGAACAATAGAGAGAATAGAGAGAG
This sequence comes from Lithobates septentrionalis, assembly GCA_037952835.1. Classification (NCBI taxonomy): domain Eukaryota; kingdom Metazoa; phylum Chordata; class Amphibia; order Anura; family Ranidae; genus Lithobates; species Lithobates septentrionalis. Next base: position 224,479 of record JBBDGP010004537.1, on the reverse strand, counting down.
AGAGAACAATAAAACGACAACTTTTTTTTTATTTTATATTTTTTATTTTTTTTTACACTTTTTTTTGTAACTAACTTTTATAACTGTAACCGGTTCCAGGTTCGGGTCTCTCAAAATGCGATGGCATCTTGGGAGACCCTGTGAAAGTGTGCCTAGTCTGTGCAATGCTGTACCCTACGCTAATACTCAACTAGTGAATGGTAGAGTTCAAAACATTCACCAATGCAAAGACCAGGATTGTCAGGACAGGAGGGACAATAATAGCGGGTGTCACGCCCATATCCGCGCTTGCTGCAGACACAACATCTTTTTTGGGGAGGTTCGCTAGGTAGGGGTACTCGGGAGGACATAAAGAAAATGCCTCTCATGCAACCGACTGCATTTGGTTGGGGATGTAAATGGGGGAAGTACCCTGTTTCCCCGAAAATAAGACAGTGTCTTATATTAATTTTTGCTCCCAAAGATGCGCTAGGTCTTATTTTCAGGGGATGTCTTATTTTTCAATGAAGAAGAATACCAGCACTGTTTACCAGTATTTCTTGTACTTTAGACCCTTCAGCAGAAAAGCAGTCACCCCCTAAAGTGACACACTGGATCAGAGGGGGGGGATTAAAATGGGGGGATCACTTAAAATGACACAGGGGGGATCAGAGGGGGAATCAATAAAAATGGCACAGGAGGATCAGAGGGGGGGATTACCATTTTAGTACCTCCTGTGCCATTTTGATTCCCCCCTTCTGATCCTCCTGTGCCGATTTGATTCCCCCCCCCCCTCAAATCCACCATGTGTCATTTTTAGTCATTTTAAGTCCCCCTCCCCCCACCCCTGTGCCAGTGGACAGTTTAGTCTCTCCCCCCTCCCACCTTCACCAGACACCCCTCCTCACCTCAGTCACCCCTGTGGCGGCGAGATTTCAGACAATGTGCCCGACTCCTGTGTCTGGCATCGGCGGCGCGGGCTCTCTGATGGGTGACGTTCCCCTGCGCAACATCAGGGACGTCACTCGTCATCCAGAGAGCCCGCCGCAGCTCACTGATTTAAAGAGACCTCGCGCTGCCTGAACAGCTGCGGCCAATCAGTGAGCTGCGCGGCGGCGCCTGCCGCTACGGTCCAGAGTCACACGCCTTATTATGGTGTGGATGCCTTATGTTCGGGGGATGTCTTTTGTTCGGGGGATGCCTTATTATCGGGGAGGTCTTATTATCGGGGGATGCCTTATTATCGGGGAGGTCTTATTATCGGGGGGATGCCTTATATTACAACGAGAGGCAAAACTGGAAGTAGGCCTTATTTTCGGAGGATGTCTTACTTTCGGGGAAACACGGTACGGGCGCTGCATAAGTGGTGGGTTCCCAATTAGGATTGGCGAATGCAGCAGGAAGGGCACGACGGGCCTGTGTTTGTCTTCTTGGTGGCAGCGGGACACTACTTGAGCTTGCCATCTCGCCAGCTTGAACTGCACTTATGGGACTCGGCACGTCACCAAGTGTTACTGCAGTGCTGGTTTGACTACGACCGGGGTGTACTAGGCCGCGGGTGCTTGCCAGTTCACCAAAATGCTACCAAAAAAACTGTTAGCGATCGCAGGGATCAGGCCTGACTCTGCGAACGCTGCAGTTATGCGTTTGGTGTTTTGTAAGTGACAGTGATCGATCGATGTGTTTTGGGACAGCCATAAAGATAGTGAGCGGATGTCCGGCTGGAGATAGGATCGCAACAGGGGATCATCAACTTCCCCCATTTCCTTCCTTTTTTGGAGAGGCTGATCTGGATTGGGGAACCAGAGTCGAGAGGATATCACCATACAAGGATTCGATCGGCACCCGGATTGGATCGGTACCTGGGATATAAACATCTTATGCTTATACCCCTGCAGGGGTATAGCGTTCCGGTGAGTGGAATCACATCAGGGGGGATTGTGTCTTTAGAAAGTCTGGAAGAAGTCGGGTGGAAGACAATACATGAACTTTTGCTTTTTCACATGAGATTTATTTCTATTTGCGTTATTTCACATGAGACCTATTAACTGTGTTATTACCAGTCTATTAGAGTTACATTATATATTAACCCATTAACTACTAGTTTTTACTTCTATTAATTATCACTTTTACGTATACTTTATATATATATTTTTCATATATATTTTTATTTTAATTTTTTTCTCAGCACTGCACCATAGAGGGTTGTGGATACCCCCTCCTTCATACATCACTTGCAGTTCATTTCAGCAGGTGTTGGAACACTCAATTGGATTGCACCTGATATTTTGGCACTTATCATGCACATTATATCACATCATTAGAGATCACTAGTGTTTAATTTGTTTATGGGATTAAGGTTGTACTGAACACCTACTTGTATCCATACTTCTTTTATCAGCACCTACTGATTCCCATGTGGGATATATATTATTGTATCCAAATCTTTTCAGTTTTTGCCGTTCTCTATACTATGTCTTATAGATACATTCATTATAATTATTAGACAATCACTATACGCCAATAATTCCCTTATGCACAGCGCCACTCCCTATATATTTTTTACACTTATTTTTTGAGGGTACACGTTGGTGTCCCCTGCCTACATAGGGGGGCTGCAGTTGCAAGCATAGCCTGTAGCGCGGATCCACTGACCACAAAGTGATCGATCAATACTGCACTTGGGTGGGCTGGGCCGGGCGGAGGGGCAAAACGCAGGTGCTAGCAGGTATCTGGGCTGATGCCGCTAACACTGCGTTTTTGGGAACCCTAAACTGCCGAGGACGCTAGTATAGATCTGATCGGATCAGATATTGATCCGTTCAGATACTATACTACTAAGGGAAGGCGTATGCTGTGTGCGTGGGTGTTAGCGGTACTGGCGCTAATCTGACGCTGTCTGGGGCGACGCATATCACCGCCGGGCGATTAGGGGGCTAAACCTTTATTCGGTAATAAACGGCGTGTGCCCTGACACTATAAAAAATAAACGAACTAACCAGCGTCACCCGTAACAGTTATACGGTGATCAGTGGTGAAAGGGTTAACTAGGGGCAATCAAGGGGTTGAAACATTTATTAGGTAGTATATGGGGGTATATAAATAAAGAGTGCTGCGCAAATAAAAATCCATAAACAACTAATGACAAATTGTAGTGTAGTAGCAATATGAAAGAGCAGGAACCACCGGTGACAATAAGTATCTGGATGGTGACTTTATCCCTCCACCACTCTTAGATTGCCCCTCACCTCAGATATTCGACCTGAAACAGGTCACACTGTTTTAAGGATTGAATGGATCAGTCTTTAAATACTCCTTCACTTCCTTCAGCTCACAACGCTCAGTATAGGCAGATGGTGAATATAAGATAAGATAAAAAGCAACAAACCATAGTGTTCTCCGTATGTAGTTTTAATTAAAATAGATTAAAAAGGCACATCAATACCACTCACATATAACCGGCACTCCGATCCGAGTGCCGGCCAGCGGGCTTATGATCGTATCTGTCGGATGACCGCGGGTGACGTCACACGCTCCTTACCCCCGTACGCGTTACGTCCTATGGGCGGGACTTCATCGGCGTGGGGCGGGATGCGAAGTGACGGCCCGCATTGTTGTTATTATACTCCATGGTGACGGCGGCACCAATCAGAAGGACAGGAGCAGTGATCAGGAGGACGAACGCCTCCCTAACATTCTTTAATGGCTATTGGTTCCTATTGTCCTTTACTCCCAACGGAAATTGCATAGATCAGCACCGCCAACAATAAACAAACTTAAAATGTATGATATACAGAAATAATTGTTTGCAATATCCAAATGGCATATGTCCTCATGCATAGCAAACTCTATAAATGTATATATCATACTGTTTTTTTAAAATTTACGCTTAAATGATGCAAAGTCGCATGCAAAATAAACGCATATCGTATAAGAATGATTGCTTACAATGCCCGAATGGCATATAACGCTATGCACAGCAACCACCCTAAATCTCCAAGTTGGAGTATTTTGGACTTAAAAATTGGTAAAAAATTAAATGCGCATAAACTAATGCTGCAAAATCGCATGTGAAAAAATCGCATGCTTAAAACCCCATACAGAATATGTATGAATAATAAAAGACATCAACCCACGGAAATCCGTCAAACACGATCACATGTACAGTATTACAAATAAAATTAACAATTATATCATCTATTTGAAATAAAGCAATTTAAATCAAAATCTACGTTCATTCCAAAGGGGGAGAGAACTTTAGTCTCATAGATCCAGAACGATTCCCTACGGCTGAGCTGTCTAATGTAATGACCACCCCTCCAGTGTCGCGGCACTTTTTCTATCCCCCAAAATTTTAAGCATTTGGGGTCTTTTTGATGAAAAAGGCGAAAATGCCTAGAGACACTGTGGGTTTTTACCCCCCGCTTGATATTACTAATATGTTCTCCAATTCTTACATGGAGTGCTCTTGAGGTCCGGCCCACATACTGAAGGCCACAATCACACTCCAGCATGTAGACCACCCCCACTGTCGAACACGTAATCAAACCCTCAATTTTGTAACTTTTTTGTGTTGCATATGGAACAAACTCCTTGCGTCTCTTAATGTTTCTGCAGGCCTTCCTGCATGTGGCACACTTCCCACATGCATAAAAGCCGGAAAGGAGCCTAAATAGGCCGCTAGTCACAGTCTTAGGCGGATCAATGACCCCAGGTGCCACACGATCACGCAAAGTCGGAGCCTTACGATATATGAACCGAGGTTGGTCAGGAAGCACTGGGCCAAGGGTCCTATCTCCCTTGAGTATAGGCCAATGTCTGGCTATAATGTGTTCTAATTTTTTATACTGGATATTATAATCGAGTATAATACGATAATTGGATATATTAGTACTATCCTCCAAAGGTTTAACCTTGTCTGCGACTACGGTATTTCTATCGATTGCCAGTACATTGGCTATTTCCGCATCTACTGAAGCTTGGGTGTACCCTTTCTCCTTGAACCTCTCCGCGAGCACTTGCGACTGTGCAAGAAAGTCATCATCTGAAGTACAGTTACGGCGTAGGCGGATAAATTGGCCTCTGGGTATATTACAAAGCCAAGATTTATGGTGGCAACTGTTGAGAGGGATATATGCATTCCTATCAGTTGTTTTAAAATGATTCCTGGTGTGGAAAGCCCCTTCTCCTTTAAATATTTCCAAGTCAAGGAATATAATCTGTTGGTGGCTAATCGTCCAAGTCAGCTCGATGTTTTTATTATTGGCATTCAGCCCATCCATAAAGATCTGTAAACTGGGCATGTCCCCCTCCCAGACCATGATTAGGTCGTCTATATATCGTCTGTAACACGACAATTGTGGGGGGGGATCATGAAATATAGTGTCCTCCTCCCAGTGGGCCATGAACAAATTGGCCACACTGGGAGCGAACCTAGCCCCCATGGCGACTCCTCTTGTCTGTAAGTAGAAGTCCCCATTGAACCAGAAATAATTGTTTAACAAACAAAACTCCAAACTTTCCAATAAAAACGAAATGTGATCACTTGAAAGATTGGAGGTCATCAGGGCCCATCTAACTGAATCTAGGGCCTGTTTGTGATCAATGATAGTATAAAGTGAACCCACATCGGCGGTAATAAGAATGCTAGATGGAGTACAAGGAAGAGTAGATAAAATTTGAAGAATTTGCTTAGTATCCCTTAAAAATGATTTGGTTTTTAAGACAAGTGGCTGGAGGAAAAAATCAAGGTATTGGCCCAATCTGGAAGTCACGGAATCAATTCCGTTTACGATCGGACGACCAGGTGGTTGTTCTGCATTCTTGTGCAGTTTGGGTAAAATATAAATGATTGGGGTCCTACAATAGAAGGGGTCCAGATAAGCAGCTTCTTTAGAATTTAGGATCCCCTTGTTTTTACCTCTTTCTATGAGACAATGTAAATTGTTCTTGAAAGGCAACATAGGGTCGCTCCTCAGGAGCTCATATGTATTCCTATCATTCAACAGTTTCTCCATTTCTGCTTGGTAATATGTTTTGCTAAGCACAACCAACCCACCACCTTTATCCGCCGGCCGGATAACTATGTCTTTCCTTTGTTCAAGGGAAGTAATACCTCTCTTGATGGCCTGTGAATCTCTAGCCCTTTTGACCTTGAGTAAATCGAGATCATGGCACACCATATTCCTAAATACCTCTAAATGTTTGTTGTCATTACAAATAGGGTTGAACACAGAGCGATTCCGAAGATTGGAATGTCTAGAAATAGTAGTTACGGAAGGGGTGGTATGTGGCACCACATTGGAGAGAAAGTATTTTTTCATATTCAGATTACGTACATATTTCTGAATGCTGATGTAAGCCTGGAATTTGTTCAGGTTGCGGACCGGGGCAAACTTCAGGCCCCTATCTAGAACTAGCAATTCATCAGCAGTAAGAGGAATACCACTAAGATTAAAGATGCCAGTGCCTAGTGGGGTCTTGACCTTTTGGAATCGTCTTCCCCCCCTGGACCCTCTTTGTGTTTTCTTTTTAAACTGCCTTGATCCCTCCTTGGGTCTTGTGGACCTCTCCTCTGATTCTGAGAATTCGCTTGTTCGGCCGGTTCTCTCACCCATAGGGGGGTCCTTGGAGGTCCCCTCCAGGGGGTCCTCTCCTGCCCTAAAAAATGATTTTGATTATATTGTGATACATTTTGAGAGTTTTGCAACGGGGCATAATAATTGGAGGTATAGACAGGTGTCTCTCTTATTGAGTTCCTTCTCCCTTGAGATTTGCCTTTTCGTTTGGTAGGTACTGTTTGCCACGAATGGTTCTCAGATTGTAGGGATTGATGGTCATACCTATTTTCATAAGACCTAGGGTGGGAATAATGGTTCTTTTTACCTCGACCACGTTTGTTCACCCTAGGGGGGCCCTGTCCCCTCCCTCTTGGTGTGTTAATCAAATTTGGTACATTTTGGGGAAACTGAGAAGGAGGTATTTCATAATTGAAATAGCCTTGTGGAGGTAAGTCAGTATCTGGTGGTGGGATCATGGCTGCTGCGCCTAAGGGATTCTTGGCTGGAACTGTGTCTTGTGTTTGCCACTTAAAAATCTGTTTTCCCTCGAAATCCTTAATATCTCGTAGAAATTTCTTCCTCTTTTTGTCTCTAGTTTCCCTATCCCATTTAATGAGTTTAGATTTTAATTCACCAGATAATTGAATAAAATCATTGGAATCTTTAAGACTCTCAATACGGTCAGTAATTTCTTTGATCTGATTCTCCAGGTGTTGCTTTTTCTTTAATTTGCGAGCAAGCAGAAACCGGAGAAGATCAAAGCTTTTCCCAACAAAAAAGTTACACCATTCTGTGTTAGACTCATTGTCAACCAAACCATCATTGGGTGGCAATTCCCACCTTAAACGCCTGGGGACAATATTGGCAGACAAATACTGTTCAAAAGAAACAATATCCCACCAAGTTTTTATCTTTTTTTCAAACAGATAACCCAGTTTTTTAAAGGCATATCCAAGGTCGTCATGTTGGGAAGCAACCACATCTCTTGAGAAAACATCTGTGAGAATAATTTCTCTGTTCTCAACATATGTAAAAACTTCCATAATCTGCAGCTGAATTAGTCTTGAATTAAATGAGCATAAAAATAATGAAATAAATTCAGCGCTGATTGATTTGACAATATAAATGCAAGCAGGCACTAAGGTCAACTCAAAAAATACCTCAAAACCATGTATATAAATAAAGAGTGCTGCGCAAATAAAATATATAAAGTATATGGGGGTCCCTGTCGCTATAAAACGCTGACGGCGAACCTAAATATTTACCTCCCTAACTAGCGTCACCAGCGACACTAATACAGCGATCAGAAAAATGATCGCTTAGTGACACTGGTGACGGGGTGATCAAGGGGTTAAAACTTTATTAGGGGGGTACCCTAGACCTAAAGGGGGCTAATACTAACTGCCCTAACACAGTAACTGTCACAAACTGACACCATGCAGTAATCAGAAAAAAAAATAAATAAATAAACTGCTTTGTGTCAGTGTGACGGGGGGGGGGGGGGATTAGGGGGTAAAGGGGGGGGGGGTGTTTTGTGTGCCTGGCATGTTCTACTGTGCGTGTGTATGTTTTACACTCACATTGCAGTCTTCTCTCCTCGGCGCCAGGACGGAAAATACCGAGCCGAGGAGAGATGACATAATTTCCTTTGCTGCTGTTTAGCATACAGCAGCAAAGGAATGATTTCATTGGCCGGCGGCGATCGCGAGGGGGGGCCACGAACGGATGGTCTCTCCCTCATCTCTGATCGCCGCTGGTCAGAAATGGACCGCCTCGGGCACCGGGGGGGTCCGATCGGACTCCCCACCCGCGGAAGGCAGATCACGTGTATGTACGTGATTCTGCCTGTCCGTGCCACCTTGCCGACGTAAATCGGCGTGAGGCGGTCCTTAAGTGGTTAAAGCTCAGAACCATTCAGTTATCTCCAAGTATTGTCAACTGTGGCATCATCTGATCAGGACTTAATCAGATGGTGTTTACATTAACTATGGGGGGGAACCAGAAGTCAAGTTAACTCAGAGGTAGACTTGATTTTGGCTTTGTGGAACTTCACGTACCAGCCATATCTGCCATCAGTATTCCAGGAGTGGAAAAGAGACAGACTTCCTCAGTCAATGTCTGGACTCCAGGGTATGATCACTTCACCCGAAGGTGTTTCAAGACCTATGTGACAGGTGTGGGACACTGAACATGGACCTCCTTGCTTCCAGGTTTAACAATAAATTGCACGGGTTCATGTCCAGATCCAGGATCACGTCCCCTCTGTGGATGCCTTGGTGAATTGGTGGGATTAGTTCAGCCTGTTTTATGCCTTCTTCCATTGCAACTCCTCCTTTGTAGGATAGGGACGAGAAGGCATTCTGATTCTCATCCCCCCCAAATTGGTCCAGGCAGACATGGTACTCGGACCTTGTCAGGCTTTTGGTGTACTCTGGGCCCGTCTGGATCTTCTATCCCAGTGGCCATTTCACCATCCTGCTAGGGATGGATAGGTGTCTCTCCACACAGTGATATCTACACTTTTAAGGGCTAGGCAAGTGACCTCTCCAAAGGTCTACCAGTGCACTTGGCAGGTGTATCTCTTTGTTCCAGGTGAAAGATTTCCACAAAATACACTGTGGGGGGCAAATCCTGTTTTTAATCAGGTCTGGGTCAACATTAAGGCTAGGTTCACACTAGTTTGATCTGATTTTTCAATGCGATTTTGTAGTGCAGCATTAGTGCGATTGGGGTGTTTTTGATTAGCCTTTAATGCGTGTTTTACTGCTCTGACGCATTCCTGCTGTCAGCCAGCAGGGATGAGTCATCAGTTGTTAATGAGCCGGCACCCCCTGGTGTCTTAACAAGTCGTCCTTGCTGTCAGAGGGGGATTCCCCACAAAAATCCACACCAAACCCTTATCCAAGCATGCAACCCGGCAGGCCAGGAAAGGGGGTAACAGACAACCCGCCCCCCCCCCCGCATCCCTCGAACTGTGCCAGGCCACATGCCCTCAACATAGGAGGGCTTTGCCTGATCCCACCTCACATTGTCCTCATGTTGATGGGGACAAGGGTCTCTTCCTCACAACCCTGGGTGGTGGTTGTGGGGGTCTGCTAGCTGGAGCTTATCGTAATCTGGAAGCCTTCTTTAACAAGGGGGCCCCCCAATGTCAATGAATTTGGGGTACATAGTACCCCTACCCATTCACCAAAAAAGTGAGTAAGGACACATGATTTTTTGACAATTCCTTTATTTAAATGTTTTTTTGTTTTTTTTTTAAATGTACCCCGGTGTAGATCCATCGTCAATCACGACACCCAGAAAAAGGGAAAAAAACAAACTCTGGTCTCGTCGGAGGCTCCCGCCGTCTATCTTCTCTGCCGTCTGACATTTCTTACACAACTAAGGGGCGGGGTCACCCGATGACACGATCTGGTGACCCTGACCCTTTGTGATGTAATCAACTTGGCATGCCTCGATCTATGGTGTCAAAAAAAGGCGTGGCCACCCGGTGACGTTGCCGGGTGGCCCCGCCTCTTAGCTATTTAAGAACTGTCAGATGGCGGAGCAGGCAGACGGTGGAAGCCTTCAACAAGACCAGAGGTTTTTTTGGGGGGGGGGGGGGGGGGTTGTTTTTTTTTAGTAAAGGATTTGTCAAAACTTGTGTTTACTCACTTTTTTGGTGAATGGGTAGAGGTACTATGTACCCTATACTCATTCACATGGGGGGCAGTGGGATCCGGGGCTCAGAAAAGGGTTTGGAATGGATTGGCTTCCTGCCCCCCTCCTTAACCAGCTATTCTTCACACAGAATTCAAATCGGTCGATCGTTTTTTGACCGATTCAAATTGTTCTGAAAATTTGGAATTCATTGGAAAACTAATATACAAAACGTAATTCGTTACCATTCCATTCGGAGATTCGGATACATCTGAATCATCAAAAGTTAACCTGATTTTATATTTGGCCTGCTACGAATTGCAAGCGTCTATTTACGGGTTACCACTTTAAATTTGCTCAGGCAGTTTTGTACTAGCATTACTGTTCATGGTCTGACGTTCGCGGTGATTCCTCACATGTTGGACGATCGCTGTTTGTGTGTGGGACCGACGCACGCGTTCGCCTTTGCGCATGTGGACGGGGACACTTCCTTTTTTTTTTTTCTTTTTTCTTTTTTTTTTTTACTGTCACGCAATTTATTTATTTTTTTTGATCACTTTTATTGTCATCACAATAAATATATAAATATTACCAGTGACAGAGGTACTCTTTATGTAGAAATCTGGGGTCTAATAGACCCTAGATCTCTCCTCTGCCCTAATCAAAGGCTTTTCATTTTTAAAAATGGCACCCTTTACATCTGGGGAAACCAGAAGTAGAGGTGAAAATAGAGCCGATCCAGTCTCGGTTCGTCTCTATGATCAGCTAGCAGAAGTGCCGTCTGGTCAATCAGGACTCCCGGTGGGACTGGTAAATAGTACCAAATTAAAGCGCTGTCTCCAAAAAAAAAAAATCTAAAATGAATGTGCGTACAGTGTGGACCCAATAATTGGAAAAGTAAAAGATTGCGCTACCCATAAAATACTGAACAAAAACTGTGCGATTGATAATTAATATGATCCAAAATCAATATACAGTAATATATGAAATTAATCAAACATGCAAAAGAATGCATATAAATACCTAAAAAACATGTGAAGTGAATTAATGTTAAACATCAAAACTCATTAGCAATTAGTAAATTGAATGGCAAATAATAAATTAAATAAAACACACTGGGTAAAAAAAAAAAAAAAATTGTAAATAAACAGTATGATGTAACATACACCAGTGAGTAGTGAAATAAAGTCCATAAAAAGTGAACAAATTGTCTTCAAATGCTGTGTGAAATCCATCACCAATATCAGCAGAAATGTGCCCTTACCAAAACACCATGATTCCCCATGACAGAGGATCAGGGAGAGCGTGTGTTATACCATAGACTGGCTCCATGGGACAGCAGATAATATCTCAGGTATTGGAAGGCCACCTCACAACTGAGATCAGCATATAGATGACGTGGTGCATGGAAGCAATAAATGCTCCAAATAGTGTAAAACCCACGACAATTTATTAAAAGAGAGTAATGCACTTACAAGTTAGTAGAGCAAAAGGATCGGAGAGTCTGTTGCACCGGCTGGAGCACAAACAGCCCGTTCCTGCTGGATACACTAGTGGAGTATGAGGTAACGTCAGCGCGTCACTCCGCCCAATAATTGTCAGTTAAACTACCACACCACTGAAAACTTCAGGAGACTGGACACTGGCAAGCTTTTGAGGACACATGACCTGGGTGTCCCCTTTAACGCTACCCCAATCCATAAGTGCTCAGTTTTTTGCTAGTGTCCTAAGGCACTGGACCTCTTCCTTACAAAGCAATCACTCTTAGCTTAAAGTGGTTGTAAAGGCTGAAGGTTTTTTACCTTCATGCAGGTTTTGCATGAAGGCTTACCAGTGTGCCCCCCTTAACCTAAAGCCTCACGCACACTGGTTTCTTGTAAACACTGATTATCCTGATAGGAGATAATCAGCGTTATAAATGTGCCTAAGCTGCATTTTTTTTTTTTTAACTGGTCTAGGTGAGTTTTTCAGAGTTTAAAAGAGTTTGGGAGTTCATTTCTTTGGCCAGAATTTTAATTTATTCTGGCCATTGAAATAAATGCTGAAGTGTTAAATGTGCTTAGATTTTGAGCTTTTATGGACGTTTATCAGCTTTTTTTTGTGGTCATTCAGACAACAGCCCATAAACTACTCTGCTGATAAACTGCTAAAAACGTCCATGTGTGCATGGACACCTAAGATGACATACAGTGCCTTGAAAAAGTATTCATACCTCCTTGACATTTTCCATGTTTGTCGTAGCCTGAACATGGCAGTATAAAGTCGCAACTTGTCTGAGCTCTGTGCAGCCAGAGAAGATAGCCGATTTCACCCCTACCCGCAAGCCTGATCACCCCATGGCAAAGAAGGGTAGAGGATCAAGGTCAAGGCACACCCAGCCACCCATATATCACCCGCTACTTGTCGGTGAGAGCCGAGTCCTCGCTGATGGCTGGAACCAAGATGGTGCACGCTCGAACTGGCCAGCATGATGGCGGACCTGAACAGACTCCTGGCCTCTCCACACGGAGAGAGCTATCGGCGGCCTATTCTTACACCAGTGATGCCACCGCCGCCCCCTCTCATGACTCGCCCAGCTCGCTCTGTCTGCTCAGAGGATGCAGACATCAGGCAGCTCATCCAGGCATTGCCTAAAAAGGCAGATATATAGACTATGCTGGGGCAATGGACGTGTGTCCTGCGTGAGGACATAGAGGAACTCAGATCTAATGCACAAGCTGCTGAGCTGCAGGTGCAGACCCTAGAGGAACATGGTACATATAGAACATAGAGGAAGAATGCTCTGGAGTCCCAGCTTGGCTCTTACCAGCATCGCCTGATCTCCATGCAGATGGAGGATGCAGAGAACCACAGCAGGAGGAATAACTTCAAGCTGAAGGGCATCCCCAAAGTTACCATGGTAGCAATCTTTAACCACTTGCCGACCGCCTAACGCAGATATACTGCGGCAGAATGACCGACCCCCCCCGGTGCCCGAGGCGGTCGGCTTCTGTCTCGGAGCGTTCAGAGATGAGGGGGAGGCCATCCATTCGTGGGCCCCCCCCTCGTGATCGCTCCCAGCCAATGAGAATCTTCCCCTGCCTCTGTATAGTACACAGAGGCAGAGGAAATGATGTCATCTCTCCTCGGCTCGGTATTTTCCTTTCCGGCGCCAAGGAGAGAAGACATCCAAGTGAGTTTCACCAACACACACACACAGTAGAACATGCCAGGCATACTTTACACCCTTGAAAAAGTCACGTGTTAGTGATGTAACGCGTGGGAGGAGCTTAGGACGTTCAGTGCTGCAATACACCTGAAGGTTAACAGCAGCTGTTTCTCTATGGGAAACTTTGTCCACAGCGGCTGACTGCAATCTAAAAGGGTGGGAGGAGCTTAGGACGTTCAGTGCTGCAATACACCTGAAGGTTAACAGCAGCTGTTTCTCTATGGGAAACTTCGTCCACAGCGGCTGACTGCAATCTGCATAGTTGAATGCTTCTAATAGACCGGGAGTTTGTGAGTGTATCTCTTGTCCCTGTTTTGCTTGTGCACTATCTATCATTTAAAGCAAAGGATGGTTATGTTGTAATTGGAGCAGGCAACGATCAACAGTTCTCTACTGTTTGCAAGCCATGCCTCTGATGATATCCACATAGGATGAAACATGTCAGGCTGGTTGATGCAAGCACGATGAGAGCCGCGGATTGTTCTTCTTTTTTATTGCGATGAATTTTACTTCTTACCTGTAAGTAGACTACAATAAAATCTTGACTGTTTTACCTTACGGGCTTCACTATTGCTGCTTTCTTTTCATTGGTTTATTCCTGTTGATGACTGCACCAATACATCTATCGCTAATGTGAGTCCTGAGCTTGTGACATGTGATGACCTGACTGCTTCCATGCTGTGCCTACCAATGCTAGAGTGTGACTTTTGGATTTGCTGCTGATCTTCCACACCATATGAGTACATCGCTTATTTCCTATGTCTTTCTGGTAAGCAGATTGATGGCACGTGGGTGTGGTGTGCTTTTCCTTTACACACTGAAGTCTGGTGGAGGTTTCCTTGTCATCTGTATCGCCGATTGAATTTCATGGACTATTATATATATTTGGACGTTTATTTTATTTAAGCGCTGCATTTTGACTGTTATACTTTACACCCCCCGATCACCCCACTCCCCGCCTGTCACACTGAAACCAAGCAGGTTGTTTTTTTTTTTTTTTTCTGATTACTGCATTGGTGTCAGTTTGTGACATTGTGGTAGGGCAGTTAGTGTTAGCCCCCTTTAGGTCTTGGATACCCCCTTAACCCCCCCCCCAATAAAGTTTTAACCCCTTGATCACCCCCCGTCGCCAGTGTCACTAAGCGATCATTTTTCTGATCGCTGTATTAGTGTCACTGGTGACGATAGTTAGGGAGGTAAATACTTAGGCTCGCCGTCAGTGTTTTATAGTGACAGGGACCCCCATATACTATCTTAATAAGGGTTTTAACCCCTTGATTGCCCCCTAGTTAACCCTTTCACCAGTGATCACTGTATAACTGTTACGGGTGACGCTGGTTAGTTAGTTTATTTTTTATAGTGTCAGGGCATCCGCCGTTTATTACCTAATAAAGGTTTAACCCCCTGAACAGTTTTTTTGGTAGCATTTTGGGTGAACTGGTAAGCACCAGCCCCAGGCAGCGTCAGGTTAGCGCCAGTACCGCTAACACCCACGCACACACCGTACACCTCCCTTAGTGCTATAGTATCTGAACGGATCAATATCTGATCCGATCAGATCTATACTAGCGTCCCCAGCAGTTTAGGGTTCCCAAAAATGCAGTGTTAGCAGGATCAGCCCAGATACCTGCTAGCACCTGCGTTTTGCCCCTCCGCCCAGCCCACCCAAGTTCAGTATCGATCGATCACTGTCACTTACAAAACACTAAACGCTTAACTGCAGCGTTCGCAGAGTCAGGCCTGATCTCTGCGATCGCTAACAGTTTTTTTGGTAGCATTTTGGTGAACTGGCAAGCACCAGCCCCAGGCAGCGTCAGGTTAGCGCCAGTACCGCTAACACCCACGCACGCACCGTACACCTCCCTTAGTGGTATAGTATCTGAACGGATCAATATCTGATCCGATCAGATCTGTACTAGCGTCCCCAGCAGTTTAGGGTTCCCAAAAACGCAGTGTTAGCGGGATCAGCCCAGATACCTGCTAGCACCTGCGTTTTGCCCCTCTGCCCAGCCCAGCCCACCCAAGTGCAGTATCGATCGATCACTGTCACTTACAAAACACTAAACGCATAACTGCAGCGTTCACAGAGTCAGACCTGATCCCTGCGATTGCTAACAGTTTTTTTGGTAGCGTTTTGGTGAACTGGCAAGCACCAGCGGCCTAGTACACCCCGGTCGTAGTCAAACCAGCACTGCAGTAACACTTGGTGACGTGGCGAGTCCCATAAGTGCAGTTCAAGCTGGTGAGGTGGCAAGCACAAGTAGTGTCCCGCTGCCACCAAGAAGAAGACAAACGCAGGCCCATAGTGCCCTTCCTGCTGCATTTGCCAATCCTAATTGGGAACCCACCGCTTCTGCAGCACCCGTACTACCCCCATTCACATCCCCAACCAAATGCAGTTGGCTGCATGAGAGGCATTTTCTTTATGTCCTCCCGAGTACCCTTACCCAATGAACCCCCCCAAAAAAGATGTTGTGTCTGCAGCAAATGCGGATATAGGCGTGACACCCCTTTGCTATTGTCCCTTCTGTCCTGACAATCCTGGTCTTTGCAATGTTTTGAACGCTTCCATACACTAGTTGAGTATTAGCGTAGAGTACAGCATTGCACAGACTAGGCACACTTTCACAGGGTCTCCTAAGATGCCATCGCATTTTGAGAGACCCGAACCTGGAACCGGTTACAGTTATAAAAGTTAGTTCCAAAAAAAAAGTGTAAAAAAAAAAACAAAAAAATATATAAAATAAAAAAAAATAGTTGTCGTTTTATTGTTCTCTCTCTCTATTCTCTCTCTATTCTGCTCTTTTTTACTGTATTCTATTCTGCAATGTTTTATTGTTATGTTTCATCATGTTTGCTTTTCAGGTATGCAATTTTTTATACTTTACTGTGTACTGTGTTTTATTGTTAACCATTTTTTTGTCTTCAGGTACGCCATTCACGACTTTGGTTATACCAGAAGGATGCCTGCAGGTTTAGGTATCATCTTGGTATCATTCTTTTCAGCCAGCAGTCGGCTTTCATGTAAAAGCAATCCTAGCGGCTAATTGGCCTCTAGACTGCTTTTACAAGCAGTGGGAGGGAATGCCCCCCCCCCCACCATCTTCCGTGTTTTTCTCTGGCTCTCCTGTCTCAACAGGGAACCTGAGAATGCAGCCGGTGATTCAGCCAGCTGACCATAGAGGTGATCAGAGACCAGAGTGGCTCCAAACATCTCTATGGCCTAAGAAACCGGAAGCTATGAGCATTTTATGACTTAGATTTCACCAGATGTAAACAGCGCCATTGGGAAATTGGGAAAACATTTTATCACACCGACCTTGGTGTGGTCAGATGCTTTGAGGGCAGAGGAGAGATCCAGGGTCTAATGGACCCCAATTTTTTTTCAAAAAAGAGTACCTGTCACTACCTATTGCTATCATAGGGGATATTTACATTCCCTGAGATAACAATAAAAATGATTAAAGAAAAAAAAATGAGTTTAAAAATAAGATAAAAAAGCAAAAAAATAATAGACAAAAAAAAAAAGCACCCCTGTCCCCCCCTGCTCTCGCGAAAAGGCGAACGCAAGCGTCGGTCTGGCGTCAAATGTAAACCACAATTGCACCATGCATGTGAGGTATCACCGCGAAGGTCAGATCTAGGGCAGTAATTTTAGCAGTAGACCTCCTCTGTAAATCTAAAGTGGTAACCTGTAAAGGCTTTTAAAAATGTATTTATTTTGTTGCCACTGCACGTTTGTGCGCAATTTTAAAGCATGTCATGTTGTGTATCCATGTACTCAGCCTAAGATCATCTTTTTATTTCATCAAACATTTGGGCAATATAGTGTGTTTTAGTGCATTAAAATTTAAAAAAGTGTGTTTTTTCCCCAAAAAATGCGTTTGAAAAATCGCTGCGCAAATACTGTGTGAAAAAAAAATGAAACATCCACCATTTTAATCTGTAGGGCATTTGCTTTAAAAAAATATATGTTTGGGGGTTCAAAGTAATTTTCTTGCAAAAAAAAAATGTTTTCATGTAAACAAAAAGTGTCAGAAAGGGCTTTGTCTTCAAGTGGTTATAAGAGTGGGTGATGTGTGACATAAGCTTCTAAATGTTGTGCATAAAATGCCAGGACAGTTTAACCCCCCCCCCCCCCCCCCAATGACCCCAGTGACACAAGTTGCGAGAAAGAGACAATTTTTTTTTTTTTGCACAAAGTTGTCACTAAATGATATATTGCTCAAACATGCCATGGGAATATGTGAAATTACACCCCAAAACACATAATGTTGCTTCTCCTGAGTACGGGGATACCACATGTGTGAGACTTTTTGGGAGCCTAGCCTCGTACGGGCCCCCGAAAACCAAGCACCGCCTTCAGGCTTTAAGGGCGTAAATTTTTGATTTCACTCTTCACTGCCTATCACATTTTCGGAGGCCATGGAATGCCCAGGTGGCACAAAACCCCCCCAAATGACCCTATTTTTGAAAGTAGATACCCCAAGCTATTTGCTGAGAGGTATTGTGAGTTTTTTGCAGACCTCACTTTTTGTCACAAAGTTTTGAAAAAAGAAAAAAAAAATTTTTTTCTGGTCTTTCCTAATTTTCAAAAACAAATGAGAGCTGCAAAATACTCACCATGCCTCAGCAAATAGCTTGGGTGTCTACTTTCCAAAATGGGGTCATTTGGGGGGGGTTTGTTCCACCTGGGCATTCCATGGCCTCCGAAACTGTGATAGGCAGTGAAGAGTGAAATAAAAAATTTACACCCTTAGAAATCCTGAAGGCGGTGATTGGTTTTCGGGGCCCCGTATGCGGCTAGGCTCCCAAAAAGTCCCACACATGTGGTATCCCAATACTCAGGAGAAGCAGCTGAATGTATTTTGGGGTGCAATTCCACATATGTCCATGGTCTGTGTGAGCAATATATCCTTTAGTGACAACTTTTTGTAATTTTTTTTTTTTTTGTCATTATTCAATCACTTGGGACAAAAAAAATAATATTCAATGGGCTCAACATGCCTCTCAGTAATTTCCTTGGGGTGTCTACTTTCCAAAATGGGCTAATTTGGGGGGGGGGGTTGTACTGCCCTGCCATTTTAGCACCTCAAGAAATGACATAGGCAGTCATAAACTAAAAGTTGTGTAAATTCCAGAAAATGTACCCTAGTTTGTAGACGCTATAACTTTTGCGTAAACCAATAAATATACGCTTATTGACATTTTTTTTTACCAAAGACATGTGGCCGAATACATTTTGGCCTAAATGTATGACTAAAATTGAGTTTATTGGATTTTTTTTATAACAAAAAGTAGAAAATATCATTTTTTTTTTCTAAGTTTTCGGTCTTTTTCCGTTTATAGCGCAAAAAATAAAAACCGCAGAGGTGATCAAATACCATAAAAAGAAAGCTCTATTTGTGTGAAGAAAATGACGCAAATTTCATTTGGGTACAGCATTGCATGACTGCGCAATTTGCCGTTAAAGCGACGCAGTGCCAAATTGTAAAAAGTGCTCTGGTCAGGAAGGGGGTTTCCAGGGCTGAAGTGGTTAACCAACTACTGGGAGGCCCCTCATCCAACATGGAGATTGAGCGTGTTCACAGAGTTACTGTGATGAGGGGTGTTTCTCAGACGACTCCCCAAGATGTGCCCTGTCGTGGTTATTTTTTCACAATAAAGGAAGCTATTATGAGGGCAGCCTGGCAGCAGGGTCCACTGGATTTTGATGGAACTCAGATCCACCCTTTTCTGGACTTATGCTGTCATACTCTTTACCGTCAGTGCTTACTGAAACCCCTGCTGGAGCTTATCCATGATTCGGGAGCCACCTGGAGGTATCCTCTCTCCCTGCTGGTGAAAAAGGATGATCGGTCCTTTTCCCTGTTTACCCCACGCAGCTACCACGGCTTTCTCTTCTTGGATTGCCAAGCCATAGAGGTCCCTGCCGAGAGCCTGGCAGATCCTGGGCACTTCACAGCCACGTCCGCAAAGAGCGCAGATTCAGGTCTTCGTACACCTCTAGCCCGGGGGCTCCCCATTGGTCCCGTGACCTGACCTGGCTGATTCCCTT
Source organism: Lithobates septentrionalis (assembly GCA_037952835.1). Lineage (NCBI taxonomy): Eukaryota > Metazoa > Chordata > Amphibia > Anura > Ranidae > Lithobates > Lithobates septentrionalis. The sequence continues at coordinate 205,032 of JBBDGP010004537.1, read as the reverse complement.
TCTACACTCTGACACCCGGGACTATCTGAGATCACTTTTTTTGTCTTTCACATCTCTCTCCGGGTTTCACCAAGAACAAAGCCGCAGGGTTGGGAACTCTTTATTTCTAATTCCCCGGCCAGTGGAGTTAGTGGTTTAACTCTTTGAACTTTTTTCAATGGTGCTGCTTTACCCCTGAGCCTGGTGATGGCTGGTTGGGTTTAGGAGGGTTACCAAGACTTTTGAACATAGTATGAGCGCCCTTCCTGGGTTTCATTCAAATGATGTGTTGAAATGAGGGTTGGGGGAGGTGTGACATGTTCACTCACACAGATGGTGGTCAAATGGTCTTGCGGGTATCTGGACTGCGGTGTGGGGGGGGGAGTCATCGGGCCAAGGCTCTCTTCGCAAGCATTTGCGGGGACCCGATTTGCTGTCTTGAGCTGGGAGCCTCGGGCTGGCAGCCTGGTGACCACTTATTCTGGCGGGGTTATTTATGGATTGGTAGAGTTTACAAGTTATGTTCTTGCATTGATTTTTTATTAATCTCTGCCTGGCTCTGGTTCTAGAGGATATACTCTTGGTGTGCACAGTGGAAGACTCAACAGCCAAGCTAATTTTACATATGGGAGTTATACGTACGTGCCATTGCTTCAGTGCACATGTGCTGTTGACGTCGGCACATGCAAATACAGGGGATATCTCCTAATCCGTTTAGGTTTAGGAGATATCCAGGGTAGCTACAGGTAAGCGTTATTATAGGCTTACCTGTAGCAAAAAGTGTGTTGTAAGGGTTTACAACCACTTTAATATGTGTTTTGTGATGAAAAGCCTTTTTTAAAATTTACACATCTCAGTACACTGCTGTGGTTGTCCACTTCCCCACCATACATGCTTCTCTATAGGAGGGTGGATAGAAGCGTGGCATTATTTTTCTGATTCACTCTGACGAGATCCATGAGTCGCATCTTGTTGGCAGTTTCTCTCTCTCTCTCTTTCTCTCTCTCTCTTTCTCTCTCTCTCTCTCTCTCTCACACACACACACACCTTCCAGAGTGTTTGACTGTTGTATCTCTTGATCTGTTCTTCCTCTGATTCTTTGTTTCCTGCAGGTTTTCTTTTTTTCTCTTTTTTTTTTTTTTTCTCCCCCCTCGGTGTAGGCCACTCCAGGACCTAATCTTCAGAGAGCTCTGATTATGTCTCTCCTAGCTGTGACTTCTTACAATGTGAAAGGACTCAATAGTCCAGAAAAATGTACCAAATTGTTAGCGGAGCTATGGGAACTTGGGTCTCAAATTAGTATTCCTACAGGAAACTTATTTTAAAAAAGAGGAAAGTTCCCAAATTGGAAAATCGTAGGTTCCCCACAGTTTTCCACACTGCCTCCCCAAATTCAAAATCCGAAGGGGTCTCGATTTTACTTTCTAGTCAAATTCCATGGAAAGAGACCCAGATCAGTGCTGATGGGTCGGTTTTCAGTAGTCAAAGGGCTCATTTGGGAACATAAGGTTACCTTGGCGAGTCTGTACCTAACGAATGAGAATCAAATCTCTGCTCTGATCCCATGATTAGATTTACTTGAACACAAAGAGGGCATTGTGATACTGTGGGGTGACTGGAACCTAGTCCTGGACCAACTTCTTGATGCGTCAAGGGAGACTATCCACAATAGGGATAAAACTTTTTCGCAGAAGAGAGTTTAACAAGACTCGTGGCCACTCATTAAAATTAGAAGAAAAGAGGTTTAACCTTAAACTACGTAGAGGGTTCTTTACTGTAAGAGCGGCAAGAATGTGGAATTCCCCTCCACAGGCGGTGGTCTCAGCGGGGAGCATTGATAGCCTCAAGAAACTATTAGATAAGCACCTTAATGGCCGCAACATACAGGGATATATAATGTAATACTGACACATAATCACACACATAGGTTGGACTTGTCTTTTTTCAACCTCACCTACTATGTAACTATGACTACTAGTCTATCGTAATCGAAATTGAGGAAGCTTAAATCCCTGCTACACGATGACCAAATGATAGCTGGCGTACCCTGAATCCCCGTGATGGGGACTATACTGTCGTATCCTCGCTTCACAAAACCTATACCAGACTTGACTATATATTTTTGTCACAGAATGCTCTACCTCTCCTGTTATCGGCTAAGATGGGATCTTTCACCATATCAGACTCACTGTTCTCTTGAACTGGGTAGAGGTGAACCACAGGCTTGGCACTGGCAGCTTAATGAGTCCCTTCTGACTGATCCTTCCTATAAAGATAAACTAAGCACTGATCTTAAAATTTTATTTCTTGATTAATGCTACTGGGAACGTATCTCCCCAGGTACTTTGGGATGCCCACAAATGTGTGCTGTGGGACTCTTTTATTACATTGGGGACTCAATGTTAAAAGCGACTTGCATAACAAATTGACTCCTCCTCCGGGATATCTGTACATAAAGCCTCGTCTGCTCAACCGGTTGAAGATAAACTCTTGAATTTGAGGGATAAGCTAAACTCAGTGCTTGTGGAAAAAAACTAAAGCTCAGCTGGTGAGGTGCAGGCGGGTGTTCTATGAGTTCGGTAATAAACCTGGTAAAATCCTGGCTAATGCTTTACGGTCCACTAGAGCGCGTACCTATATTGCGCAACTTAAAACGAATGATAGCAATGTTGGTTGAGGTTCTAACCTTTTTGTTAAGACATTTAGAGATTTTTATACATCCTTGTATAATCTGATGCCCCAAACACCACCCACAGCACGTAACGGTGTATGTGAACGGATGCAGCAGTACCTAGAGTCCCGAACTAATTCCTTGTGGCACTAAAATCCATGAAAACTGGCAAGGTGCCAGGCACAGATTTTTTTTTTGCTTTCTTGCTACAAGACGTTTTGCAGCATCTTTTTGTGTCAGCATATAATTCCCTGAGAGATGGACACGACTTCCCTGACATCGGCCTACTGGCCCATGTGACTGTAATCCCTAAGGAGGGTAAGAACCGGGCTTCTTATGCAAGTTACAGGCCCATTTCGCTCCTAAATGTAGATCTGAAAATTTTTACCAAAATTATAGCTAATAGATTGCTCCCACATATTCCATCCCTGATTCATATGGATTAGTCAAGACAACACCCAGAGGGTCTTGAACACGATTCGCTATGCACAATCTTCTCACCCACCCTTGGTGCTTCTCTCCACAGATGCGGAGAAGGCATTTGATAGGGTTGACTGGTTGTTTCTGAGTGCCTCATACTCCACACCCTCAGCTAGGGTCAAAATCAACGATACCCTCACGGACATCTTTCATATAGGAAACTGGACTCGTCAGAGCTGCTCACTTTCACCTTTATTTTTTATACTGACCTTAGAACCGTTCTTGAACTGTCAGAGAGCATCCAGACATCAAGGGTATAATACTAAAGGTAGCAATCATAAATTGGCCGCCTATGCGGATGATGTAATCTTCTTTATGATGTCTCCGTCTGTATCTCTCCTCGCAGAACTTAATAAATATAGCCAGCTGTCCAACTACAAAATAAATTACAGGGAACATGGGAATAGAATTACCAGCCCCAAACTCAAAATCAACTGAGTCGAGCGTTCAACTTTAGGTGGACAGACTCCCATATCCTCTATTTGGGAACAAATATTCCTCGCAAACGCAATAGGGTTTTCAAACTCAACTTCTCCCCTTTGCTTCGTAAGATTTAAAGTAGACCTCCAAAGTTGGGATAGGGAAACTTTTACTTGGTTTGGTCGCTCAAATATTCTAAAAATGAATGTAATGCCGAGACTAATCTATCTCTTTTAGACACTGCCAATTAGGCTCCCATGGAACTTTTTGACAGAATTACGGGCAAGGTTTACCAGGTTCATGTGGACGGGCAGACAACGAGACTTCGTAGAACAATACTGTACCTTCCAAAAGTTCGGGGGTGGGTGGGGGGGTAATGGATTTTCCAGATCTGATAAGATACTAAGAGGCCTCTCACTTGACAAGAATAATGGAGTGGTGAGTAATGACTAAACCTAAATTGTGGGTTGACCTTGAACGGGTGATGGTGGATTCCGTGTTAGTGGGTTTACCCTGGTCCCCTATGCATACTTGTCCTGCAACGATCACTCTGCACCCTACATTTGGGGCGACTCTACGGGTAGTTAAACGTCTGTTTGACAATGCCTATCTTATCTCCCTCCCCAAGTCCTCTTGCACCGGTGTTGGGGTTCCTTTGCATTTCCACCTGGTCTGACAGATTTTAAATTTGCGGTGTTGCGACGACAGAACTTTTTAGAAGCCTTAATTTCTCAGTATCTAAAACTTTTGTCCAGCCAAGAACTAGATGCCCGCTTCCATACTGACCTGGACTTTTTCTGTAGGGCTCAACCGGGTATTTACCTATGCTCATTGCCCAGGGACCATCAAAACCTTCATCAAATCCCACCACTCCCTCTCCTATCTGCGTAGAGGGATCTCAACTCCCTCCCTCCTTCTCCCATTTCTATGCTTTGCTGACAAACCAATGGAATATGGCCCGACTTGACCTTTTTACAAAAGTGGGAGGAGGACCTTCGAGTTACCTTCTCTCAACCTCAGAAAGACAAAATTATATTTTTTGCACATAAAGCTTCCATAGCAAGCAGATGTCAGGAGGGAGTTTATAGACTCCTCACCCGGTGGTACAAAACCCCTGCCAAGCTGCATAGTATATACCCTCAGGTTTCAGATACATGTTGGTGCTGTGGAAAATCCGTGGGAACCCTTTTGCATATCTTTTGGGCATGCCCAAAATTAAACAACTTTTGGACTGATGTAGAGTCAACGATTAAGACACTGACAGGGGTCTCGCTCGATAAAATTCCAGCGGCATTTCTGTTGAATGACACCCCCTTGTCTAATAAATTTAAGAACTCCCTACTCAGACATTTACTTACTGCAGCGAAAGCCTGTATACTAGCTTTGTGGAAGAGTACCTGTCCTCCTACTGTTGCCCATTGGCGTACCAGAATTACAAATATTCAGATTATGGAAAACCTCACCATGACTTTGAAAGAACAGGAAGACAGGTATTGGAAGATTTGGACTCCCTATTTTTATTATAGGCATTAAACACCATTGGCCTCTCAGCCGAATTGCACATCAGGAGTGGTCTAGGATCTGTGGGGTGGTTTCCCCTCCCCCCTTTTTTTTTTTCTCCTTACACTGTTCTTTTATCTCTCTTCTGCAGTTTGTATACTTGGGTTCGTTCCTTTCAACCGTAATTTTCTTTTTTCCTTATTTTTCTATAGGGAGAGGATAAAACGATTTGGGAAATGTACAGGGCGATACTGAGTACCATCCCACAATATGTAATGGGGTAAATGGTTGCTGATGGTTCATTTGATAGCTGACCTAGCAGCCGTTTGTGTACTAGCTTAGATGGAATGAGCTATTGTAATTCTTGATAATGCTTGCTTTTTGCAATTGGTTCAATGTTCATTTACTTGACTGCTAAATAAAGAATTAAAAAAAAAATAAATGTATTTTATTGGGATTTTATGTGATAGATCAACATAAAGTGGCGCATAATTGTGAAGTGGAAGGAAAATTATAATTTATTTTTTTTTTTTTTTTTTTACAAATACCTGAAAAGTGTGGCTTGCATTTGTTTTCAGCCCCCTTTATTCTGATACCCCTAACTAAAATCTACTGGAACCCATTGCCTTCAGAAATCACCTATAAAGTAAATAGTCTACCTGTTTGTAATTTCATCTCATATTAGATACAGCTGTTCTGTGAAGCCCTCAGAGGTTTGTTAGATAGCCTTCATGTTGCTGTTTGTTCACTAGGGTTAAGGAACACACCAAGGATAAAGTTGTGGAGAAGTTTAAAGCAGGGATAGGTTATAGAAAAAAACATCCAAAGCTTTGAACATCTCACGGAGCACTGTTCCACCTATCATCCGAAAATGGAAAGAGTATGGCACAACTGAAAACCTACCAAGACTTGGCCGTCCACCTAAACTGACAGGCCGGGCAAAGAGCATTAATCAGAGAAGCAGCCGAGAAGCCCATGGTAACGCTGGAGGAGCTGCAGAGATCCACAGCTCAGGTGGGAGAATCTGTCCACAGGACAACTATTAGTTGTGCACTCCACAAACCTGGCCTTTATGGAAGAGTGGCAAGAAGAAAGCCATTGTTGAAAGAAAGCCATAAGTCCCATTTGCGAGAAGCCATGTGGCCTAAAAGCAAAACGCTATGTGTGGTGGAAAACTAACACTGCACCTCACCCTGAACACACCATCCCCACCATGAAACATGGTGGTGGCAGCATCATGTTGTGGGGGATGTATTTCTTCAGCAGGGACAGAGAAGCTGGTAGTTGATGGAAAGATAGATGGAGCCAAATACAGGGCAATCTTAGAAGAAAACCTGTTCGAGTCTGCAAAAGACTTGAGACTGGGGTGGAAGTTCACCTTCCAGCAGAACAATGACTGACCCTAAACATACAGCCAGAGCTACAATGGAATGGTTTATATCAAAGCATATTCATGTGTTAGAATGGCCCAGTCAAAGTCCAGACCTAAATCCAATTGTGAATCTGTGGCAAGAGTTGAAAATCTCAGTTCAAACACTCTCCATCCAATCTGACACAGCTTGAGCTATTTTGCAAAGAATAATGGACAAAGATGGTAGAGACATGCCCAAAAACACTTGCAGCTGTAATTGCAGCGAAAGGTGGTTCTACAAAGTATTGACTCGTAGGGGCTGAATACAAATGCACGCTACACTTTTCACATATTTTATTTGTAAAAAATTTTGAAAGCTATTTATCATTTTCCTCTCACTTCACAATTATGTGCCACTTTGTGTTGGTCTATCACATAAAATCCCAATAAATTACATTTATGTTTTTGGTTGTAACGTGACAAAATGTGGAAAATTTTTAAAATGGTATGAATACCTTTTCAAGGCACTGTAGAGGGGAGATTAGGGGCAGTTAAACTCACATTTTTGTTTGGCCGTTTTTTTTATTAAAAGCAGCAGTCTGCATGAAGCCTAATACCCAAATTTAACAAAAAACATTAAAATATGTAACACTTTTCAAGTGAGTCCATCAAAGTGATACATGTACACATGATCCAACAAATGACAGTACGTTTAAATGATACAGTGTCTTGCAAAAGTATTCACCCCCTTGGCTTTTTACCTATTTTGTTACATTACAGCCTTTAGTTCAATTTTTTTTTAACTGCTTGCTGACCGCCCGCCGTCAATTGACGGCCGGGCAGCACAGTTCTCGTGGCGGGCATCATATGACGGCCTCGCTTTCCCAGACCACCAGGGGGCGCGCGTGTCACTGGGCACCCGGTGTGCGTGCCCGGCGGCCGCGATGTCCGCCGGGCACCCGCGATTACCGGTAACACAGCAGGACCGTGGACCTGTGTGTGTAAACACACAGATCCACGGTCCTGTCAGAGGAGAGGAGACCGATGGTATGTTCCCAGTACAGAGGAACACCGATCGGTCTCCTCCCCTAGTGAGTCCCCACCCCCTACAGTTAGAGTCACTCCCTAGCTAACACAGTTAACCCCTCGATCACCACCTAGTGTTAACCCCTTCCCTGCCTGTCACATTTATACAGTAATCAATGCATTTTTATAGCACGGATCGCTGTATAAATGTGAATGGTCCCAAATATGTGTCCGATGTGTCCGCCGCAATATCGCAGTCACGATAAAAATCGCATTTGGCCGCCATTACTAGTAAAAAAATAAAAAAATTAAAATGTTATAAATCTATCCCCTATTTTGTAGACGCTATAACTTTTGCGCAAACCAATCTATATACGCATATTGCGATTTTTTTTTTTTTTTACCAAAAATATGTACAAGAATACATATCGGTCTAAACTAAGAAAAAATTTGTTTTAAAGAAAAAAAAATTGGATATTATCGCAAAAGGTTAAAATTATTGTGTTTTTTTTTAAAACTTGTCGCTCTTCTTTTGTTTATAGCGCAAAAAATAAAAACCGCAGAGGTGATCAAATACCACTAAAAGAAAGCTCTATTTGTGGGGAAAAAATGATAACAATTTCATTTGGGTACAGTTTTTGTATGATCGCGCAATTGTCATTCAAAATGTGACAGCGCTGAAAGCTGAAAAATGGCTTGGGCAGGAAGGGGGCGAAAATGCACTGTATTGAAGTGGTTAATCTGAATATGTGATGGATCAAAACACAATAGTCTAAGTTGATAAAGTAAAATTAGAAAAATATATACATAAAACTATTTTTCAGAAATAAACTGATAATTGGCATGTGCGTATGTATTCACCCCCTTTTATTATGAAGCCCATAAAAACCTCTGGTGCAACCAATTACCTTCAGAAGTCACATAATTAGTGAAATGATGTTCACCTGTGTGCAATCTAAGTGTCACGTGATCTGTCATTACATATACACACCTTTTTGAAAGACCCCAGAGGCTGCAACACCTAAGCACCACTAATCAAACACTGCTATGAAGACCAAGGAACTCTCCAAACAAGTAAGGGATAATGTTGTTGGGAAGTACAAGTCAGGGTTAGGTTATAAAAAAAAAATATCCAAATCTGATGATCGCTAGGAGCACCACCAAATCTGTCATAACCAAATGGAAAGAACATGGCACAACAGCAAACCTGCCAAAAGATGGCTGCACACCAAAACTCAGACCGAACAAGGAGGGCATTAATCAGAGAGGCAGCACAGAGACCTAAGGTAACCCTGGAGGAGCTGCAGAGTCCCACAGCAGAGATTGGAGTATCTGTACATAGGACGACAATAAGCCGTATGCTCAATAGAGCTTTATGGCAGAGTGGCCAGAAGAAAGCCATTATTTCAGCAAAAAACAAAATGGCACATTTTGAGTTTGCGAAAAAGGCATGTGGGAGACTCCCAAAATGTATGGAGGAAGGTGCTCTGGTCTGATGAGACTAAAATTGTTTTTGGCCATCAAAGAAAATGCTATGTCTGGCGCAAACCCAACACATCACATCACCCAAAGAACACCATCCCCACAGTGAAACATGGTGGTGGCAGAATCATGCTGTGGGGATGTTTTTCAGCAGTCGGGACTGGGAAACTGGTCAGAGTTGAGGGAAAGGTGCTAAATACATGGATATTCTTGAGCAAAACCTGTACCACTCTGTGTGTGATTTGAGGCTAAGATGGAGGTTCACCTTCCAGCAGGACAATGACCCCAAACACAGTGCTAAAGCAACACTTGAGTGGTTTATGGGCAAACATGTAAATGTGTTGGAATGGCCTAGTCAAAGCCCAGTCCAATAGAAAATCTGTGGTCAGACTTAAAGATTGCTGTTCACAAGCGCAAACCATCCAGCTTGAAGGAGCTGGAGCAGTTTTGCAAGATGGAATGGTCACAAATCCCAGTGGTAAGCTCTTAGAGACTTTATCCAAAGCGACTTGGAGCTGTGATAGCCGCAAAAGGTGGCTCTACAAAGTATTGACTTTAGGGGGGTGAATAGTTATGCACATTGACTTTTTCTGTTATTTTGTCCTATTTGTTGTTTGCTTCACAATAAAAAAAAAAATCTCCAAATTTGTGGGCATGTTCTGTAATTTAAATTATGCAAATCCTCAAACAAACCATGTTATATCCAGGTTGTGAGGCAACAAAACACGAAAAATGCCAAGGGGGGTGAATAATTTTGCAAGGCACTGTAGGTATCCCAGTGATTAACCTCCCTGGCGGAATGATTATTTCAGATTTTTGATGCTGAAAGCGGCACAATTATTTTGCATGAAAATTTGGCGTTTTATATTGTAGGCCTGTAATTCTTAGGAATAACTCACTTAAATCTGTCCAAACAAGTCTAGTAGACATCCCGGGTATGATAAAGTTTGAAAAACTAAATCATAAATTATAATAAATAATAACAAATAATAATACAAATTATTCAATAATGTAATCAAATCAAAAGAATTGTCACTGTCATTACTTTCAGTGTTTGGTGACGGATTTCCCCACAAATCACTATCGCTCAATTCTGCAAGTGATTCTAATTTATTGCTGTTTTCTAGCTGGTCTAAAACCACTTTTGATGTAAAAGGACGATTTTGGTTGCTATGGACAATCTCCAGTTTCCAGGCAGAAAGAACAGTATTTATAATATAAAACTGCATGCAGGGCACTGGACAAACCACTAGGGACAAAAGGGATGTGAAATAAATTAATACAGTAATGTAATCTGTAAGATTACAGTGTACTGTATATGTTTTATGTTTTTTACTTTTTGAATTTGGCGCCGTTCTCTGTCCCTGTGCGTCGCAATGCTCGCAGGGAACGGAGCTCGGTGTTGTAATGAATCCAGCGGAGGACGGCTCGCACACAGAGCGGGGAGGTAATTGCAGGATCCTGGGGACAAGGTAAGTTTGCTGTACCTGGATCCTGTGATGCAATCCCGAGTGTGGCTCGGGGTTACCGCTTTTGGTGCTGAAAATCCACCCCAAGCCACACTCGGGAATACCGTCAGTGAGGTTAAATGTGCAAAACAAAAAGTGGTAGGGTGCTCCTGCAAGGACTGTCCCCACATCAACTCAGGCCTCTTACCAGAGACTTTGGATCTTAAGTTATAGCAATCACTTTTGGTTTCCACACATCCCTGTTTCTATCAGGAGGGATAAGATATCATCTGTACAGGGTTCAGCCTGATCATCCAAAAATCCGATACTCAGCCCAGCATATGGAAAAAGATCCTCAATATTTCTTGATTATCACCTAAAATGTCTGAATCCATGATGTCAGAGGACTTGCAGGGTTGGGGCCACCTGGGGTACAGATTCAGTAACTGGCCCTAATAGGGTAGCGCTACATTACCCAGAATCTATGGAGTCAAACTGGCCTGCAAACGGTATTTCAGCGTTCGATGCAAAGACCCAGGTGGTTACATCAGATCCTCATGATATCTCTGATTCCCCAATGGTATGTTGGATATAAATGGCAACAGTGCTATTGCAGGATTCCTGATTTGAGTTGCAGGGCCCGACCCTGCAAGTCCTCTGACACCCTGGGTTCAGACATTTTTGGTGGTGATCAAGAAATATTGAGGATCTTTTTCCATATGCTGGGCTAAGTTTCGGATATACTTTTGGATGTTAAGGCTGAACCCTTTATGGATATCTTATCCGTCCTGATAGACACAGGGATGTGTGGAAGCCAAAAGTGATTTAGATCTCTAGAACTTGAGATCCAAAGTCTCTGGTAAAAGGTGTGAGTTGATGTGGGGACGGTCTTGCACGAGCACCCTGCCACTTTTTGTTTTGCACATATAATCACTTTTTCCACATTTTATGTTACAGGCTTATTCCAAAATGGATTAAATTCATTATTTTCCTCAAAATTCTATAAATACCCCCTGCGGGAAAATTATATTAGAGGATGAGGCGCTAGTGATGTTCAGTGAATCAAAAATGCAAATACAAATAAATAGCAAGCTAAAAGTCCATGGTGTCCGTTTATGAAACTGATCAGCTGCGATCCCGAGTATTGCCGCTGATCACAGGTCATTAACAGTTTATGAAACTGAGGTGATCAGCGGAGAACATGTTCTCCACTGATCATCGCAGCACACTGAGAATCTGTAACTGACTGTCACAGAAATGGCCAGTTTATGAAGGTGCGATCTCGGCACCTCACTGGTGATCTGTGACAGATATCTTCCTCTCAGATTCACCAGCTCAGAGGTGGAGAATCGGAGAGAGAAGCGCAAAGCTGGCTGAATATTCTGGAGGAAGCAGGTATATTACAGATACCTAGCTATATACAGAGATATATCTATATATATATATATATATCTCTATATAGCTATAGATATACAGTGGGGGCGGAAAGTATTCAGACCCCCTTAAATTTTTAATTCTTTGTTATATTGCAGCCATTTGCTAACATCATTTAAGTTCATTTTTTTCCTCAATGTACACACAGCACCCAATATTGACAGAAAAACACAGAATTGTTGACATTTTTGCAACAAGTTTTTCACACTTGGATTTGGGGATCCACTGCCATTCCTCCTTGCAGATCCTCTCCAGTTCTGTCAGGTTGGATGGTAAACGTTGGTGGACAGCCATTTAGGTCTCTCCAGAGATGCTCAATTGGGTTTAAGTCAGGGCTCTGGCTAGGCCATTCAAGAACAGTCACGGAGTTGTTGCGAAGCCACTCCTTCGTTATTTTAGCTGTGTGCTTAGGGTCACTGTATTGTTGGAAGGTAAACCTTTGGCCCAGTCTGAGGTCCTGAGCACTCTGGAGAAGGTTTTCGTCCAGGATATCCCTGTACTTGGCCGCATTCATCTTTCCCTCGATTGCAACCAGTTGTCCTTTCCCTGCAGCTGAAAAACAACCCCACAGCATGATGCTGCCACCACCATGCTGCACTGTTGGGACTGTATTGGACAGGTGGTGAGCAGTGCCTGGTTTTCTCCACACATACCGCTTAGAATTAAGGCCAAAAAGTTCTATCTTGGTCTCATCAGACCAGGGAATCTTATTTCTCACCATCTTGGAGTCCTTCAGGTGGTTTATTTTTTAGCAAACTCCATGCGTCTTACACTGAGGAGAGGCTTCCGTAGGGCCACTCTTCCATAAAGCCCGGACTGGTGGAGGGCTGCAGTGATGGTTGACTTTCTACAACTTTCTCCCATCCCCCGACTGCATCTCTGGTGCTCATCCACAGTGATCTTTGGGTTCTTCTTTACCTCTTTCACCAAGGCTCTCCTCCCCCCGATAGCTCAGCTTGGCCGGACGGCTAGCTCTAGGAAGGGTTCTGGTCGTCCCAAACGTCTTCCATTTAAGGATTATGGAGGCCACTGTGCTCTTGGGAACCTTAAGTGCAGCAGAATTTTTTTGTAACCTTGGCCAGATCTGCATCTTGCCACAATTCTGTCTCTGAGCTCTTCAGGCAGTTCCTTTGACCTCATGATTCTCATTTGCTCTGACATGCACTGTGAGCTGTAAGGTCTTATATAGACAGGTGTGTGGCTTTCCCAATCAAGTCCAATCAGTATAATTAAACACAGCTGGACACAAATGAAGGTGTAGAACCATCTCAAGGATGATCAGAAGAAATGGACAGCGCCTAAGTTAAATATGAGTGTCACAGCAAAGGGTCTGAATACTTAGGACCATGTGATATTTCAGTTTTTCTTTTTTAATAAATCTGCAAAAATGTCAACAATTCTGTGTTTTTCTGTCAATATGGGGTGCTGTATGTACATTAATGAGGAAAAAAATGAACCTAATGATTTTAGCAAATGGTTGCAATATAACAAAGAGTAAAAAATTTAAGGGGGTCTGAATACTTTCCGTCCCCACTGTGTATGTATGTATGTATGTATATGTATATTCACGTCTCTGGCTGGGTTCATACTTTTGCGATGCGTGAACCAGCGCGATTCCAGTGCTGGTTTCCACATCGCACCTGAATTGACATCTGCGCACCACTTCGAGTGTCAATGTAAAGTTAATGACACCCTCAGATCATTTCGCAGATCGGGGTGCAAACTGTGAAATGGTGCAGGAATCGGATCGCATGGGTGTGAACACCCAATGTGATCCGATTCCAGTGCGGACCAAATAAAGGGTCCTGCACCATTTTGGTGCTAATGCAATATGATTTAAATTTGCATCGCACAAACATTGCACAGCCAGTGGCGGCTGGTGCTCAAAATCTTTGGGGGGGGCACAAACTGAAAAATTCTGAAAGAAAAACCCATCAATTGCAGCCTCACTGTGCCCCATCAAATGCAGCCACTGGGCCATATCAAATGCTGCCAGTGTGCCCCCTGCCCGCTGTCTGTACTTGCCCTGTCTTGGTGGCGGTGGCACAGCTTCTCCCGTCCTCTACTATGATTGGATGCCTGATAGGTGCCCAATCACCGCGCCTGTCGTTTAAGCCAATCAGGTGACGGGTAACAGATGCAAGCACCTGATTGGCGGAGAAGCAGTTTAGTGTTAGGAAAGCAAATATTCATTCGCTTTTCTAACACAGCTGAGTGACCTGCGAGCACCCAGCATGGCGCTCGCAGGTCACTTTTTTTGATGTCGATTAGAGCCTATGCTCTAATCAGGTGCTTTAAAAACACCCCCCCGCCGCTGTAATTCAGGTGCCTGAATAGGGGGTGGCAGCGGCGGTGATAGATAGATTCATGCATTGCATGAATCTATCTATTGGTGCTAGAGGGGTGGCTGGAGAGAGGGGGCAGCGCCCGTGTGCCCTTATGGACGCACCGCCACTGTGCACAGCAATGCGTCACATGCAATGTCTGTGATCGCACAAATGTGAAGCCGGCCTCTCTCTCTCCATTTATATTTTTATATATATATATATATATATATAATATGCACATCCACATCTAAATAATATATCCACTTGATGACCGGTAACATAGCAGTAAGTCGCTCTACTGCAAATGGTTATATTGCGATGATGGCAGCTGCAGGGTTAGGTGTTTTTTTCAGCTGCTTGATTGCTTTTAGAAGCAGTGGGAGGGAAGGCACACATCCCCTCCCCCTCTGCCACATTCTGTGGCTCTCAAATCTCAATGGTAGACCTTAGCGGCCAGCCAGTGCATGACCATTTGGCATGTTTCGGCTGAACCGTCAGGGGGTCATGGAGGTGTATAATATGATAAAAGAAGAAATTGAGCTGACTAGGAGGACCAATGCTATTTCAGCAATGGTCAGACTATTAGCCGTATTAAATTATTTAGCAACAGGAAATTTTCAGGCGTCATGTGCTTGCATCATTGGAATTAGTCGTCCCAGTCTATCTAGATTTCTGCAACCAGTTCTGAAAGCCATTAAGCGACATATGGATAGGTACATCCATTTCCCTAGAACCATGGAAGAGTGGCAAAAAGTGAAGGTCGGATTTTTACGCCAAGGAGGGATGCCAAATTGCCTCGGAGCCATAGACTGTACTCATATTGCGCTCATACCACCACATAATAGAGAGGAGCAATTTCGTAACAGCAAATGCTACCATTCTATTAATATTATGTTAAAGGTCCGCAGCCTCCCCCTAATTAATTCCCAATGGGAGTTAATTGAATTGATATGGAATAGAGGTTGGGGAAATTGGCGCTGCCCTGTTATCAGTGTTTGTTGCTTACAAATTAAAAGTGATGATAAAAGTGATAAAATACATACACAAAAAGTGATTGTGAAATATCTATGTAAATATCAAAGCAATCAGGTGACAAAAGCATGTATGAGGGAGAATATGCTTATGATTTGTCCCCTGGGTGAATGAACCCTTACGCCTGTGCAAAGGTAGATGCAGAGAGCAAATAATTAGGTTTAAATTAAAAAATGTATATATATATAAACCCTCTGGAAAATAAACGTGCAAATCCTCTGTGTTATATAAGTGTGTGGTAGGTATTATGTGTTCCAACAGGTGAAATAAATTTACACTTGCCCATCTAGCATCATAAAATTGTGCATTTACAACACCCCAACTTACAACGTAAAATTATATAATGGTGTACCACCCCCTATTTTGGGGCTACCAGCATCCGTGAAAAAACATAAAAATTAATTAAAACATATCAACAGCATATGTAGTACCTAAAGTGCGCTGTGTCTAATAGGTAAACAATAAATTCCTGAGACTCTGTTATTATATGCTAGAACCCCCTCAAGGCTCATATAAGGATTAAAATAGAATCCATACAGGCAATTGCGTTATAAACAATATATATATATATAAAAAGTCTCTATGGTGAAACCAGGCAAAAATGAATGTCTATTTGGAGAAACAGGAGTTCTATAGAAGCCCAGGATCGGTCAGCATGCAGTTATAAATGCCAAGAGGTAATAAATGGTGACTTCCGTGCTTATACAGGCTGGTGACTCCAAGTGCTCCCCCACTCACCAGAATCAGTCACCCCCACAGGGGTACTGTGCAGAGGATTGGGTGTCTTAGGATGGCTGCCTCTCGTAGATGTACCGTTTAAGCTCCGCTGCTCCGTGGGATCGCTCCGGTGATCCAATTCAGGGGTCCCCACCTAGTGATCCAGGCCTGGGTTCCTTCACAACTCCCCACCTCCGCTCTGCTATATCCTCCTCATATAAAGAAAATAGACAGGGGGGCTTCCGTAGTGAAGTATGTCCAGTTTATTGACAAATATAAAAGTTCTTAAAAGCAATTGACCCAATACAAACACGGCTGTGAGCAAAGGATGGGATCACGAAGCAAGTCCGAACGTGCGCCCCACCTTGCGTTCCAGCCAGATCTTCCGGGTATGACGTGTGAGCGTGACTCCGTCTTACGCATTTCGTCATCAGACGTTCTCAAAGACGGTGTCGACGCTTCACACAAAGATATAGTCCTGCGGGCTCCATAAACCCTCCCCAAATTATGTAAATGCCGCTCGGGGGGTGTAAGAGTAACAGAGCCGCTGGTCTATATGTCAACCAAAGCAATCAGACATGATTTCTAGTACATTGTATACTTATATGCTTTATATAGTTTACATCTATCCGTCATCATAATCTATTCATGGAGATGGAAAACCATGTTACCTATGTGTATTACCTGTTTATCTTAGTTTCAGTTTATCAGGCGCAGATTGAATGAGATGTTTGAATTGAGCGTACAAGGAAAAATAAAAAGTAAATCAAAAAATAGAAATAAATTGAAAAAAACATATATCGAAAAAAATATAATGGTAAACCTTAAAATTATTAAAAAATATTAAAACTTCCAAAATGTATTAATAAAAAAATATTAGAACAAAAATGAAAGGATTTTATAGTAATAATAAAGAAAATGAAAAATAATAATAAAAAATATTATATAATAAAAAATATTTTTATAATTAATATACTGGAAATAGGTCAAAGAAAAATTATGATAAAAATATTTGTATTTTAAAAATCTCTTATTTTATAATATTGATAAGCCTCTAGACAAGTTTGAGGCCTATATCGATCTTCAAAAGTTTTTAAGAAAACTAAATATAAAAAAACATTTCGCTATGAACCCAGGAGAAGTAAGAAGGGAAGATTCGGAGTATATACACACCGAACTTAAAAATAACTATATTTAACCCCAAAACCCCAGGGAACCAATGCATTAATGCGTTTAGGAAAATGGTAGAAGAAGATATTAAGGCGATGGGAAATGGCAAGAAGAGATCAAGTAATATTTGGAAAACCATCAAAGATATAGGAAAGAAACCTGATGTGATAATCAGGCCAGCTGATAAAGGGGGGGGGGGGGTCTGGTTATTTTAAATAAAAAGGATTACCAGGAGGAGATGAACAACCTTTTGAATATAGAAAATACCTATAAGAAACTAACAGGCAACCCTAAGAGAAAATACGAGAAGAAGTTAAGAACTTATATGGATAAAGGGAAAACCAAAGGTATCTTAAATTCTAAAGAGGCCGAATATATGATATCAAACTCGACAAAAACACCAGTGATATATTATACACCCAAAATCCACAAGAGACTGGACAAACCACCAGGAAGGCCCATTGTCAGCGGGATCAATTCTATCTTCTCCAGACTCGGGGAGTATCTAGATAAATTCCTTAAACCCCTGGTCAAAGAGGGGAAATCATATCTACGTGACAGTATGCAATTGATACAAGAACTTCAAAAGATCAAGGGAGCAGAACAATGGTTGTTGGTGGCGGTAGATGTAAACTCACTATACACTAGTATTGAGCAAAAGGATGGATCACGGGGAGTTGAAAAAGCAATGCATACGAACACCAGTATGAAGCAGGAACAGATTGGTTACATTCTAGAAGGCCTAAAGTTGGCCATGGAATGTAACTATTTTTGGTACGATAAGAAATACTATGTACAAACAAAGGGTGTCGCAATGGGAGCTCGCTACGCCCCAAGCGTAGCTAACCTATTTATGGATATGTGGGAGGACAAGTATATCTATAGTAAGAACATACCCCAGATTAAGATGTATAAAAGGTATATAGATGACTTGATCATCTTATGGGATGGAACACCGGAGAGCCTTACCAAATTCCTTGAGAATCTAAATATCAACAAGTATGGTATCACGTTTACCGGGAAGTGGAGTAATGAAAAGATCGATTACCTGGATCTGGAAATTTTCAAAGTAGGGGACCAGTTATCTACCCGCACATTTTTTAAAGCGACGGATCGCAATGGGTATATCCCCACTTCCAGCTGCCATCATCCACGATGGAAATCTAATGTCCCCAAAGGACAATTGTTGCGCATACGTCGCAATTGTGATACGCTGGAGGACTTCAGCAATCAGGCGGATATCCTGATTAAAAGATTCCAAGAAAAAGGCTATGATAAAGACAGACTCTCAAAGTTAAAAGCAGATATTATGAAGATGGACAGAACTTCCCTCTTCTTGAATAAGAATAGAAACAACAACAAGGAAGCTGACATAACCTTTATCACCGGGTTCAACAGCCAATATAGAGATTTTGAAAAAATAGTAAGAAAATATTGGCCGATCCTCAAGGAAGACCTTGTCTTATCAAAAATCCTACCTGCAAAACCCAAGTTTGTATACAGGAAAGCACCCAACCTAAGAAACCATCTTGTGAGAAATGTTATAGACCCCCCGCAGACCATTAGAATCTGTCCCGACCTGAAAGGGTTCTTTAGATGCCAGAGGTGTTTACCATGCAAAGTTGCTAAGTGGCAACCTAGAAAGAAGATCACATTTAAGTCCTGTACTGACCACAAGGAATACCGCATTAACCAACTAATTACATGCCGTAGCACACATGTCACATATATTATAGAATGTCCTTGCCACCTCCAGTACGTGGGTAGAACCACCCGCCCCCTCTTTGTTTGGATTAGGGGACACATTAAAAATATTAGGAAGGGGTCCCCCAACCACAGCTTGTCCAGGCACTTTGATGAGGTCCACCATAGAGATCCCAGTGGACTTATCTTCTATGGCATCGATTCAGTGTGAGAAAACTGACGTGGAGGCAATAGAGAAACCTCAATTTCTAGAAATGAAACTAGCTGGATATACCAGCTGGGATCCCTTGCCCCCAGAGGGTTGAACCTGGATATAGACTTAAACTGTTTTATAGCTAATCCCTAAAAATACCGACACACAAAGATGGAGGATGATGAGAAGGAAAAAGTTTCCCAGTTCAAAAGTTTTAGACCAAAGGTTTCTATACCAAAACGACAGAACTAATATGTTATAATATACTTATGTACACTTTTGTACATACAATCTATAGAAGGTAAAACATCTCGCTTCTGTTTTCTACTCTGTCTCTTGATGGTTGGTTTCAGGGCCTCACTGGACCATACTTGCCTTTATCCAACTATAGTAGGGTCATATTAGTTATTAATTTTAGGATGTTTACCACATACATGACTTTAGGTACCCTGTTAGCCTTTATGACAAATAGTGAACTCTAGAAAGGGGAGATGGAGATGCACAGGTGTACATATACAGGGATAGGTGGGCCACTAGGCAAACCAGGTACAACACATGTGCTAGGTGACTGAATACACGGCACCATGTGTATATATATTTTTATAGCTACAACCTTTAAGTATATTAAATATGGAGACTTGTCTGGCCCCTAGGATGGGTATCATATGGGTCAGGATCGCCTGTGGCACTCTTTTGACACCTTATATGAAGTTCTATGTTTAGACTAATATACAGGTGGCTAATGATAGGGTAATTATGACCCTATATATACATATAAAAAAAATTTCATCTAGCACTTTACCACCTTATGGGCCAGGCATCCTTACACCACGATTAGTATTAATTAATTAATTTTTTAGCTCATCCCTTTGTGTGTATCCTTAGTCTTAATCTTTAATATCATTAACCCCTATCTTTAACTGTAACACAATGGGCATGGGTGCATTTCATTTTCTTTATTATTACTATAAAATCCTTTCATTTTTGTTCTAATATTTTTTTATTAATACATTTTGGAAGTTTTAATATTTTTTAATAATTTTAAGGTTTACTATTATATATTTTTTCAATTTATTTCTATTTTTTGATTTACTTTTTATTTTTCCTTGTACGCTCAATTCAAACATCTCATTCAATCTGCGTCTGATAAACTGAAACTAAGATAAACAGGTAATGCACATAGGTAACATGGTTTTCCATCTCCATGAATAGATTATGATGACGGATAGATGTAAACTGTATAAAGCATATAAGTATACAATGTAGTAGAAATCATGTCTGATTGCTTTGGTTGACATATAGACCAGCGGCTCTGTTACTCTTACACCCCCCGAGCGGCATTTACATAATTTGGGGAGGGTTTATAGAGCCCGCAGGACTATATCTTTGTGTGAAGCGTCGACACCGTCTTTGAGAACGTCTGACGAAACACGTAAGGCGGAGTCACGCTCACACGTCATACCCGGAAGATCTGGCTGGAACGCAAGGTGGGACGCACGTTCGGACTTGCTTCCTGATCCCATCCTTTGCTCACAGCCGTGTTTGTATTGGGTCAATTGCTTTTAAGAACTTTTATATTTGTCAATAAACTGGACATACTTCACTACGGAAGCCCCCTGTCCATTTTCTTTATATGAGGAGGATATAGCAGAGCGGAGGTGGGGAGTTGTGAAGGAACCAGGCCTGGATCACTAGGTGGGGACCCCTGAATTGGATCACCGGAGCGATCCCACGGAGCAGCGGAGCTTAAACGGTACATCTACAAGAGACAGCCATCCTAAGACATCCACTCCTCTGCACAGTACCCCTGTGGGGGTGACTGATTCTGATACGGGGGGGGAGCACTTGGAGTCACCAGCATGTATAAGCACGGAAGTCACCATTTATTACCTCTTGGCATTTATAACTGCATGCTGACCGATCCTGGGCTTCTATAGAACTCCTGTTTCTCCAAATAGACATTCATTTTTGCCTGGTTTCACCATAGAGACTTTTTATATATATATATTGTTTATAACGCAATTGCCTGTATGGATTCTATTTTAATCCTTATATGAGCCTTGAGGGGGTTCTAGCATATAATAACATAGAGTCTCAGGAATTTATTGTTTACCTATTAGACACAGCGCACTTTAGGTACTACATATGCTGTTGATATGTTTTAATTAATTTTTATGTTTTTTCACGGATGCTGGTAGCCCCAAAATAGGGGGTGGTACACCATTATATAATTTTACGTTGTAAGTTGGGGTGTTGTAAATGCACAATTTTATGATGCTAGATGGGCAAGTGTAAATTTATTTCACCGGTTGGAACACATAATACCTACCACACACTTATATAACACAGAGGATTTGCACGTTTATTTTCCAGAGGGTTTATATATATATATATACATTTTTTAATTTAAACCTAATTATTTGCTCTCTGCATCTACCTTTGCACAGGCGTAAGGGTTCATTCACCCAGGGGACAAATCATAAGCATATTCTCCCTCATACATGCTTTTGTCACCTGATTGCTTTGATATTTACATAGATATTTCACAATCACTTTTTGTGTATGTATTTTATCACTTTTATCATCACTTTTAATTTGTAAGCAACAAACACTGATAACAGGGCAGCGCCAATTTCCCCAACCTCTATTCCATAACCATTCTATTAATCACTTCAGCCCCGGAAGGTTTTACCCCCTTCCTGACCAGAGCACTTTTTACAATTCGGCACTGCGTCGCTTTAACTGCTAATTGCGCGGTCATGCAATGCTGTACCCAAACGAAATTTGCGTCCTTTTCTTCCCACAAATAGAGCTTTCTTTTGATGGTATTTGATCACCTCTGCCGTTTTTATTTTTTGCGCTATACACGGAAAAAGACAGAAAATTTTGAAAAAAATGATATTTTCTACTTTTTGTTCTAAAAAAATCCAATAAACTCAATTTTAGTCATACATTTAGGCCAAAATGTATTCGGCCACATGTCTTTGGTAAAAAAAATGTCAATAAGTGTATATTTATTCTTTTGCGCAAAAGTTATAGCGCCTACAAACTAGGGTACATTTTCTGGAATTTACACAGCCTTTAATTTATGACTGCCTATGTCGTTTCTTGAGGTGCTAAAATGGCAGGGCAGTACAAACCCCCCCCCCCAAATAACCCCATTTTGGAAAGTAGACACCCCAAGGAAATTGCTGAGAGGCATGTTGAGCCCATTGAATATTCATTTTTTTTGTCCCAAGTGATTGAATAATGACAAAAAAAAAAAAAAATTACAAAAAGTTGTCACTAAATGATATATTGCTCACACAGGCCATGGGCATATGTGGAATTGCACCCCAAAATACATTTAGCTGCTTCTCCTGAGTATGGGGATACCACATGTGTGGGACTTTTTGGGAGCCTAGCCGCGTACGGGGCCCCGAAAACCAATCACTGCCTTCAGGATTTCTAAGGGCGTACATTTTTGATTTTACTCCTCACTACCTATCACAGTTTTGAAGGCCATAAAATGCCCAGATGGCATAAAACCCCCCCAAATGACCCCATTTTGGAAAGTAGACACCCCAAGCTATTTGCTTTGAGGCATGTTGAGTCCATGGAATGTTTTATATTTTGACACAAGTTGCGGGAAAGTGACAAATTTTTTATTTTTTTTTTGCACAAAGTTGTCACTAAATGATATATTGCTCACACAGGCCATGGGCATATGTGGAATTGCACCCCAAAATACATTTAGCTACTTCTCCTGAGTACGGGGATACCACATGTGTGGGACTTTTTGGGAGCCTAGCCGCGTACGGGGCCCCCGAAAACCAATCACCGCCTTCAGGATTTCTAAGGGTGTAAATTTTTGATTTCACTCTTCACTGCCTATCACAGTTTCGGAGGCCATGGAATGCCCAGGTGGCACAAACCCCCCCCCCCAAATGCCCCCATTTTGGAAATTACACACCCCAAGCTAATTGCCGAGAGGCATGGTGAGTATTTTGCAGCTCTCATTTGTTTTTGAAAATAAAGAAAGACGAGAAAGAAAATTTTTTTTTTCAATTTTCAAAACTTTGTGACAAAAAGTGAGGTCTGCAAAATACTCACTATACCTCTCATCAAATAGCTTGGGGTGTCTACTTTCCAAAATGGGGTCATTTGGGGGGGTTTTTTGCCACCTGGGCATTCCATGGCCTCCGAAACTGTGATAGGCAGTGAAGAGTAAAATCAAAAATTTACGGCCTTAGAAAGCCTGAAGGCGGTGCTTGGTTTTCGGGGTCCCGTACACGGCTAGGCTCCCAAAAAGTCTCACACATGTGGTATCCCCGTACTCAGGAGAAGCAACAGAATGTATTTTGGGGTGTAATTTTACATATCCCCATGGCATGTTTGAGCAATATATCATTTAGTGACAACTTTGCGCTAAAAAAAATAAAAAATTGTCTCTTTCCCGCAACTTGTGTCACAATATAAAATATTCCATGGACTCGACATGACTCTCAGCAAATAGCTTGGGGTGTCTACTTTCCAAAATGGGGTCATTTGGGGGGGTTTTGAACTGTCCTGGCATTTTATGCACAACATTTAGAAGCTTATGTCACACATCACCCACTCTTCTAACCACTTGAAGACAAAGCCCTTTCTGACACTTATTGTTTACATGAAAAAGTAATTTTTTTTTTTGCAAGAAAATTACTTTGAACCCCCAAACATTATATATTTTTTTAAAGCAAATGCCCTACAGATTAAAATGGTGGGTGTTTCTTTTTTTTTTTTTCACACAGTATTTGCGCAGCGATTTTTCAAACGCATTTTTTGGGGAAAAAACACACTTTTTTAAATTTTAATGCACTAAAACACACTATATTGCCCAAATGTTTGATGAAATAAAAAAGATGATCTTAGGCCGAGTACATGGATACCAAACATGACATGCTTTAAAATTGCGCACAAACGTGCAGTGGCGACAAACTAAATACATTTTTAAAAGCCTTTAAAAGCCTTTACAGGTTACCACTTTAGATTTACAGAGGAGGTCTACTGCTAAAATTACTGCCCTCGATCTGACGTTCGCGGTGACACCTCACATGCATGGTGCATTTGCTGTTTACATTTGACGCCAGACCGACGCTTGCGTTCGCCTTAGCGCGAGAGCAGGGGGGACAGGGGTGCTTTTTTTTTTTTTTTTTTTTTTTCTTTATTATTTTTTCTTTTTTTATCTTATTTTTAAACTGTTCCTTTCATTTTTTTTTAAATCATTTTTATTGTTATCTCAGGGAATGTAAATATCCCCTATCATAGCAATAGGTAGTGACAGGTACTCTTTTTTTGAAAAAATTGGGGTCTATTAGACCCTAGATTTCTCCTCTGCCCTCAAAGCATCTGAACACACCAAGATCGGTGTGATAAAATGCTTTCCCAATTTCCCAATGGTGCTGTTTACATCCGGCGAAATCTAAGTCATAAAATGCTCGTAGCTTCCGGTTTCTTAGGCCATAGAGATGTTTGGAGCCACTCTGGTCTCTGATCAGCTCTATGGTCAGCTGGCTGAATCACCGGCTGCATTTTCAGGTTCCCTGTTGAGACAGGAGAGCCAGAGAAAAACACGGAAGACGGTGGGGGGGGGCATTCCCTCCCACTGCTTGTAAAAGCAGTCTAGAGGCTAATTAGCCGCTAGGATTGCTTTTACATGAAAGCCGACCGCTGGCTGAAAAGAATGATACCAAGATGATACCTAAACCTGCAGGCATCATTCTGGTATAACCACTCAGTCGTGAATGGCGTACCTGAAGACAAAAAAATGGTTAACAATAAAGCACAGTAAACGGTAAAGTATAAAAAATTGCATACCTGAAAAACAAACATGATAAAACATAATAACAATAAAACATTGCAGAATAGAATACAGTAAAAAAGAGCAGAACAATAGAGAGAGAGAGAACAATAAAATGACTATTTTTTTTTATTTTATATTTTTGTATGTTTTTTTTTTTTTTTACACTTTTTTTGTAACTAACTTTTATAACTGTACCCGGTTCCAGGTTCGGGTCTCTCAAAATGCGATGGCATCTTGGGAGACCCTGTGAAAGTGTGCCTAGTCTGTGCAATGCTGTACCCTACGCTAATACTCAACTAGTGAATGGTAGCGTTCAAAACATTCACCAATGCAAAGACCAGGATTGTCAGGACAGGAGGGACAATAATAGCGGGTGTCACGCCTATATCCGCGCTTGCTGCAGACACATCTTTTTTGGGGGGGGTTCGCTGGGTAGGGGTACTCGGGAGGACATAAAAATGCCTCTCATGCAGCCGACTGCATTTGGTTGGGGATGTGAATGGGGGAAGTACGGGCGCTGCAGAAGTGGTGGGTTCCCAATTAGGATTGGCGAATGCAGCAGGAAGGGCACTATGAGCACGACGGGCCTGTGTTTGTCTTTTTGGTGGCAGCGGGACACTACTTGTGCTTGCCACCTCACCAGCTTGAACTGCACTTATGGGACTCGCCACGTCACCAAGTGTTACTGCAGTGCTGGTTTGACTACGACTGGGGTGTACTAGGCCGCTGGTGCTTGCCAGTTCACCAAAACGCTACAAAAAAAACTGTTGGCGATCGCAGGGATCAGGCCTGACTCTGCGAACGCTGCAGTTATGTGTTTAGTGTTTTGTAAGTGACAGTGATCGATCGATACTGCACTTGGGTGGGCTGGGCTGGGCCGGGCGGAGGGGCAAAACACAGGTGCTAGCAGGTATCTGGGCTGATCCCGCTAACACTGCGTTTGTGGGAACCCTAAACTGCTGGGGACGCTAGTATAGATCTGATCAGATCAGATATTGATCCGTTCAGATACTATACCACTAAGGGAGGTGTACGGTGCGTGCGTGGGTGTTAGCGCTACTGGCGCTAACCTGACGCTGCCTGGGGCTGGTGCTTGCCAGTTCACCAAAACGCTACCAAGAAAACTGTTAGCGATCACAGGGATCAGGCCTGACTCTACGAACGCTGCAGTTATGTGCTTAGTGTTTTGTAAGTGACAGTGATCGATCGACACTTGGGTGGGCTGGGCCGGGCGGAGGGGAAAAACGCAGGTGCTAGCGGGTATCTGGGCTGATCCCGCTAACACTGCGTTTTTGGGAACCCTAAACTGCTGGGGACGCCAGTATAGATCTGATCGGATCAGATATTGATCCGTACAGATACTATACCACTAAGGGAGGCGTATGCTGCGTGTGTGGGTGTTAGCGGTACTGGCGCTAATCTGACGCTGCCTGGGGCGACGCATATCACCGCCGGGCGATCAGGGGGCTAAACCTTTATTCGGTAATAAACGGCGGGTGCCCTGACACTATAAAAAATAAATGAACTAACCAGCGTCACCCGTAACACTTATACGGTGATCAGTGGTGAAAGGGTTAACTAGGGGCAACCAAGGGGTTAAAACATTTATTAGATAGTATATGGGGGTCCCTGACGCTATAAAACGCTGACAGCGAACCTAAATATTTACCTCCCTAACTAGCGTCACCAGCGACACTAATACAGCGATCAGAAAAATGATCGCTTAGTGACACTGGTGACAGGGGGTGATCAAGGGGTTAAAACTTTATTAGGGGGGGTTAGGGGGGTACCCTAGACCTAAAGGGGGGTAACACTCACTGCCCTAACACTGTAACTGTCACAAACTGACACTATGCAGTAATCAGAAAAAAAAAAAAAATACTGCTGGTGTCAGTTTGTGACAGGGGGGGGTGATTGGGGGGGGGTCGGGGGGCGATCGGGGGGGGGGATCGGGGTGTTTTATGTGCCTGGCATGTTCTACTGAGTGTGTGTAGTGTTGTGCACTCACTTGTCTTGCCAAAGCCGAGGAGAGATGACATCACATCCTCTGCCTGTGTGAAACTACACACAGGCAGAGGAGGATTCCCATTGGCTGGGAGCAATCGCGAGGGGGGGGGCCACGATCGGATGGTCTCCCCCTCGCCTCCCGACGCTCCCAGTCACAAGCCGACCGCCGCTGGCACCGGGGGGGTCCTATCGGACCCCCCGCCCGCGGGAGGCAGATCACGTATGGGAACGTGAGTCTGCCTGCCCGTGCCATTCTGCCGCAGTATATCTGCGTTAGGCGGTCGGCAAGTGGTTAATGTCCAGGTGGTGGTTGACTCCCACCAGCGCATTATGAGTATCAGATCTGGGTTTCCCGGAAGTTGCCACGACAGCCATATCCTGCGGCAGTCAGCTCTCTTTGATCGATTTGAACAAGGACAAATGGGCGAGGGCTGGCTGGTGGGTAAGTACATTTCATTTTATTTATA
The DNA here is from genome assembly GCA_037952835.1 of Lithobates septentrionalis. NCBI lineage: Eukaryota > Metazoa > Chordata > Amphibia > Anura > Ranidae > Lithobates > Lithobates septentrionalis. The sequence goes on along the minus strand of JBBDGP010004537.1, from coordinate 177,803 downwards.
TTTTATTGCAAATGTATGCCTAGATATTTTTAGGATTGCTAACCACTTCAGAACCACCCTATAGCTACAATACTCTCGTTCTGGGAGAGTGTCCATGGACGTCTTGTATGAACCCCCCCCCACCACCACCACCATGTGCCCTGTTTGGCTCGCATACAGCACATTGTGATTGATGTGTCCTTGGGACACAGCTGATTACACATTGCGGTAAATGTACAATCACAGTTGATCACATATAAACAGACTTTTCGGTTATCTGCATTCCTTTCCTCACACACCATCACAGTGTGAGGAGAGGAGAGCTGGTAACCGGCAAGTGTGAAAGGGGATATGTACACAGATAATCAGAGCCCGGTAGGGATTGGGGGAAACAAAATACATATTTTTCTCAATTATCCTTGCCAGCAATTGTTTTGTTTACATTTAGCTGAAAGTGGGGAACTCCGCTGACGGTTGATGAGTCATACCTTGTTAAGGATGCAGTGGCCAGCCCACTCCTTGGCAAACAGCTATTCTCCATATTTTATGTACGTCGGCAGTCGCCCGCTCCTTTTGAAAAATGCTATTGTTCCAAAACATGGCAAAAAACATTAAATATTACATTTTTTTTACAAAAAATGTTAAATGGCTTTGGAGTGTCTAGTGCAGCGGTTCTCAACCTGGGGGTCAATTGCCGATTCGCCAGGGGGTCGCGATTGCTGGCCGAGACGGACCCGAAGTTACTGTGTTATGCTGGAGTCTGTCCGTCTCGGCCAGCGAGATGTCACTTCCAGGAGAGGAGAGACCGCACGGAAGTGAGGTTCCGTCACCGCCATCTTGGTACTCTCGTCCGCAGTAAGGCTACACTTAGAAGTCGGCAAGCGGACATATTTTACACCCACCGAAGTCCGCTTTCTGCGGACGAGTGTACCAAGAGGGTGGCGACGAAACGTCACTTGCTGAATCTGACGGAACACCTGGGACTTTTGGTAAGTCAGAGACAGTGATAAAAGCATTTTGTACTGTGTGTCACCAGGGCAATCAAGACATAGATTTTTTTATAAATAAATGCTGACATGACAACATTTTTTTTCATTATGGAACAATACATATCATTTATATATAAACGTCCCAGTTGGTTCCTCAAAAGTGGTTATTCCGTGCCAGTGCTAGATACATGTTTGGGTGCTATACACTTTGTATATCTAGCACTGGCACGGAATAACCACTTTTGAGGAACCAACCGGGATGATTATATATAAATCAGTGGGGGGGGCGCAAACAAACTGAAAAAATCTGAAAAAAAAAACATTAAAACGCAGCCACTGTGCCATTAAACGCAGCCACTGTGCCATCAAACGCAGCCACTGTGCTCATCAATTGTTGCCACTGTGCCAGCAAACGCCGCCACTGTGCCCATCAATTGTCGCCACTGTGCCAGAAAACGCTGCCACTGTGCTATCAAACGCAGCCACTGTGCCCATCACAATGAATAAAAAAATAAACGCAAGTCGTAAACATTGTATTCATTTGTAACTTATATGTTAATTATAAATATTGCGCACTATATATTACAGATTTTCTTTGTGATTAATCACTACGCTTTAAAATGTTAAATTTGTAAGAATGAAAATACATCCTGTATATAAGATATTTATATTTCAATTTATAACAGTTGCAAAATTACAGTAATGAAGGACCAACAAAATTTTACTGTTAGGGGTCCCCACAACTTGGGAAATTTTATCAAGGGGTCACGGCACTAGTAAGGTTGAGAACCACTGGTCTAGTGTGTATGTAGAATTACCGTATTTATCGGTGTAAAACACACACAGGTGTATAACATGCATCTTAATTTGAAGAGGGAAGTTTCAGGAAACAAAACTTACATTTTAAATAAGGAACTTTTAATCAAAATAAGAGTCAGTGCCCATTAACCAGTTGCAGACCGCCGCACGATGATGTATGTCGGCACAATGGCACGGGCAGGCAAAAGGACTTGTATATAAGTCCTTGCCTTCCCGCGGGCGGGGGGTCCGATCGGACCCCCCCGGTGCCCGAGGCGGTTGGCTTCTGTCTGGGAGCGTTCAGACGTGAGGGGGAGGCCATCCATTCGTGGCCCCCCCCCCTCGCGATCGCTCCCAGCTAATGAGAATCTTCCTCTGCCTCTGTATAGTAAACAGAGGCAGAGGAAATGATGTCATCTCTCCTCGGCTTGGTATTTTCCATTCCGGCGCCGAGGGGAGAAGACATAGATGTGAGTGCACAAACACTACACATACAGTAGAACATGCCAGGCATACATTACAGCCCCGATCTCCCCTCCCCCCCTGTCACACTGACACCAAGCAGGTTTTTTTTTTTTTTTTCTGATTACTGCATTGGTGTCAGTTTGTGACAGTGTGGTAGGGCAGTTCGTTTTAGGCCCCCTTTAGGTCTAGGATACCCCCCTAACCCCCCCTAATAAAGTTTTAACCCTTTGATCACCCCCCGTCGCCAGTGTCACTAAGCGATCATTTTTCTGATCGCTGTATTAGTGTCACTGGTGACGCTAGTTAGGGAGGTAAATATATAGGTTCGCCGTCAGCGTTTTATAGCCTCAGGGACCCCCATATACTACCTAATAAAGGCTTTAACCCCTTGATCACCCCCCCCCCCCCCCCCCCGTCGCCAGTGTCACTAAGAGATCATTTTTCTGATCGCTGTATTAGTGTCACTGGTGACACTAGTTAGGGAGGTAAATATATAGGTTCGCCGTCAGCGTTCTATAGCGACAGGGACTCCCAAATACTACCTAATAAAGGTTTTAACCCCTTGTATGCCCCCTAGTTAACCCTTTCACCGGTGATCACCGTATAACTGTAACGGGTGACGCTGGTTAGTTTATTTTTTATAGTGTCAGGGCACCCGCCGTTTATTACCGAAGAAAGGTTAAGCCCCCTGATCGCCCGGCGGTGATATAACTTAGGTTTTAGGGTCAGATAGGGTCTGCGTCGCCCCAAGCAGCGTCAGGTTAGCGCCAGTAGCGCTAACACCCACGCATGCAGCATACACCTCCCTTAGTGGTATAGTATCTGAACAGAGCAATATCTGTTCCGATCAGATCTATACTAGCTTCCCCAGCAGTTTAGGGTTCCCAAAAACGCAGTGTTAGCGGGATCAGCCCAGATACCTGCTAGCACCTGCGTTTTGCCCCTCCGCCCGGCCCAGCCCACCCAAGTGCAGTATCGATCGATTACTGTCACTTACAAAACACTAAACGCATAACTGCAGCGTTCGCAGAGTCAGGCCTGATCCCTGCGATCGCTAACAGTTTTTTTGGTAGCGTTTTGGTGAACTGGCAAGCACAAGTAATGTCCCCCTGCAACCAAGAAGAAGAAAACAGGCCCGTCGTGCCCATAGTGCCCTTCCTGCTGCATTCACAAATCCTAATTGGGAACCCACCACTTCTGCAGCACCCGTACTTCCCCCATTCACATCCCCAACCAAATGCAGTCGGCTGCATGAGAGGCATTTTCTTTATGTCCTCCCGAGTACCCCTACCCAACGAACCCCCCCCAAAAAAAGATGTGTCTGCAGCAAGAGCGGATATAGGCGTGACACCCACTATTATTGTCCCTCCTGTCCTGACAATCCTGGTCTTTGCATTGGTGAATGTTTTGAACGCTGCCATTCACTAGTTGAGTATTAGTGTAGGGTACAGCATTGCACAGACTAGGCACACTTTCACAGGGTCTCCCAAGATGCCATCGCATTTTGAGAGACCCGAACCTGGAACTGGTTACAGTTACAAAAAAAAGTGTAAAAAAAAAAAAAAAACACAAAAAAATATATTAACCACTTGCCGACCGCCTAACGCAGATATACTGCGGCAGAATGGCACGGGCAGGCAGAATCGTGGCCCCCCCTCGCGATCGCTCCCAGCCAATGGGAATCCTCCCCTGCCTGTGTGTAGTACACACAGGCAGAGGATGTGATGTCATCTCTCCTCAGGTCGGCAGTTTCCGTTCCGGCGCCGAGGAGAGAAGACATGTGAGTGCACAACACACACACATAGTAGAACATGCCAGGCATACTTTACACCCCCGATCGCCCCCCAATCACCCCTCCCCCCTGCCTGTCACACTGACACCAAGCAGTATTTTTTTTTTCTGATTACTGCATGGTGTCAGTTTGTGACAGTTAGAAGTGGTAGGGCAGTGAGTATTAGCCCCCTGTAGGTCTAGGATACCCCCCTAACCCCCCTAATAAAGTTTTAACCCCTTGATCACCCCCCGTCACCAGTGTCGCTAAGCGATCATTTTTCTGATCGCTGTATTAGTGTCGCTGGTGACGCTAGTTAGGGGCGTAAATATTTAGGTTCGCCGTCAGCGTTTTATAGCGACAGGGACCCCCATATACTATCTAATAAATGTTTTAACCCCTTGATTGCCCCCTAGTTAACCCTTTCACCACTGATCACCGTATAACCGTTACGGTTGACGCTGGTTAGTTTGTTTATTTTTTATAGTGTCAGGGCACCCGCCGTTTATTACCGAATAAAGGTTCAGCCCCCTGATCGCCCGGCGGTGATATGCGTCGCCCCAGGCAGCGTCAGATTAGCGCCAGTACCGCTAACACCCACGCACGCAGCATACGCCTCCCTTAGTGGTATAGTATCTGAACGCATCAATATCTGATCCGATCAGATCTATACTAGCGTCCCCAGCAGTTTAGGGTTCCCAAAAACGCAGTGTTAGCGGGATCAGCCCAGATACCTGCTAGCACCTGCGTTTTGCCCCCCAGCCCAGCCCACCCAAGTGCAGTATCGATCGATCACTGTCACTTACAAAATACTAAACGCATAACTGCAGCGTTCGCAGAGTCAGGCCTGATCCCTGCGATCGCTAACAGATTTCTTGGTAGCGTTTTGGTGAACTGGCAAGCACCAGCCCCAAGCAGCGTCAGATTAGCGCCAGTACCGCTAACACCCACGCACGCACCGTACACCTCCCTTAGTGGTATAGTATCTGATCAGATCAATATCTGATCCGATCAGATCTATACTAACGTCCCCAGCAGTTTGGGGTTCCCACAAACGCAGTGTTAGTGGGATCAGCCCAGATACCTGCTAGCACCTGCGTTTTGCCCCTCCGCCCAGCCCACCCAAGTGCAGTATCGATCGATCACTGTCACTTACAAAACACTAAACACATAACTGCAGCATTCGCAGAGTCAGGCCTGATCCCTGTTCGCTAACAGTTTTTTTGGTAGCGTTTTGGTGAACTGGCAAGCACCAGCGGCCTAGTACACCCCGGTCGTAGTCAAACCAGCACTGCAGTAACACTTGGTGACGTGGCGAGTCCCATAAGTGCAGTTCAAGCTGGTGAGGTGGCAAGCACAAGTAGTGTCCCGCTGCCACCAAGAAGAAGACAAACACAGGCCCGTCGTGCCCATAATGCCCTTCCTGCTGCATTCGCCAATCATAATTGGGAACACACCACTTCTGCAGCGCCCGTACTTCCCCCATTCACATCCCCAACCAAATGCAGTCGGCTGCATGAGAGGCATTTTCTTTATGTCCTCCCGAGTACCCCTACCCGACGAACCCCCCCAAAAAGATGTTGTGTCTGCAGCAAGCGCGGATATAGGCGTGACACCCGCTATTATTGTCCCTCCTGTCCTGACAATCCTGGTCTTTGCATTGGTGAATGTTTTGAACGCTACCATTCACTAGTTGAGTATTAGCGTAGAGTACAGCATTGCACAGACTAGGGCACACTTTCACAGGGTCTCCCAAGATGCCATTGCATTTTGAGAGACCCAAACCTGGAACCGGTTACAGTTATAAAAGTTACAGTTACAAAAAAAAGTGTAAAAAAAAAAACACATATAAAAAAAAATAGTTGTCGTTTTATTGTTCTCTCTCTCTCTATTGTTCTGCTCTTTTTTACTGTATTCTATTTTGCAATGTTTTATTGTTATTATGTTTTATCATGTTTGCTTTTCAGGTATGCAATTTTTTATACTTTACCGTTTACTGTGCTTTATTGTTAACCATTTTTTTGTCTTCAGGTACGCCATTCACGACTTTGATTGGTTATACCAGAATGATGCCTGCAGGTTTAGGTATCATTCTTTTCAGCCAGCGGTCGGCTTTCATGTAAAAGCAATCCTAGCGGCTAATTAGCCTCTAGACTGCTTTTACAAGCAGTGGGAGGGAATGCCCCCCCCCCCCCCACCGTCTTCCGTGTTTTTCTCTGGCTCTCCTGTCTCAACAGAGAACCTGAGAATGCAGCCGGTGATTCAGCCAGCTGACCATAGAGCTGATTAGAGACCAGAGTGGCTCCAAACATCTCTATGGCCTAAGAAACCGGAAGCTACGAGCATTTCATGACTTAGATTTCGCCGGATGTAAACAGCGCCATTGGGAAATTGGGAAAGCATTTTATCACACCGATCTTGGTGTGGTCAGATGCTTTGAGGGCAGAGGAGAGATCTAGGGTCTAATAGACCCCAATTTTTTCAAAAAAAGAGTACCTGTCACTACCTATTGCTATCATAGGGGATATTTACATTCCCTGAGATAACAATAAAAATGATTAAAAAAAAATGAAAGGAACAGTTTAAAAATAAGATAAAAAATAAGAAAAAAAAAGCACCTCTGTCCCCCCTGCTCACGCGCTAAGGCGAACGCAAGCGTCGGTCTGGCGTCAAATGTAAACAGCAATTGCACCATGCATGTGAGGTATCACCAGGAAGGTCAGATCGAGGGCAGTAATTTTAGCAGTAGACCTCCTCTGTAAATCTAAAGTGGTAACCTGTAAAGGCTTTTAAAGGCTTTTAAAAATGTATTTATTTTGTTGTCACTGCACGTTTGTGCTCAATTTTAAAGCATGTCATGTTTGGTATCCATGTACTCGGCCTAAGATCATCTTTTTTATTTCATCAAACATTTGGGCAATATAGTGTGTTTTAGTGCATTAAAATTTAAAAGTGTGTTTTTTTCCCCAAAAAATGTGTTTGAAAAATCGCTGCGCAAATACTGTGTGAAAAAAAAAAATGAAACACCCACCATTTTAATCTGTAGGGCATTTTCTTTAAAAAATATATAATTATTGGGGGTTCAAAGTAATTTTCTTGCAAAAAAAATAATTTTTTCATGTAAACAAAGTGTCAGAAAGGGTTTTGTCTTCAAGTGGTTAGAAGAGTGGGTGACGTGTGACATAAGCTTCTAAATGTTGTGCATAAAATGCCAGGACAGTTCAAACCCCCCCCCCCCCCAAATGACCCCATTTTGGAAAGTAGACACCCCAAGCTATTTGCTGAGAGGCATGTCGAGTCTATGGAATATTTTATATTGTGACACAAGTTGCGGGAAAAAGACCTTTTTTTTTTTTTTTTTTTTTTGCACAAAGTTGTCACTAAATGATATATTGTACTGTGTGTCACCAGGGCAATCAAGACATAGATTTTTTTATAAATAAATGCTGACATGACAACATTTTTTTTATTATGGAACAATACATATCATTTATATATAAACGTCCCAGTTGGTTCCTCAAAAGTGGTTATTCCGTGCCAGTGCTAGATACATGTTTGGGTGTTATACACTTTGTATATCTAGCACTGGCACGGAATAACCACTTTTGAGGAACCAACCGGGATGATTATATATAAATCAGTGGGGGGGGCGCAAACAAACTGAAAAAATCTGAAAAAAAAAACATTAAAACGCAGCCACTGTGCCATTAAACGCAGCCACTGTGCCCATCAGTTGCCGCCACTGTGCCATCAAACGCAGCCACTGTGCTCATCAATTGTTGCCACTGTGCCAGCAAACGCCGCCACTGTGTCCATCAATTGTCGCCACTGTGCCAGAAAACGCTGCCACTGTGCTATCAAACGCAGCCACTGTGCCCATCACAATGAATAAAAAAATAAACGCAAGTCGTAAACATTGTATTCATTTGTAACTTATATGTTAATTATAAATATTGCGCACTATATATTACAGATTTTCTTTGTGATTAATCACTACGCTTTAAAATGTTAAATTTGTAAGAATGAAAATACATCCTGTATATAAGATATTTATATTTCAATTTATAACAGTCGCAAAATTACAGCAATGAAGGACCAACAAAATTTTACTGTTAGGGGTCCCCACAACTTGGGAAATTTTATCAAGGGGTCACGGCACTAGTAAGGTCGAGAACCACTGGTCTAGTGTGTATGTAGAATTACCGTATTTATCGGTGTAAAACACACACAGGTGTATAACATGCATCTTAATTTTAAGAGGGAAGTTTCAGGAAACAAAACTTACATTTTAAATAAGGAACTTTTAATCAAAATAAGAGTCAGTGCCCATTAACCAGTTGCAGACCGCCGCACGATGATGTATGTCGGCACAATGGCACGGGCAGGCAAAAGGACTTGTAAAAAGGATAAGGCGGTTGGCTTCTGTCTGGGAGCGTTCAGACGTGAGGGGGAGGCCATCCATTCGTGGCCCCCCCCCCTCGCGATCGCTCCCAGCTAATGAGAATCTTCCTCTGCCTCTGTATAGTAAACAGAGGCAGAGGAAATGATGTCATCTCTCCTCTGCTTGGTATTTTCCATTCCGGCGCCGAGGAGAGAAGACATAGATGTGAGTGCACAAACACTACACATACAGTAGAACATGCCAGGCATACATTACAGCCCCGATCTCCCCTCCCCCCCTGTCACACTGACACCAAGCAGGTTTTTTTTTTTTTTTTCTGATTACTGCATTGGTGTCAGTTTGTGACAGTGTGGTAGGGCAGTTCGTTTTAGGCCCCCTTTAGGTCTAGGATACCCCCCTAACCCCCCCTAATAAAGTTTTAACCCTTTGATCACCCCCCGTCGCCAGTGTCACTAAGCGATCATTTTTCTGATCGCTGTATTAGTGTCACTGGTGACGCTAGTTAGGGAGGTAAATATATAGGTTCGCCGTCAGCGTTTTATAGCCTCAGGGTCCCCCATATACTACCTAATAAAGGCTTTAACCCCTTGATCACCCCCCCCCCGTCGCCAGTGTCACTAAGAGATCATTTTTCTGATCGCTGTATTAGTGTCACTGGTGACACTAGTTAGGGAGGTAAATATATAGGTTCGCCGTCAGCGTTCTATAGCGACAGGGACTCCCAAATACTACCTAATAAAGGTTTTAACCCCTTGTATGCCCCCTAGTTAACCCTTTCACCGGTGATCACCGTATAACTGTAACGGGTGACGCTGGTTAGTTTATTTTTTATAGTGTCGGCACCCGCCGTTTATTACCGAAGAAAGGTTTAGCCCCCTGATCGCCCGGCGGTGATATAACTTAGGTTTTAGGGTCAGATAGGGTCTGCGTCGCCCCAAGCAGCGTCAGGTTAGCGCCAGTAGCGCTAACACCCACGCATGCAGCATACACCTCCCTTAGTGGTATAGTATCTGAACAGAGCAATATCTGTTCCGATCAGATCTATACTAGCTTCCCCAGCAGTTTAGGGTTCCCAAAAACGCAGTGTTAGCGGGATCAGCCCAGATACCTGCTAGCACCTGCGTTTTGCCCCTCCGCCCGGCCCAGCCCACCCAAGTGCAGTATCGATCGATTACTGTCACTTACAAAACACTAAACGCATAACTGCAGCGTTCGCAGAGTCAGGCCTGATCCCTGCGATCGCTAACAGTTTTTTTGGTAGCGTTTTGGTGAACTGGCAAGCACAAGTAATGTCCCCCTGCAACCAAGAAGAAGAAAACAGGCCCGTCGTGCCCATAGTGCCCTTCCTGCTGCATTCACAAATCCTAATTGGGAACCCACCACTTCTGCAGCACCCGTACTTCCCCCATTCACATCCCCAACCAAATGCAGTCGGCTGCATGAGAGGCATTTTCTTTATGTCCTCCCGAGTACCCCTACCCAACGAACCCCCCCCAAAAAAAGATGATGTGTCTGCAGCAAGAGCGGATATAGGCGTGACACCCACTATTATTGTCCCTCCTGTCCTGACAATCCTGGTCTTTGCATTGGTGAATGTTTTGAACGCTGCCATTCACTAGTTGAGTATTAGTGTAGGGTACAGCATTGCACAGACTAGGCACACTTTCACAGGGTCTCCCAAGATGCCATCGCATTTTGAGAGACCCGAACCTGGAACTGGTTACAGTTACAAAAAAAAGTGTAAAAAAAAAAAAAAACACAAAAAAATATATTAACCACTTGCCGACCGCCTAACGCAGATATACTGCGGCAGAATGGCACGGGCAGGCAGAATCGTGGCCCCCCCTCGCGATCGCTCCCAGCCAATGGGAATCCTCCCCTGCCTATGTGTAGTACACACAGGCAGAGGATGTGATGTCATCTCTCCTCGGCTCGGCAGTTTCCGTTCCGGCGCCGAGGAGAGAAGACATGTGAGTGCACAACACACACACATAGTAGAACATGCCAGGCATACTTTACACCCCCGATCGCCCCCCAATCACCCCTCCCCCCTGCCTGTCACACTGACACCAAGCAGTATTTTTTTTTTCTGATTACTGCATGGTGTCAGTTTGTGACAGTTAGAAGTGGTAGGGCAGTGAGTATTAGCCCCCTGTAGGTCTAGGATACCCCCCTAACCCCCCTAATAAAGTTTTAACCCCTTGATCACCCCCCGTCACCAGTGTCGCTAAGCGATCATTTTTCTGATCGCTGTATTAGTGTCGCTGGTGACGCTAGTTAGGGGCGTAAATATTTAGGTTCGCCGTCAGCGTTTTATAGCGACAGGGACCCCCATATACTATCTAATAAATGTTTTAACCCCTTGATTGCCCCCTAGTTAACCCTTTCACCACTGATCACCGTATAACCGTTACGGTTGACGCTGGTTAGTTTGTTTATTTTTTATAGTGTCAGGGCACCCGCCGTTTATTACCGAATAAAGGTTCAGCCCCCTGATCGCCCGGCGGTGATATGCGTCGCCCCAGGCAGCGTCAGATTAGCGCCAGTACCGCTAACACCCACGCACGCAGCATACGCCTCCCTTAGTGGTATAGTATCTGAACGCATCAATATCTGATCCGATCAGATCTATACTAGCGTCCCCAGCAGTTTAGGGTTCCCAAAAACGCAGTGTTAGCGGGATCAGCCCAGATACCTGCTAGCACCTGCGTTTTGCCCCCCAGCCCAGCCCACCCAAGTGCAGTATCGATCGATCACTGTCACTTACAAAATACTAAACGCATAACTGCAGCGTTCGCAGAGTCAGGCCTGATCCCTGCGATCGCTAACAGATTTCTTGGTAGCGTTTTGGTGAACTGGCAAGCACCAGCCCCAAGCAGCGTCAGATTAGCGCCAGTACCGCTAACACCCACGCACGCACCGTACACCTCCCTTAGTGGTATAGTATCTGATCAGATCAATATCTGATCCGATCAGATCTATACTAACGTCCCCAGCAGTTTGGGGTTCCCACAAACGCAGTGTTAGTGGGATCAGCCCAGATACCTGCTAGCACCTGCGTTTTGCCCCTCCGCCCAGCCCACCCAAGTGCAGTATCGATCGATCACTGTCACTTACAAAACACTAAACACATAACTGCAGCATTCGCAGAGTCAGGCCTGATCCCTGTTCGCTAACAGTTTTTTTGGTAGCGTTTTGGTGAACTGGCAAGCACCAGCGGCCTAGTACACCCCGGTCGTAGTCAAACCAGCACTGCAGTAACACTTGGTGACGTGGCGAGTCCCATAAGTGCAGTTCAAGCTGGTGAGGTGGCAAGCACAAGTAGTGTCCCGCTGCCACCAAGAAGAAGACAAACACAGGCCCATAATGCCCTTCCTGCTGCATTCGCCAATCATAATTGGGAACACACCACTTCTGCAGCGCCCGTACTTCCCCCATTCACATCCCCAACCAAATGCAGTCGGCTGCATGAGAGGCATTTTCTTTATGTCCTCCCGAGTACCCCTACCCAGCGAACGCCCCCAAAAAGATGTTGTGTCTGCAGCAAGCGCGGATATAGGCGTGACACCCGCTATTATTGTCCCTCCTGTCCTGACAATCCTGGTCTTTGCATTGGTGAATGTTTTGAACGCTACCATTCACTAGTTGAGTATTAGCGTAGAGTACAGCATTGCACAGACTAGGGCACACTTTCACAGGGTCTCCCAAGATGCCATTGCATTTTGAGAGACCCAAACCTGGAACCGGTTACAGTTATAAAAGTTACAGTTACAAAAAAAAGTGTAAAAAAAAAAACACATATAAAAAAAAATAGTTGTCGTTTTATTGTTCTCTCTCTCTCTATTGTTCTGCTCTTTTTTACTGTATTCTATTTTGCAATGTTTTATTGTTATTATGTTTTATCATGTTTGCTTTTCAGGTATGCAATTTTTTATACTTTACCGTTTACTGTGCTTTATTGTTAACCATTTTTTTGCCTTCAGGTACGCCATTCACGACTTTGATTGGTTATACCAGAATGATGCCTGCAGGTTTAGGTATCATTCTTTTCAGCCAGCGGTCGGCTTTCATGTAAAAGCAATCCTAGCGGCTAATTAGCCTCTAGACTGCTTTTACAAGCAGTGGGAGGGAATGCCCCCCCCACCCCCACCGTCTTCCGTGTTTTTCTCTGGCTCTCCTGTCTCAACAGAGAACCTGAGAATGCAGCCGGTGATTCAGCCAGCTGACCATAGAGCTGATTAGAGACCAGAGTGGCTCCAAACATCTCTATGGCCTAAGAAACCGGAAGCTACGAGCATTTCATGACTTAGATTTCGCCGGATGTAAACAGCGCCATTGGGAAATTGGGAAAGCATTTTATCACACCGATCTTGGTGTGGTCAGATGCTTTGAGGGCAGAGGAGAGATCTAGGGTCTAATAGACCCCAATTTTTTCAAAAAAAGAGTACCTGTCACTACCTATTGCTATCATAGGGGATATTTACATTCCCTGAGATAACAATAAAAATGATTAAAAAAAAATGAAAGGAACAGTTTAAAAATAAGATAAAAAATAAGAAAAAAAAAGCACCTCTGTCCCCCCTGCTCACGCGCTAAGGCGAACGCAAGCGTCGGTCTGGCGTCAAATGTAAACAGCAATTGCACCATGCATGTGAGGTATCACCAGGAAGGTCAGATCGAGGGCAGTAATTTTAGCAGTAGACCTCCTCTGTAAATCTAAAGTGGTAACCTGTAAAGGCTTTTAAAGGCTTTTAAAAATGTATTTATTTTGTTGTCACTGCACGTTTGTGCTCAATTTTAAAGCATGTCATGTTTGGTATCCATGTACTCGGCCTAAGATCATCTTTTTTATTTCATCAAACATTTGGGCAATATAGTGTGTTTTAGTGCATTAAAATTTAAAAGTGTGTTTTTTTCCCCAAAAAATGTGTTTGAAAAATCGCTGCGCAAATACTGTGTGAAAAAAAAAATTAAACACCCACCATTTTAATCTGTAGGGCATTTTCTTTAAAAAATATATAATTATTGGGGGTTCAAAGTAATTTTCTTGCAAAAAAAATAATTTTTTCATGTAAACAAAGTGTCAGAAAGGGTTTTGTCTTCAAGTGGTTAGAAGAGTGGGTGACGTGTGACATAAGCTTCTAAATGTTGTGCATAAAATGCCAGGACAGTTCAAACCCCCCCCCCCCCAAATGACCCCATTTTGGAAAGTAGACACCCCAAGCTATTTGCTGAGAGGCATGTCGAGTCTATGGAATATTTTATATTGTGACACAAGTTGCGGGAAAAAGACCTTTTTTTTTTTTTTTTTTTTTTTTGCACAAAGTTGTCACTAAATGATATATTGCTCAAACATTCCAATGGAATATGTTTAATTACACCCCAAAATACATTCTGTTGCTTCTCCTGAGTACGAGGGTACCACATGTGTGAGACTTTTTGGGAGCCTAGCCGCGTACGGGACCCCGAAAACCAAGCACCGCCTTCAGGCTTTCTAAGGGCGTAAATTTTTGATTTCACTCTTCACTGCCTATCACATTTTCGGAGGCCATGGAATGCCCAGGTGGCACAAACCCCCCCAAATGACCTTATTTTGGAAAGTAGACATCCCAAGCTATTTGCTGAGAGGTATAGTGAGTATTTTGCAGACCTCACTTTTTGTCACAAAGTTTTGAAAATTGAAAAAAAAAATGTTTTTTCTTGTCTTTCTTCATTTTCAAAAACAAATGAGAGCTGCAAAATACTCACCATGCCCCATAGCAAATAGCTTGGGGTGTCTACTTTCCAAAATGGGGTCATTTGGGGGGGGGGGTTTGTGCCACCTGGGCATTCCATGGCCTCCGAAACTGTGATAGGCAGTGAAGAGTGAAATCAAAAATTTACACCCTTAGAAATCCTGAAGGCGGTGATTGGTTTTCGGGGCCCCGTACGCGGCTAGGCTCCCAAAAAGTCCCACACATGTGGTATCCCCATACTAAGGAGAAGCAGCTAATTGTATTTTGGGGTGCAATTCCACATATGCCCATGGCCTGTGTGAGCAATATATCATTTAGTGACAACTTTTTGTAATTTTTTTTTTTTTTTGTCATTCAATCACTTGGGACAAAAAAATTAATATTCAATGGGCTCAACATGCCTCTCAGCAATTTCCTTGGGGTGTCTACTTTCCAAAATGGGGTCATTTGGGGGGGGGTTTGTACTGCACTGCCATTTTAGCACCTCAAGAAATGACACAGGCAGTCATAAACTAAAAGCTGTGTAAATTCCAGAGAATGTACCCTAGTTTTGTAGACGCTATAACTTTTGCGCAAACCAATAAATATACGCTTATTGACATTTTTTTTACCAAAGACATGTAGCCGAATACATTTTGGCCTAAATGTATGACTAAAATTGAGTTTTTTGGATTTTTTTTATAACAAAAAGTAGAAAATATCATTTTTTATTCAAAATTTTCGGTCTTTTTCCGTTTATAGCGCAAAAAATAAAAACCGCAGAGGTGATCAAATACCATCAAAAGAAAGCTCTATTTGTGGGAAGAAAAGGACACAAATTTCGTTTGGGTACAGCTTTGCATGACCGCGCAATTAGCAGTTAAAGCGACGCAGTGCCAAATTGTAAAAAGTGCTCTGGTAAGGAAGGGGGTAAATCATTTCGGGGCTGAAGTGGTTAATGCAGCCTGCTCAGTGCCCATCTGCAGCCTCTCCATTGCCCATCAATGCAGCCTGATTAGTGCCCATCAGCGTAGCCTCGCCATTGCGGGATTACAAAGATGGATCTTCTGTTTACTCGGCGTTCAGTCACACAGTCCCACCTACTAGACGGCTCATAAGATAAACAGAACACCAGTCCAATGCAGGGACATATGACGTCTATCCTATGAACCATCCAGGAGGCATGACTGTGTGTGACTGAGCGCAGAGTAAACAGGAGATTGATCCATGTAATCGTCTTATTTACACTATGTAGAGATTTATGAAATGATGACAAATGTTTCAAATTTCATTTCTGGCTATATAAATACACTTCCCCAAATCACAGTGTGTTAGAGTTACTAAAAATAGATATGGCACAATCTGGTGCTGCTTGCACATGGTAGCCATTTAGCTTATAATGTCAGCTTGTTCACTAAAGTTGTTCCAAGAAAAAAAACTTGAAACCGTTTATACACAGAGCAGCACTTGATTTTGCACTCTCCAATTGTAAATCTTCCCAAATTTATCATTGATAGGAAGAAAAAGCAGTTATCTAACATGTTTCTAACAGAAACCATGAACCAGACCGAGACAGAAGTACAGTTAAATCACGCTTGTTTATTACTAAAAATAAAAAGGTAAATAGAGTAAGCGCATTCAAAGCATAGCCAGAGTCCAGTAACCGGATCGGGTAGTCAGCCAAGCCAGAGTTCAGTAACCGTATCGGGTAGTCAGCCAAGCCAGAGTTCAGTAACCAGATCGGGTAATCAGCCAAGCCAGAGTTCAGTAACCAGATCGGGTAATCAGCCAGGCCAGGGATCCAAGTAGAGGAACAGCATGCAGGATAAGGAGCCAGAAGGGATGTCGGCAAAGCCAGTCTTTAAACAGGAACGCAGGAGATGGTTTCTTATGATGTGACCAAGGCAAAGGCAGGAATGAAGTGAGCTGGAGATCTTGAAGTAAGCGGGACTGACGAGCAGATCCACAACAGCTGGTTAACTGTGGAGAGAAATGAGAGCTGGCAATTAGCCGACAGCTGAGCGGCCAGCTCAGAGAAGGAAGGGCTGAGCCAGCCCTGACAGTACCCCCCTCCTCAACGACCCCTCCCCCTCGGAGGACCACCGGGCTTGAGGGGAAAACGTCTATGGAAATCACGGAGGAGGACAGGAGCATGTACGTCCGAGAATGAGACCCAGGAGCGTTCCTCCGGACCGTACCCCTTCCAATGCACCAGGTGCTGTATGTGCCCACGGAACCTACGGGAGTCAAAAATGGATTGTACCTCATGGTTCTCAACCTGTATAGGGTGAGAAAAATGAGTGAAAAAAACAAGCGCTGATGTGGATAGTGATATAAAAAATGGCTTAAGAATTGGATCAAATGATAAAATAGTGCTGTGATAAATTCAATAAATTAAAGCTGCTATCAATGCAAGGTGATCAGATAACCAAAAACAAATTAGTAACAAGTGTAAAATTGATGCGCTTTAAATGATTAGTGCACAATATACTGCTGCTAAGAATAAGCTAAAATACATGAATAAATAATGCATATATGTGGATAAATAAATACTTGATAATAGTGCCCATACATGTATATAAAATGTCCAAAATAAATCTACAAACTCGTGATGTGACGGTGAAATAAAAAATATATAATGACTCTCTGAGTATAAAATGTCCAGGCGGAGATAAATACTGGTAGAAATAAAATTAATTATTTAAACAATTCCTTCCCTTAATCCAAATAGATTGATTCATTGGGTGAAACCGTTTGTTTCAGGATATTTAGTTTTTCTTGCTTCCCACTTCAGCCTTAATACTGCTGGTGTTTCGGCTCTCAGGGTAAAGATTTATGCAAGACAAGCAAATAAAGATAGATCATTGTGCAATAAGCTTCTGAGATAGTACACAAGCAAACAGGGACAAGAGATACACTCACATACTCCCGGTCTATTGAAAGCATTCAGATATGCAGATTGCAGTCAGCCGCTGTGGACGAGGCTTCCCATAGAGAAACCGCTGCTGTTAACTCAAGGTTAACACACCTTTCGCACATAGGTTGGACTTGATGGACTTGTGTCTTTTTTCAACCTCACCTACTATGTAACTAAGGTGTATTGCAGCACTGAACGTCCTAAGCTCCTCCCATGCGTTGCATCACTGACACGAGAAAGTCACGTGTCAGTGACGCAACACGTGGGAGGAGCTTAGGACGTTCAGTGCTGCAATACACCTTGAATCAATCTATTTGGATTAAGGGAAGGAATTATTTATAAGTCTCCGCCTGGACATTTTATACTCAGAGAGTCATTATATATATTTTATTTCACCGTCGCATCACGAGTTTGTAGATTTATTTTGGACATTTTATATACATGCATGGGCACTATTATCAAGTATTTATTTATCCACATATATGCATTATTTATTCATGTATTTTAGCTTATTCTTAGCAGCAGTATATTGTGCACTAATCATTTAAAGCGCATCAATTTTACACTTGTTACTAACCTGTATAGGGTGAGGACGTGGCACCGAGGTGGTGAAGGGGTTGCAGACCAACGGTTTCAATAAGGAGACATGAAACACATTTGAGATGCGCATAACAGGAGGAAGGTCCAACGCGTAAGTCACTGGGTTCATCCTGCGAAGGATACGGAAAGGCCAAATAAACAAAGGTGTGAACTTCAGTGAGGGAACACCAAGTCAGAGGTTGCGAGATGACAGCCAGACCCTTGTCCCCAACCTGGTAGGAAGGCGCAGGCAGGCGTCTGCGATCAGCATGGAGTCTGTACCTATCATTCGCATGACACAAAGCCTCCTGGACTTGTGCCCAAGTGGACCGAAGACCACGCAGATGCTCCTCCAGCGCAGGAATACTCTGCGGAACAAACGAGTCAGGCAACATGGAAGGTTGGAAACCATAATTTGCCATAAACCGAGACAATCGGGAAGCAGAATTCAAGGCACTGTTGTGAGAAAATAGGTCTGACCAGTTGTTGTGATGGTCAGAAATATAGCAACGTAGGATTTGCTCCAAGGACTGATTGGCTCATTCTGCGGCCCCATTAGACTGCGGGTGATATGCAGAGGAGAAAGCAAGCTGAATTCCCAGCTGTGCATAAAAGGCTCGCCAGAACCGGGACACAAACTGACTACCCCTGTCCATGACAATCACCTTGGGTAGCCCATGTAAGCGAAAGATCTCCCGAGCAAAAATGGAAGCCAGTTCCTTAGAAGTGGGAAACTTCTTAAGTGGAATACAATGAGACATTTTTGAGAACCGGTCAACCACCATAAGGATAACTGTGTTGCCTTGGGAGTTGGGCAACTCCACAATGAAATCCATAGACAGGTGGGTCCAGGGCCTCTCTCCATTGGGTTTGGGTTGTAATAGGCCCACTGGAAGGTGTCATGGAGTCTTACTCTGAGCGCGCACAGAACAGGCAGCTACGAAGGCAGTTACATCAGCACGTAGACGTAGACTAGGCCACCAGAATTGTTGTGAAATAGCCAAAACGAGTTGATTCTCACCAGGGTGGCCAGCTGCCTTGGGAGAATGGTAAGTCTGGAGCACGGCAGTACGGAGACACTCTGGGACAAAGCAGCGGTCAGAAGGTTTCTTAGGAGCATCGACCTGAGCAGCAAGAATTTTGTCACCCAAAGGAGAAGCAAGACTGGTGCAAACCGTAGCCAGAATACGATCAGGAGGAATCATAGGAACCGACTCCAACTTGGAAGTGGATGAAAATTGTCGTGACAAGGCGTCAGCCCTTACATTCTTAGTACCGGGTAAGAATGAGACAATGTAATTGAAACTTGACAAGAAAAGAGTCCATCGCGCCCTTCTGGGATAGAGGCGTTTAGCCTTAGACAAGAATGTGAGATTCTTATGGTCAGTAAGAATGAGAACCGGCACAGTGGTACCTTCGAGGAGATGTCTCCATTCTTTCAGGGCTAAAATGATTGCCAACAGCTCTCTGTCACCAATCTCGTAATTGCACTTGGCAGGTGACACATTCTTGGAAAAGTTGCCACAAGGATGCATAGCACTATCAGAGGTAGGACATTGAGGCAGAAGGGCACCAACACCAGTCTCAGAAGCATCAACCTCAAGGGTAAAAGGTAACGTAGGATCAGGATGTGCCAACACAGGAGCAGAAACAAAGGCAGCCTTGAGACTTTCAAAGGCCTTAATGGACTCTGGAGACCAACTCTGTGGGTTACCATTCTTTCTGGTCATATCGGTCAGGGGCTTGACCAGAGACGAGAAGTTACGAATAAACTTCCGATCATAGTTGGCAAAACCCAGGAAACGCTGCAGAGGACATAACCCCATGGGTCGAGGCCACTGTAGGACTGCCAAAAGTTTCTCTGGGTCCATCGAAAAACCAGCAGTGGAAATGACATAGCCCAGGAATTTAACCTGTTGCAGATGGAATTCACACTTCTCCAGTTTACAATAGAGATTGTTCTCTCTCAATTTCTGAAGCACACGACAGACATCTGTGTGGTGGCTCTCCAGGGACTTGGAAAATATGAGGGTATCATCAAGATAAACCACCACACATAACTGTAACAAATCTCTGAGGACATCATTAATAAATTGCTCAAACTGCCGGGGCATTACAAAGGCCAAAAGGCATTACGAGATACTTATAATGTCCTGTTCTGGTATTAAACGCAGTTTTCCACTCGTCGCCCTCCTTAATCCTCACAAGATTGTAAGCCCTTCTCAGATCAAGCTTAGTGAAAACCGTTTCTCCCTTGAGGCGATCAAATAACTCTGTAATCAACGGGATCGGGTAGGTATTCTTAATCGTGAAAAAATTGAGACCCCTATAATCAGTACAAGGTCTCAGTTCACCGCTCCTCTTCGTCACAAAGAAGAAACCAGCACCAGCAGGAGACGAGGACTTGTGGATGAAACCCCAAGAAAGTGCGTCTGCAACATATTCCTCCATAGCTTTATCCTCCAAGATGGACAAAGGGTAAACCCCGGCCACGAGGGGGGGTGGCACCAGGTTGAAGGTCAATTGCGCAATCATATGGCCAGTGTGGAGGCAAACTATCGGCTTGACCTTTGTCAAAGACATCGCTAAAATCACGGTACTCCTCTGGCAGGGAGGAGAGTGAAGAGGTACACAGGACCTTGACCTTTACCTTCCGGAAGCATGTTTCACTGCATTGTGGTGACCAGGAGAGAACCTCAGACTGGAGCCAATTAAAGGGGGGTTGTGCCTCTGTAACCAAGGATAACCAATAACCAGCAGAAACTTAGGAGAGGAAATCAATTGGAATTGGATTATCTCATGGTGAAGAGCCCCTACGGCCATGGACAACGGAACTGTCTCATGAGTCACATGGGCAGGCTGTCGAGGTCTCTCGTCAAGAGCCTCAATGGCAAGTGGAGTGTCATGCAGCTGCAGTGGAATTGAGTGCTTGGATACAAAGGCAGCATCAATGAACAGGCCTGCAGCCCCAGAGTCGATTAGAGCCTGTATCTCGATAGACGACTTAGCCCAAGAAAGGGTGACCGAAACCAGGGGCTTATACTTCTGGATAACGGGACGACACAACACCACCTAAGGTCTGTCCATGACACAACCTCAAGGTTCCGGTGTTCCCAGGACAGGTACGACAAGACTTCAAAAAGTGACCTGCCTGGCCACAATAAAGGCACAATCTCTCCCTCCTCCTAAAGGCTCTCTCATCCGCAGAGAGACACGTGAAGCCCAACTGCATGGGTTCATCTTCACTGACCGACTCAGTACCAGGAGTCATGGGAGGTGAGGGAGGCACGGGTGGGACTGCAAAGCTCGGAGGCAAACGTACAGGAGGCTTCAGCAAGTGCTCCTTAAAAGAAAGTCTTTCTCTGAGTCTGGAGTCAATGAGGATGGCAAACGAGATCAAGCTCTCCAGCTCAGTGGGTATATCTCGGGCTGCTATCTCATCCTTGATGGAATCTGAGAGACCATGAGAAAAAGCAGCCACGAGGGCCTCATTGTTCCAAGCAACGTCTGCTGCCAGAGTACGGAACTCAATGGCGTAGTCGGCAACAGTTCTCGTATTCTGATGGACATAAGGCACTTGGCAGCAAAAGCGGAGCGTGCAGGAACGTCAAATACCATTTTAAAGGAGGCCACAAACTCAGGGTAATGCGAGACAACAGGTTTTTGCGTCTCCCATAGAGGGTGAGCCCAGGCCAAAGCTCTCTCAGAAAGCAAAGATACCACGAACCCTACTTTGCTTCTGTCCATGAGAAACACCTGGGGGAGCATGTCAAAGTATATCTCAACTTGGTTGAGAAACCCTCTGCATTGAACTGGATCGCCCCCAAATCACTGGGAAAGCGGGGTGGAACCATACATACCTCTTATAGAGGTAATATTCAAGGCGGGTGCCTGCACAGAAACTGACGCAGCAGCAGGGACGGCCTGCAACTCAGGATGTACCGGAGCAGCCACAGTAGGGGATTCCAGGAGAGCCGTGCGATTCAGGAACATTTTTAACGCCATGACAAACTGATCCATGCAGTGATCTTGCTCATCCAATCTGGAAAAAATATTACCAACAAGTGGATTGACTGTATCTTCTGAATTCATGACCTTCACCTACTGTCAGAAACCATGAACCAGACCGAGACAGAAGTACAGTAAAATCACACTTGTTTATTAATAAAAATAAAAAAGTAAATAGAGTAAGCGTATTCAAAGCATAGCCAGAGTCCTGTAACCGGATCGGGTAGTCAGCCAAGCCAGAGTTCAGTAACCAGATCGGGTAGTCAGCCAAGCCAGAGTTCAGTAACTAGATCAGGTAATCAGCCAGGCCAGAAGTCAGGGATCCAAGTAGAGGAACAGCAAGCAGGATAAGGAGCCAGAAGGGATGTCACCAAAGCCAGTCTTTAAACAGGAACGCAGGAGATGGTTTCTTGTGATGTGACCAAGGCGAAGGCAGGAATGAAGTGAGCTGGAGATCTTGAAGTAAGCGGGACTGACGAGCAGACCCACAACAGCTGGTTAACTGTGGAGAGAGATGAGAGCTGGCAATTAGCCGACAGCTGAGCAGCCAGCTCATAGAAGGAAGGGCTGAACCAGCCCTGACAGTTTCATATGACAGGTTTCTTCCTTTAACCACTTCAGCCCCGGAAGGATTTACCCCCTTCCTGACCAGAGCACTTTTTACAATTTGGCACTGCGTCGTTTTAACTGCTAATCGCGCAGTCATGCAATGCTGTACCCAAACGAAATTTGCGTCCTTTTCTTCCCACAAATAGAGCTTTCTTTTGATGGTATTTGATCACCTCTGCGGTTTTTATTTTTTGCTCTATAAACGGAAAAAGACTGAAAATTTTGAAAAAAATGATATTTTCTACTTTTTGTTTTAAAAAAAATCCAATAAACTCAATTTTAGTCATGATAAAAGGTACTTGTGCGCACACCAAAAATTATAAAGCAAAAGCAACTAAAGGGTTAATGAATAAAGCTGCCAGCATAAGGATGTTCTCACACCAAGAAAGGACAAATAAAGGAAAAGGACAAATAAAGAAAAAAGAAAAAAATAAAGCATAATTTATTTTTCTTTGTCAATTTTAGTCATACATTTAGGCCAAAATGTATTCGGCCACATGTCTTTGGTAAAAAAAAAGTCAATAAGCGTATATTTATTGGTTTGCGCAAAAGAGCAGGGGGGGACAGGGGTGTTTTTTTTTATCTTATTTTTAAACTGTTCCTTTCATTTTTTTTATCATTTTTATTGTTATCTCTGTTTTATTGTAAATATCCCCTATGATAGCAATAGGTAGTGACAGGTACTCTTTTTTGAAAAAATTGGGGTCTATTAGACCCTAGATCTCTCCTCTGCCCTCAAAGCATCTGACCACACCAAGATCGATGTGATAAAATGCTTTCCCAATGGCGCTGTTTACATCCGGCGAAATCGAAGTCATGAAATGCTCGTAGCTTCCGGTTTCTTAGGCCATAGAGATGTTTGGAGCCATTCTGGTCTCTGATCAGCTCTATGGTCAGCTGGCTGAATCACCGGCTGCATTCTCAGGTTCCCTGTTGGCACAGGAGAGCCAGAGAAAAACATGGAAGACGGTTGGGGGGGCATTCTCTCCCACTGCTTGTAAAAGCAGTCTAGAGGCTAATTAGCCACTAGGATTGCTTTTACATGAAAGCTGACCTCTGGCTGAAAAAAATTATACCAAGATGATACCTAAACCTGCAGGCATAATTCTGGTATAACCACTCAAACTCCAGCAACATACCTGTACGTTGCTGGTCTTGTTGGGCATATATTGTAAACTTCTTTTTCATGCAGCCTGTGGGCTGAACGAAAAAAAGAAATTGGTCACTTCTAATGATGGGCATACATGCACCGTTTATATATGCCGAAGCATGGGGGCTTCCTCCCGCAAAAGGTAGGAGCAAATCGCTCCTCCGCCCACTGCTGCCCCCACGCTTCGGCATATAGGCTGAAGTATGTAACTGTGGTGGTGAAATCACCTCCGACAGCGCTGGAGTCACGGCTTTATTTATTGTGGGAGCAAACGCTGTTGCTGTCAAGATATATAAATCTGCGCTGCAACTGAATGGCATACCTGCTAAGCAAATGATGGTTAATAATAAAACACAGTAAACCGTAAAGTATAAAAAAAATTGCATACCTATAAAGCAAACATGATAAAAACATAATAACAATAAAACATTGCAGAATAGAATACAGTAAAAAAGAGCAGAACAATAAAGAGAGAACAATAAAACGACAACTATTTTTGTTTTTTTTTTTTGTTTTTTTTACTTTTACACTTTTTTTTTTTACACTTTTTTTGTAAATTTTATAAGTGTAACCGTTTCCAGGTTCGGGTCTCAAAATGCGATGGCATCTTGGGAGACCCTGTGAAAGTGTGTCCTAGTCTGTGCAGTGCTGTACCCTACGCTAAAACTCAACTAGTGTATGGTAGCGTTCAAAACATTCACCAATGCAAAGACCATGATTGTCAGGACAGGAGGGACAATAATAGCGGGTGTCACGCCTATATCCGCGCTTTCTGCAGACACAACATTTTCTTTGGGGGGCTCGTTGGGTAGGGGTACGTGGGAGGACATAAGGAAAATGCCTCTTACTGCATTTGGATTGGGAAGGTGAGGTGGAGCACCGTCTGGAAACAGAAGTGCTCTGACGATCTGTTCCTGGAATTTAAGGAAGGATCCAGTCCGTCCTGAAGCTCTGTATAGCACATGAGCGTTCAGCAAAGCCAATTGAAATAAATATACAGACACTTTTTTATACCAGCGTCTGGCCTTACGGGCAACTAGGTACGGCGCCAACAACAGGTCGTTGAGGTCCACCCCTCCCATATTGAGGTTATATTCGTGGACACAGAGGGGTTTCTCCACAACACCAGTCGCCGTAGTAATTTGGACCGTCGTGTCTGCATGAAGGGAGGTAAGAACGAAAACATTCTTATTATCCCTCCACTTCATAGCGAGCAAATTATTACACTGCAAGCAGGCTCTCTCCCCCAGCCTAAGACTGGAATCTACAAGCCGCTGGGGAAAGCCCCGGCGATTAGGTCGCACGGTGCCACATGCTCCAATCTGATCAAAAAGGTGACTAAAAAGTGTCACGCTCGTGTAATAATTGTCCACATATAAGTGGTACCCCTTTCCGAATAAGGGTGACACCAAGTCCCACACAATCTTGCCAGCGCTTCCTATGTAGTCAGGGCAGTTTGTCGGCTATCTTTGCCCTCGTAAACCATAAAACTACATGTATAGCCTGTGGCCCTGTCGCAGAGCTTATACATCTTGACCCCGTATCTGGCACGCTTTCTGGGAAGGTACTGTTTGAATGACAAGCGGCCAGAAAACTTAATCAGGGACTCATCAACGCAGACAACTTGATGGGGAGTAAACAAGTCTGCAAAACGTTTGTTGAAATGGTTTACGAGGGGCCGAATTTTGTAGAGCCAATCGTATTCAGGGTCTCCACGAGGACGACAGAGTTCATTGTTGTTGAAGTGCATGAACCGCAAAATCTGCTCGTATCGTGCCCTAGTCATGGAGGCAGAGAACAAGGGCATATGGGGAATTGGGTCAGTGGACCAATACGACCGCAACTCACTCTTTTTAGTTATGCCCATGTTGAGGGAAAGGTCCAGAAAGATTTTAAATTCGGAAACCGTAATTGGTTACCAATCTCTGGCAAGGGAGGACTGGGGAATAGTGGCGATGTGTTGACCAGCGTACAAATTGCTTTGGTCCACGATAGATCTATAGAGATCTTCAGTGAAAAACAGCGAATAAAAATCAAGTGGCGTAAAATCAACTGTTTCCACATGAATGCCGGGTTGGCCAGTGAATGGGGGAAGTACGGGTGCTGCAGAAGTGGTGGGTTCCCAATTCGGATTGGTGAATGCAGCAGGAAGGGCACGACGGGCCTGTGTTCGTCTTCTTGGTGGCAGCGGGACACTACTTGTGCTTGCCACCTCACCAGCTTGAACTGCACTTATGGGACTCGCCACGTCACCAATTGTTACTGCAGTGCTGAATGTATGACCAGGGTGTACTAGGCCGCTGGTGCTTGCCAGTTCACCAGAAGGAATAGCGGCGCTAGTACTGCTTTGCTCCATACGAGGGACCTGCGGTTCTTGCACATCAAGGACAGAAGAAGTAGTTCGGAGTCTGGTACGCCTGACCTTGGCAGGGACCACAACTCCGTCGTCAGAGCTATCTGTCATGGAGCCGCTGCTGTCTACAGGTTCGTATTCTGAGCCTGAATCTGACAATGAGTGACTTCCTCTTCACTATCTGTCATGCTCAGAAACGTGTAGGCCTCTTCACTAGTGTACCTTCGATTTGCCATTTTGGGCTCTAAATTTAGTGGTACACTAGTGAGACTCACAGGCAAAAAAGCTCCTGACTGTTAGCAACTGATTCAAAACGCTACCCAAAAACTGTTAGCGATCGCAGGGATCAGGACTGACTCTGCGAACACTGCAGTTATGTGTTTAGTGTTTTGTAAGTGACAGTGATCGATCGATACTGCACTTAGGTGGGCTGGGCCGAGGGGCAAAACGCAGGTGCTAGCAGGTATCTGGGCTGATCCCGCTAACACTGCGTTTTTGGGGACCCTAAACTGCTGGGGACGCTAGTATAGATCTGATCGGATCAGATATTGATCCGTTCAGATACTATACCACTAAGGAAGGTGTATGCTGCGTGCGTGGGTGTTAGCGGTACTGGCACTAACCTGACGCTGCCTGGGGCGACGCAGACCCTATCTGACCCTAAAAACTTAACTTATATCACCGCCAGGCAATTAGGGGGTTAAACACTTATTAGGTAATAAACGGCGGGTGCCCTAAAACTATAATAAACAAACTAACCAGCGTCACCCGTAACACTTATATGGTGATCACTGGTGAAAGGGTTAACTAGGGGGCAATCAGGGGGTTAAAACCTTTATTAGGTAGTATATGGGGGTCCCTGTCGCTATAAAACACTGGCGGCGAAACCTATATACTTACCTCCCTAACTAGCGTCACCTGTGACACTATTACAGTGATCAGAAAAACGATCACTTAGTGACACTGGTGACGGGGGGTGATCACGGGGTTAAAACTTTGTTAGGGGGGTACCCTAGACCTAAAGGGGGCTAACCCTAACTGCCCTACCACTTATAACTGTCACAAACTGACACCAATGCAAAAAAAAACTGCTATTGGTGTCACTGTGACAGGGGGTACAGGGGGGTGATGGGGGTGTGAAAAGTGTGCCTGCATGTTCTACTGGAAGTGTAGTGTTGTGCAAGCTTACTTGATGTCTTCTCTCCTCGGCGCCGGAACGAAAAGACTGGCTCGAGGAGAAATGACATCACTTCCTCCGCTTCTGTTTACATTATAGAAGCTGAGGATTTCATTCGCCAGGAGCGATCGCGAGGGGGTGGCCACAAATGAGTGGCCTCCCCCTCACCTCTGATCGCCCCTGACCTGAATCCGACCGCCGCAGGCACCGGGGGGGTCCGATCGGTCCCCCCACCCGCGGGCAGGCAGGGACGTACAGGTAAGCCCTTATGCCTGCCCGTGCCATTGTGCCGACGTACATCCGCGTGCGGCGGTCGGCAACTGGTTAATTTTAATTTTCTCAAGAAATTGTATTAATTTTTTAAGATGTGATCTTGATACATCATTGAAGAAAATGTTAAATCCCATCCCACATCATGTTCATTTATATATTTCATTGCATTCTCTGTTCAATCAGAGAAGAGAATTTGTAATTTTAATTAACTTCATGTCGTATGAAATATTAAAAAAAAAAACAATGGGCCCACCATAAATACAGCGAAAATGACTTTGAGATTTGAATATTTAATTTCTAACATGTATAAATGTATTGGCAATGTATTAATAATGAAATTATTTTTTTCATATAACTATTCTCAATTAATATTGTGATAGACCTAGCCGGGAGAGAGACTTTTGGAGGGGACTGTATGCTAGCCTCTTGCCGATCGATCGTGGGCCCTGGCATTTGGGGGAATGGTGCTCTTTGTGAGCTGTATGCCTGGGGACCCTTGAGGCGGTATTACTGTGGATTCAGGTCCTGGTCCCCCAGGACACACAGACTCTGGGGACCCTGGATTTGCCATATTGGAATAGTGACTGATTCATACCGTTGGGACTCCTACTGTTAAATGCTAATGTCATCAATTCCAGCTACCTGTCTGTTGTCTGCTAAAATGTGTATTGTAAATAAGTCTCTAGTATGGGATCTAAGAGTCATTAGATCCCCATTGTTCTTTGTGTTAATTAACTTTGCTATTGTGATAATGTTGATTGGATTTTCTGAACTACAAGACGGCCAGTCTGGCCTAAAGGTCATGTCTGAGTCATCTAGGCTGTCTAAAGGGATTAGTTAATTAGCCCATGTTAATTAGGTTTCTGGTCACAGGTGTATGTTCAGAGTAATATGAGCCGGAGGTCTGCACCTCCACTTTTAGTGTATAAAAGGGCCTGTATTTTCCAATAAAAGAGATTCCTGGTTGAACCTACATACAGCCTGCCTGGTGTTTGTTCTGAGCTATCACAACTGGATTAGAACGGCACAGAGCTGTAGTTCTAGTCCCGGAGCATCAGATGACTGAACCATCAGATGTTGCGATCTGCAGTCTGATTCTATAGCCGCAGAGGAGTGTCGGGAGAGTGGAGCCGAGCGAGCAAGGGGCTTGTTACAAATATAAATTAGTAAAAATATTTATTTTTTAAATTACAAGAGACGCGGGATATGGCTGTAGGTCATGGTTGCTGACGCCTCTGGCGAATCCACAGACTGTGGCCAAGGTTAGATATAATAGTGCACATATCCCTACCCGTGCAGTTATTGAGAGGACTTTTGGGATGTGGAAATCCACATTCTGATGCCTCTCAAACTGGCGGGTTTTTACAGCACTCTCCGGAACTGGTGTCGGATATCATTGTATGTGCAATTCTACATAATGCTCTTGTAAACAATGTAGACTTGCACATCAGTAAAGATCTGCTACCAGAAATACCGGCACTCCCGGCTGCCTCTGAGGATTCCTCAGACCTAGGGAATCATGTTCGTCAAAATCTTATTCGGACCTATTTCAGGGTAATTTTTTTTTTTTCTTTATCCATATCTTTTGTCGTGATCAACAATATGTTTTAACCATAAACAAACATTATGTATTCCAGAGTCTACAAAGCAGGACGACTAATTAGGCTAACATTTCTAATCCTATCCTAGCCAAGTGGAGTCCCATCATTGTATATGTAAGTTACATTTTCACAATTTTTATCTTTTTGTTAAAGAGTAAGTAAACCCCATGCGATTTTTCTTATTTTTTCTACATATAAATACTATAGCAAATTACAAATTTTAATACGTTTAAACCGGCATAAAACGAGGCCGGGAAATACCTTTTTTATCCTCTATATATCCACTTCCGGGTATCAGCCGCGCCATTGCTTATACTGTTTAGGGAATCTATTCTGGACGTCACTTCCACCCTTACCCTTTAGAAATCTCACACATGCGCCGTCACAAGGGGGAGAAGCAAGAGATGATCACAGCAGCATCGCGAGACTTCCCTCTGTGCCGTTCGGAGAGGAAGCTTGTCAATACCAATGTCCCCGCATGCAGGGGAGATAGAAACGGCATGCCGTTAATGAAAATGCCTAGTGCGCAATCGCGCCTGACTTCACTCAAACTTGCAGGGCGATTTCTATAGAGATGAACACAGTAAGTACACTTTCACAGGCAGCGATTAGCTGCCTGTGCTATCTAGATTACAGAGAGATAAAGTTGTATTGGAGGGTTTACGACCACTTTAATGTGTAATGTTCATACCTGTAAAGGAGAAGTAGGACCAAAGCTCTTTTGGTCCAACTGCTCCAGTGGGTCACAGGAGTGGATTTTGTTCTGCAGTCCTGTCACCCGTTTTCAGCCATCGTCACTTTCATGTTGGGATCCACCAAGATGCCTGGATTGACAGATGACTCTGCCTGGATTGACAGCTGACTCCTCTCAGAAAGCTTTTGAGAGACAGAGAGAGAAGCTCCCTACCATTGACAATCACCTGCTCTGCTCAGTGAATTCACAAAACAACAATCTGTTTCCAGTCACATAAATGGGGGGGGGGGGGTTAGACTGAAGATGCATCAAAAATAATGCTGCATCCACCTGGGTGAGTATTTAATATATTTATGTGAAAAGATTGTTTAACCACTTTCCGCCCGCGCTATAGCTGAACGACAGCTACAATGCAAGCATCCAGTGTCGGGAGGGCTTAAATAGACAGCCTCCCATGATCGTGCTGCTTGTGCGCCCCCTGTGGTGCACAGACGTTGTGCTCTGTGACTGCCGAGTCCCTCATGATCACAGAACAGGGTAAAGTGACAATAACAGTGGCCCCTTTACCACCTGATCAGCTGTCAGCCAATGTCGGGTGATCACGGAAGTAAACAAACCAATTATCAGCTTTTTTTCTCCCCACGATCAGCATGAGCTGAGAAGCAAAAAGCCGTTAACCGGGTTTCGTTAACCGGCTTTTGTTATAGGGA
The DNA here is from genome assembly GCA_037952835.1 of Lithobates septentrionalis. Taxonomy (NCBI): domain Eukaryota; kingdom Metazoa; phylum Chordata; class Amphibia; order Anura; family Ranidae; genus Lithobates; species Lithobates septentrionalis. Next base: position 147,614 of record JBBDGP010004537.1, on the reverse strand, counting down.
CATTGGTCAAAGCCTGGTTGCCCACCAGTGCAGCTAATCAGTGCCCAACAGTGCCATCTATCAGTCTTGCCAATTAGTGCCTCACCATCAGTGCCACCTGTCAGTGCTGTCTATCATTGCCCATCAGTGCCACCTACAGGTAAAAGCCAGTAAATTAGAATATTTTGAAAAACTTGATTTATTTCAGTAATTGCATTCAAAAGGTGTAACTTGTACATTATATTTATTCATTGCACACAGACTGATGCATTCAAATGTTTATTTCATTTAATTTTGATGATTTGAAGTGGCAACAAATGAAAATCCAAAATTCCGTGTGTCACAAAATTAGAATATTGTGTAAGGGTTAAATTTTGAAGACACCTGGTGCCACAAACTAATCAGCTGATTAACTCAAAACACCTGCAAAGGGCTTTAAATGGTCTCTCAGTCCAGTTCTGAAGCCTACACAAACATGGGGAAGACTTCAGATTTGACAGCTGTCCAAAAGGCGATCATCGACACATTGCACAAGGAGGGAAAGACACAAAAGGTTATTGCTGAAGAGGCTGGCTGTTCTCAGAGCTCTGTGTCCAAACACATTAATAGAGAGGCAAAGGGAAGGAAAAACTGTGGTCAGAAAAAGTGTACAAGCGTTAGGGATCACCGAGCCCTAGTCAAGATTGTGAAAAAAAACCCCTTCAAAAATGTGGGGGAGATTCACAAGGAGTGGACAGCTGCTGGAGTCAGTGCTTCAAGATCCACCACCAAGAGACGCTTGAAAGACATGGGTTTCAACTGCCGCATACCTCGTGTCAAGCCACTGTTGACCAAGAAACAGCGCGAAAAGCGTCTCACCTGGGCTAAGGAAAAAAAGAGCTGGACTGCTGCTGAGTGGTCCAAAGTCATGTTTTCTGACGAAAGCAAATTTTGCATTTCCTTTGGAAATCGAGGTCCCAGAGTCTGGAGGAAGACAGGAGAGGCACAGGATCCACGTTGCCTGAAGTCTAGTGTAAAGTTTCCACCATCAGTGATGGTTTGGGGTGCCATGTCATCTGCTGGTGTCGGTCCACTCTGTTTCCTGAGATCCAGGGTCAACGCAGCCGTCTACCAGCAAGTTTTAGAGCACTTCATGCTTCCTGCTGCTGACCTGCTCTATGGAGATGGAGATTTCAGGTTCCAACAGGACTTGGCGCCTGCACACAGCGCAAAATCTACCCGTGCCTGGTTTACGGACCATGGTATTTCTGTTCTAAATTGGCCAGCCAACTCCCCTGACCTTAGCCCCATAGAAAATCTGTGGGGTATTGTGAAAAGGAAGATGCAGAATGCCAGACCCAACAACGCAGAAGAGTTGAAGGCCACTATCAGAGCAACCTGGGCTCTCATAACACCTGAGCAGTGCCAGAAACTCATCGACTCCATGCCACGCCGCATTAATGCAGTAATTGAGGCAAAAGGAGCTCCAACCAAGTATTGAGTATTGTACATGCTCATATTTTTCATTTTCATACTTTTCAGTTGGCCAACATTTCTAAAAAATCCCTTTTTTGTATTAGCCTTAAGTAATATTCTAATTTTGTGACACACGGAATTTTGGATTTTCATTTGTTGCCACTTCAAATCATCAAAATTAAATGAAATAAACATTTGAATGCATCAGTCTGTGTGCAATGAATAAATATAATGTACAAGTTACACCTTTTGAATGCAATTACTGAAATAAATCAAGTTTTTCAAAATATTCTAATTTACTGGCTTTCACCTGTATAATTGCCCATCAGTGCCACCCCTCAGTGCCCATTGGTGCAGCCTCATCAGTGCCCACCACGGACACCAGCAATGGGGCTCGGTGACATGAATGAATGGGCACAATTCCTCCCAATGACACCAACATTGGGCCACAAGGTCTCCAAATGTCAAATAAGATTAGGCTTTTTGTATTGTAACTAACAATACAATTTTTTCTACTCCCAATGGCCACAATTTGCCCCCTCTAAATTCTGCAGGAAAGTATACTGGCCCTTTTTTGGAGAAAGTCTGGACACTCCTGGCTTACAAGATTGCACTACTTGTGATCTTCATGAGACCAGGAAGCACACAAGCTTTTGTAAAGTAGCATCTACAACAGTGGTTCTCAACTCCTGTCCTCAGGACCCACTAACAGGTCAGGTTTGCAAGATAACTGAAATACATCACAGGTGATACAATTTACTGCTCAGTGATTGCAGTATTCTAGTCTGCATCTCCCCAAGGTAATACTTAAAATCTGGCTTGTTAGTGGGTCCTGAGGACAGGAGTTGAGAACCACTGATCTACAAGATCAGCATTGACTAACAATCCACAATCTATGTTCTGATAAATAGGAAATTTGTAAGTAGCATTCATATAATTGCTCAGTCATCTGGCCTACATGCAGCAGGGGACAGTTACAGCATAAGATCAATTATGAAACATAAATAGTAAAACCTTAGATTGCAAGCATAATTGGTTCCGGAAACAGCACTTATATCAAAGCAAATTTCCCCATAAGAACAAATGGAAACTCAGATGATTCGTTCCACAACTATTTATTCATAAGTCCTTAATTTTTTAGTCCATATAAAAAGATTATAGCAATGTTATAGGTTGTGTAACCATAAAATGTCCATCCACAAATGGAAGCCTCCACAAGGGGATTAGAAGCAAACTCCAGCAGGAGCTACAGAGTATAAAAGAGAAGAGAGTCCCCTCTAAGTGTAGCAATATGGTAACATTTAATGAGGGTACAACATTTAGCAACTCACATGGTTGATGATTAAAACAGTCATATCTAAGTATGCAGGCATCCGGGGTAAAGTTGTCCACATAGACCGTCCTCACGGCCATCGACTTCATCCCTTCCACGATGTGTGCCTCGCTTTCAAATCGCTCTACTGCAGGGTAGTCTTCCTGGTAACGGTTGCAGACTGACAGTGGTGAGAGTCGGCAGTGCGGAGGACGGACCATGTTGGCAGCTTTACCCGGATGCCTGCATACTTAGATGCGCCTCTTTTAATCATCAACCATGTGAGTTGCTAAATGTTGTACCCTCATTAAATGTTACCATATTGCTACACTTAGAGGCGCCTCTCTTCTCTTTTATAGATTAGTATCATCAGCAATGGCCAATTGTAGAATAACATACATATGAATTGAACAAGCGCCCAGCATCATAGGGGGGCGTGCAAACGCTCCCCCCATGCATCCAGATGGCCTAATGCGTCCAGCCGCAGTGACATTGCAAAATTGCAGACGCCATGCGGTTGGCACATATGTATGGCGTCAAGGTGTAGGTGTCCCCACCCGCTCAAAGAGCAGGCGGGGACAGCTGGAGACAAGAAATCTCCCTGTATACAGGCAAAACAGCGGTGCCACTGCCACAAAGGAACCACACAACAAGGGGGCCTGATATTGGAAATTGCAAACTGAACATTAACAAGTCAATTAAATAAACCAGATAAAAAGTGTATATATAGTATAATTGTTTATCAAAGGATCCGCGCTTCAGAATATTGAAAACTGCTGCCCCCCTATGTAGACAGGGAACACCTAAATGAAACCCAAAACAAATGAAAAACTAAAAAATAGGGAGTGGCGCTGTTATAAAAAAGTGTATCAATATAATAATTATTCTTGTTAAAGATTTAAAGTGACAGGTGCTAGAGTTATTATAAAAAATAATAACGTATCAGTACAGTAATTTTTAGTTGTAAATATAAAGTGATAAGTGCTGGATTGTGCAAAAGAAAATTGTAAACAACATACAACTAATGAAAACTCACTGACTGAAAAGTCACTATACCATATAGGTAAGAAAAACAAAAAAACACATGAAAAACTAAAGTGACAGGTGCTCATAGGTCTCATATAAATTAGTCCTTTGGTTTGGGGATCCAAAGTGACAGTTGCAAAGATATATTAAATATGTCTTAATATATGAAATAATGTGCAATAAAAATTAATACGCAATAAAAAACAAAAAATAAATAAAAAATATACAATTCATCAACTCGCTGTGTATCAGGTAAAAACGTATATACCCTGTTTCCCCTGAAAATAAGACCTAGCATGATTGTCAGTGATGGGTGCAATATAAGCCCTACCCCCCAAATAAGCCCTACCCTGTTTCCCCGAAAATAAGCCCTACCCTGAAAATAAGACCTACAAGGACTTTAACTAGGGCTTATTTTGAGGGTAGGGCTTATATTGCAGCCATCACCGACAATCCCGCTAGGTCTTATTTTTGGGGAAACAGGGTAATGTGTAAAAAGCAAAAACTCCTTTGCAGTGGAATGTAGGTAAAAAAGTGCAGTGTTTGATGGCAATATCCCCCTTATATGATTGCACTCACCGGAGCGCCCTACCCCTGCAGGGGTACGACCGTAAGTTGTTAATCCCTAGGTGAGGATATCCTTCCGGCTCCCAGTAGCACGATCCAGGGTCATCCACCCGCAGAGAAGGAGGGAGGGGGGAAAAGAAACTCCACTGGCTCCTATTTCAATGGAGATCCCGGCCGGACATCCACATGGTGTATTTCATAGAACGAAAACAAAAGTAGTCCACATAGCGTGACCCCGTTTCATTTGTTTATTGTAAAAAAATTATATGTATCCAAGCAATAGACTTTATAAAACGAAAGTTTAAAAATAGGAGAGGGAGCTCGCAGGCTCTCTAACTCTCCAAACGACACTGGGAAGCAGCGCTACCTAGAATCCACCAGTCGAATATCCAGAACCACGGTACCCGGATGTGACGTTGTGCATGCCAAGATAGTCCCCCTGTACACGTTTCGTCATACGGACGTCATCGGAGGCGCTGCCATCTTGACACTCCCCACGTCTCTTATCTTGGGTGTAGTCATCGCTGCAACCAATCCCCCGCTGAATACTTTAGACAAGCAGTAAGCGGGTCCAATTAGAATGTCAAATAGATCACCAGGGAGATGTAAACCCAGGTATTGTTATTCCTCTAACCCCATTCAAATAGGGAGAGATATCTTTATGTAGAAATATAATACCTAATCTCCTTAGGCGCCATCTAGTGGTATAATGCAAAAAGGATATTTTGTATAGAATGGCAGCAATGAGAACCCTTATACAATCCAGATATTATCTGGTAAAATTATACAATATGTTAAAAATAATTAAATACAAATAAAAATAAAATAAATAAAAATGCAAATGAAAATAAAAAAAATTAAAATATCAGAAAAAGGCAAATACCTATCTCTGATATAATATATCTACATGAGAGTGTAACGGCTCATACTATATCTAAAGTGAGTGAGTGAGGAATTGGAAATCAGTATGAGGAAGCAGTACTTAATTTATATGTGCTGTATTGAGTGAGGAATTGGAAATCAGTGTGAGGAAGCAGTACTTAATTTATATGTGCTGTATTGAGGTATATCCAAAGTTGTATAAGAGTATAAAAGTTACGGGTGTGGATTCTTATAGCCAACTGCAGCTAAAAACCATCATTAAAAATTAGATAAAAAACCAGTTAAGATCAATGTCCACATTCAACCCTCTGTTGAACCTTTTTAATATCAAAAAGGTTTTCCAAAACACAACCTTTCTAGGCGTTTTGATGAGTTCCACAATAGAGACCCTACAGGGTTAATTTTTTATGGCATAGATTTGATTAATGATCACTGGAGGGGCGGAAATAAAAGAATAAAAGTGTCCCAGAATGAAACTAAGTGGATATACCGCCTAGGGAGTCTGGTACCTAGAGGGTTGAATGTGGACATTGATCTTAATTGTTTTTTATCTAATTTTTAATGATGGTTTTTAGCTGCAGTTGGCTATGAGTCCATACCCGTAGCTTTTAGACTCTTATACAACTTTGGATATACCTCAATACAGCACATATAAATTAAGTACTGCTTCCTCACACTGATTTCCAATTCCTCACTCAATACAGCACATATAAATTAAGTACTGCTTCCTCATACTGATTTCCAATTCCTCACTCACTTTAGATATAGTATGAGCCGTTACACTCTCATGTAGATCTATTATAATAGAGATAGGTATTTGCCTTTTTCCGATATTTTAATTTTATTTATTTTCATTTGCATTTTGATTTCTATTTTATTGTTATTTGTATTCAATTGTTTTTAACATATTGTATAACTTTACCAGAGAATATCTGGATTGTATAAGGTTTCTCATTGCTGCCATTCTATACAAAATATCCTTTTAGCATTATACCACTAGATGGCGCCTAAGGAGATTAGGTATTATATTTCTACATAAAGATATCCCTCCCTATTTGAATGGGGTTAGAGGAATAACAATACCTGGGTTTACATCTCCCTGGTGATCTATTTGACATTCTAATTGGACCCGCTTACTGCTTGTCTAAAGTATTCAGCGGGGGATTGGTTGCAGCGATGACTACACCCAAGATAAAAGACGTGGGGAGTGTCAAGATGGCAGCGCCTCCGATGACGTCCGTATGACAAAACGCGTACGGCGGGACTATCTTGACACGCACAACGTCACATCCGGGTACCGTGGTTCCGGATATTCAACCGGTGGAACGCAAGCGGCGATTCTAGGTAGCGCTGCTTCCCCGTGTCGTTTGGAGAGTTAGAGAGCCTGCGAGCTCCCTCTCATATTTTTAAACTTTCGTTTTATAAAGTCTATTCCTTGGATACATATCATTTTTTTTACAATAAACGAATGAAACGGGGTCACGCTATGTGGACTACTTTTGTTTTCGTTCTATGAAATACACCATGTGGATGTCCGGCCGGGATCTCCATTGAAATAGGAGCCAGTGGAGTTTCTTTTCCCCCCTCCCTCCTTTTCTGCGGGTGGATGACCCTGGATAGTACTACTGGGAGCCGGAAGGATATCGTCACCTGGGGATTAACATCGTACCCCTGCAGGGGTAGGGCGCTTCGGTGAGTGCAATCATATAAGGGGGATATTGCCATCAAACACTGCACTTTACTGACATTCAAACATATCGGAAGAAACGTCACGTCACTTTTATGAACATTCTGTTTTTGCTTTTTACACATTATATACGTTTTTATCTGATACACAGCGAGTTGATGAATTGTATATTTTTTATTTATTTTTTGTTTTTTATTGCGTATTGATTTTTATTGTGCATTGTTTCATATATTAAGACATTTATTTAATATATCTTTGCACCTGTCACTTTGGATCCCCAAACCAAAGGACTAATTTATATAAGACCTATAAGCACCTGTCACTTTAGTTTTTCATGTGTTTTTTTGTTTTTCTTACCTATATGGTATAGTGACTGAGTTTTCATTAGTTGTATGTTGTTTACAATTTTCTTTTGCACAATCCAGCACTTATCACTTTATATTTACAACTAAAAATTACTGTACTGATGCACGTTATTATTTTTATAATAACTCTAGCACCTGTCACTTTAAATCTTTAACAAGAATAATTATTATATTGATACACTTTTTTTATAACAGCGCCACTCCCTATTTTTTAGTTTTTCATTTGTTTCGGGTTTCATTTAGGTGTTCCCTGTCTACATAGGGGGGCAGCAGTTTTCAATATTCTGAAGCGCTGATCCTTTGATAAACAATTATACTATATATATATATATACTTTTTATCTGGTTTATTTAATTGACTTGTTAATGTTCAGTTTGCAATTTCCAATATTGGCACACATTCAGGCCCCCTTGTGTGGTTCCTTTGTGGCAGCGGCACCGCTGTTTTGCCTGAGAGCTACGAGGTGTATACAGGGAGATTTCTTGTCTCTTTGAGCGGGTGGGGACACCTACACCTCGACGCCATACATATGTGCCGACCGCATGGCGTCTGCGATTTTATAATGTCACTGCGGCTGGACGCATTAGGCCATCTGGATGCATGGGGGGTGCGTTTGCACGCCCCCTATGACGCTGGGCGCTTCTTGCGCTCATGTCAGCCATCCAATCATGGCGTTGGGGGCGGAGCCCTGCTGGATTTCCTGGGGGCATTTATTGGAGGGCTGGCATGGTGTGCATTCCAGTCTTTGTATCACAGAGGACACACACACCTGTTGATTCACCTGCCAGATTTACCAGACTCACCTATTTTCTACCAACTCCAGGTACACTTTATTACTTGCACATGGCTCACTCTGAGCATTCATCTTATTTTTTTGCCACCATTTTTTCAACTTTAATGTGGCTTTTTTCACTCCTTTTCTCTCTCTCTTGTTGATTCCTTTGACTTTCAGCAGTTGCTGGCAATTCTTTGCCATTTTCCTTTCCCCCTTTAGTCTCCTATGTCCTTACTATCCTTGGCTCAGGCTCTCTATTCATACAGAGACACACACATATCATTAGTACTTAATGTATTATTATACTTATTTACGCCTACAGATTTCATTACATATGGACCTAGTGAGATTCTTGGAGACACACTCTCACATGTGCACCATGCCTGTCCTCTGGTTTGCCCCACTGGGGTCCCGTTTGGCTCCGCCTCCTTAGCTCCCGGGTAAGACACCTGCTGCTGCCTCTGGGAATCGCACACCTGTCGATTTGGCCTCATTTAGTGGTGAGTATAGGCTCTTACATCATGGCCCCCACGCCCTGCAACTACTTTATCAATATTATACCATCTTCCCAGTTATATTCTTTCATCTTGGGTACATCCATACACGCATCAACCCCTGAAGAGTGAGCTGGGTCTCACGAAACGCGCCGAGTACATTAGATGCCCGTGTATCACATGTTTCTTACTCCTAGGGTACATTAGATGCCCATGTATTACATGTCTATTACTCATTTATGTACCTATTATATACCTATTCAATTCATATGTATGTTATTCTACAATTGGCCATTGCTGATGATACTAATGTATGCATGATTTTTACCTGAATAAACGCATATACTTTATACTTCAATTACTGTTATGATGCTTTTTGACCAAATGGTGCCCACCTCATTTAAAGTCCCAAGGGCGTATCCTTTTTTGTTGCATATTACAGGCATGGAGGTGGGTTACCGGTGACACAAGACCTTTTCTTATTTTTTAACTCTTCTCTTTTATACTCAGTTGTGACATGACACTACTTGTATATCAAGACATTGCTTGTATATCAAGTCAAAATGTATTTAAAATTTTGCTTGTCTTGCAAACGCTCGCAAACCAAGTTATTCAAACCAAGATTTTACTGTAGTGTAAAAGCACTGTATCAGTGCTAAGCTAAAAGATCCTGTCTTATTCTTTCATGTTAAACAGTTGGTGGCGTGGTCTGGACATGGCCAAGTACGGACGTGCGGCTTCTGAGCGCCCGGCTTTATGTCAACTATACCTGTTTATTTAGCTCTCTATATAGCAGTATGCTCTCAGCAAAGAGGTTCAGGGAAAAGTCAACAGCCAGGACAGCCAAAGTCTCTAAAGATGAAGGAGAAATACAACACTTCTTCCAGGGAACCCAGCGCCAACATGGTGGAGCCACGAGGTTGCGCTCAGAAAGCATCGTTCACACAAGTACAGCCAGCATCTCCTACCCCTTCTGTGGCATCAGTTGAATTTTTGGAAACATCAGAGGCTCTGCAATCCGGCACGCGTGATACCCTGCACGGCCTGGGGATACCTCGACGGGATGAGGACTTACGGGCACTTATTCAAGCCCCCTCAACCAAATTGGAGATAGAGGCGCTCATTCTCCAGCTGGAGGACACACACAGTCAAGAGCTCCACACTGTCCGGCCTGAATTGCAGTCCATCTCTGGACGCCAAACCACCCGGTAATCTTAATTGCCAGTACGTATTGGAGCAGCGGGTGACAGCCTTGAAAAGTTCCCAAACCTCACAAATGGACTCTGCTGGCGAGTTAGAGCTGCATATGTCTTGCCATTGTGTATGACCTGCGTGTATCACATCATCTTTGGAGTTGATACACATCAGCCAGTTGTAAGCCTCCTACACAACAATTGTTTTCTCATTTCCTGACTGTGCTAAATCTTGCATATGAAATAGATGATCATTAGCACCTGCTTGTTATAATTGTTTTGCTTTGTTTTTGTTTTGTTTTGCGTCTATCTAGCAAGGTTACTCTGTGGTGTAAGCAAGGAAGCTGAGATTTCTGCAGTGTGTAAATGTGCTTTTACTATACAAAGATGCTGTACATACAAAACTATTACAATATTAGGAATACAATACAAGACTGACAGATATCTATAACAAGGAAAATGCCTAGAAAATGAACAGCCTATGGTCTATACCAGTACAAATACACTTAAAGGTTACTTATCTTCTGTTACTGTATGTTCGTGATCTCCATTGGCAACGATTCTCCTGGAGCATCACGCACCTTTCTTCTATCATGAGTGACTTCTGATCTTACAAAGCATGATGATGTGTGTGTGTGTCTCAGTCTCTACTCACCCCTTTTATGTGTCAGGCTCTTTACCATAGTTGCCAAACAACAGAAAACATACCGGTTTACTGTAGCTGTAGAAACAATGGACTGTTGAAAACTTTCAATTGAATACAAAAATGGTATCTATGTACCCATTGTCTACTCAGTCAGTCATTTCAGTTTTAGAGCTGAAAGAACCTCAAACAAGTAAGTCTCTCACTTGTGTACTGTAGCTATAGAGACAATAGCCTGTTGAAAACTGTCAATTGAATACAATACAACGTACCCATTGTCTACTCAAGCCAGAACCTGACAGTATCTCTATAACCAACCACTATTGTGTAATGTTATGTTCCATGTATCTTATGTCTGATTAATATAAAAAAATCATATTGTAACAAACGCAACACAGAAACTTTATAATAAAAATTATAACCGGCAATGAAAACATATAAAGATAAGTGCAAGTTTGTTATAAAGTGCAACAAATATCACAATAACTACTTCTTCAGCAACGCCTGAATTACCTCCCCCCACCCCACATAATCCACAGAACATGAAGCTGCATTCAGTGGCTTAAAAAGGTTTTCATATCGCTTGAAATTTTCAACATTTTGTCAGGGTAAAATAAAACACTTCAAAGTATTGTGATTTTAGGCCAACACATAGTGGCACATAATTGTGAAGTGGAAGTAAAGTATTAAATGTTTTAAAAATAAATATCTGAAAAGTGTGGCATGCATTTTTATTTATCCCTCTTTACTTTGATACCCCTAACTAAAATTTAGTGGAACCAATTGCCTTATGAAGTCACCTTATTAGTAAATAGACTCCACCTGTGTGTAATGGCTGTATGAATATAGCGGGGGGAAAAAAAATCAAATTTCTTCATCGATTTTGGCCAATATGTATTCAGCTACATGTTTGTTATATCAAAAAACACAATAGGCATATATTGATTGGTTAGCTTAAAAGCTATAGCATCTACAAACTATGGGATATATTTAGGAACCTTTAATTTTTTGGATATTGTTTACTAGTAATGGCGGCGATCACTGAGTTTTAGCGGGACTGCGACATTGCGGCAGACAAATCTGACACTAAGGGGGTTATTTACTAGAAGCAAATCCACTTTGCACTACAAGTGCACTTGGAAGTGCAGTCGCTGTAGATCTGAGGGGGGCATGCAAGGAAAATCAAATACAGCATTTTTGCTTACACATGATTGGATGATAAAATCAGCAGAGCTTCCCCATTATTTCAGAGCTTCCACTCGGATCTACAGTGACTGCACTTACAGTGCAGAGTGGATTTGCCTTTAGTAAATCAACCCCTAAGTGATACTTTTTGAGGACCAGCAACACCAATACTATAAGTGCTAAAAAATGCACTGTCACTGTATAAATGACACTGGCCGAGCAGGGGTTAACAGGAGGGGCGATCAAAGGGTTAAGTGTGTCCCTAGGGGCTGCTAGCTACCTCTGTGGGGGATGGTCTGACTGGAGAAACACAGAGCTCCGTGTTCCCGGACATTGCGTCTGCCGGCCCCAGTAATTGGCTCCTCCTCTGTACAATCAGTGCACGAGCACCACCGGAGGGACCACAGAGGCTACTTCACGGAGCGACATGCAGGTAAGTTACTTCACATAGCCAGGCCGCCTTGCTGCAGTAAATGTGTGGAAGGTGGTCTGTTAAAGTAGCACAGTCTCTCATAGCAAAAAAAGGCCTAGTCAAATCCTTATGCAGCTTAAGTGGTTATAACCTACCTTCATCATCAAAGAGCATAAGTGTCTCATCTCCTGCTGGTGGAGCCTCATTATCGGTCAAGTGATGATCTCCATTTGTTGGATCTTGTAACAATGTAAATAGAATTATAAAGATAAATTAGTTATTTTATAAACTTTAGGGGGAAAAAAATTAATATATAATAAAATAAAAAATATATTACAGTGCTGTCTAAAGAATATATATATTTCCAGGTGAGAAAAGGTTATGATCACCCGTCTATTCCAGGAGATATAAATATGGAGATCTAGCTGCAGTTTAAAATGTGAGAAACCCACAATTAGTAAAATCTAAAATGAAAAAACTGCGCTACATGAGATCAAAGGCAATTGTTATCATTTCACAATGGATGGTGCATAGCCTGAATAAAAGATTGCAATTAAATAAATCACTATGCCTTACAGTAATTTTCTCACAAAGATGTTGCAAATAATTACATTATAAAGGAAATCACAACTCAAAGTAAAAAACTCCATGTGAGATTTGTTAATTATAAAGAAAAGTAAGCTTATGATAATGTTGATTAATTAATGGTCATAATAAAAAAGAGAATATCTCCTTTATAAAAAATGGTGACATCAAACTGGAAAACACCGAAGAGAATAGTGATGTAAAGATAGAGAAGTCCTTCCACCTGGAAAAACACAGCCTCTTACCAGCTGCCCAGATCTCTTATGAGGAGATCAATTCCTCTATTTGGCTTATGACCCAGCCACAGTCTCATAGAAAACCGATTCAATGCCACTTCTCCTTCTCTCCAGTGTTTCCCAAATATCTCACAATCAGCCGTCAGCCAAATAAGAAAAGAGAAAATCTTCCATAGTGTAAAACTGTAAACTTCTGTTTATTGGTATTAAAAATATTGCACTTACATGTAACACAAAATAAGAAAGCATTTGATAATCATACAAGCCGGCTGGCTCAACAACGCCCGTTGCTTCCAGGACTACACGCTGTGTTTGGTGGTGTCAGCACGTCGCTCTCCCTACGCTGTTTCGTCAAAACTGACATCGTCCAGGGGCACGGGCGGCGTGCTGACTAACCGCCTTATATGCTACATGGTACAGAGAGGGGAACACCCAGTTTTAAGGTCCGAGCGATCGTGATTTAATAGCCACCATATTGGTAAAGGGCAATTGCCAATAGTGAGAAGGGAAATCGTAGTTAATAGCTAGCCGCGCTTATAACCAAATAAAAATGTATCATGTCTACATTAAGTGATATCCCGTTGGGTGTTGTCCCAAGGGGATACTTAAAAAAACATTTTTTCTCTAACTTTTTGTTAAATCAGAAAATAATCCTTGATGATTATTACAAGGTCCATAGGGCACACAGGTGACCTAGTGGTCCGTCAATATATAGTGTGGCTTATTGTGAGTTCTTCACACAAACATATTGCCAACAAAATGTTACTCAATTAACTGTATAAAAATATTGTGTCATAAAAAAGAATGCCAGTGTTTACTTATAATCCTCTTAATCTGATAATGCTGGGTTGAATATGTGGTAATAAAGGGTATAGTGGGACATTCTTTGTTCTTCTTGGAGCCCACGTCCAAGAGAACAGATCTGTCCTGTTTTGCCACTTCCTCTATAATAGTCTCTAATTGATGTTTCTCATAGCCCTTTTCAAGTAGTCTATTCTTCAAAATGTCCGCTTGAGATCTATAATCAACTAGCTCCGAACAGTTGCGTCTCATTCTTACAAACGGACTCTTTGGTACTGACTTCAGCCAGCTATCGTTATGGCAGCTGTCAAGGGGTATAAATACGTTCTGGTCTGTCTGTTTGAAATAGGTAATCGTCTTAAAAGTGTCAGCTCCTTTAACCACTTGCTTACAGGGCACTTAAACCCCCCTCCTATCCAGACCAATTTTCAGCTTTCAGCACTGACGCACTTTGAATGACAATTGCGTGGTCATACAACACTGTACCCAAATGAAATTTTTATCATTTTTTCACCACAAATAGAGCTTTCTTTTGGTGGTATTTCATCACCTCTGCGGTTTTTACTTTTTGTTAAAAAAATGAATTTTTTTTTTTAATTTTTTTTAATTTTTTATATTTTGTTATAAAAAATTTAAAACGGGTCATTTTTCTCCTTCATTGATGTACGCTGATGAGGCGGCAGTGACTGGCACTGATAGGCGGCAGTGATGGGCAGCACTGCCAGGTGGGCATTGATAGGTGGCACTTGTGGGCACTGTTAAGTGGCACTGTGGGCACTGTTAGGTGGCACTTATAGGTGGCACTGATGAGGCAGATGTGCCTCTTCCACTTGGGGACCGATGTCCCTGGCATCCGAGCCGGTGAACGGCTTTTTTTTCTACTCATGCTGTCAGCGTGAGTGTCAGGCTACTACTTACCAGACCGGCGAGTCCGCTCGGGCAGAGGGTAGGCTCCCTTACGCGTCCGACTAGCGGCCCCTGGTAGAGCAAACAGAAGGCACGAGAGTACGGAGTGGTATGAGAGCCTGTATGCACAGTCCAGATACTGCAGGGTTAACAGGTGAGAAGGCTGAAGCTGGCTGGAGCACAGGCCACAAGACTGAGCAGGTTTGTCAGGAAGCAGGCTGGGTAGACAACAGACAGGCAGCTGGAGTCCAATGGAACAGGCAAACGGATGGTCAGGAGGCAGGCCGGGTTCGGTAACAGACAGACGGCAAAGGTACAGTGGAGCAGGCAAACGGATGGTCAAACAGGCAGAAGTCAGGTACAGGCAGAGTTCAAGGGGAGGTCCAGGAGACAAGGCCGGGTCGACAGGTAATCAGGAACAGTTCAGATACAGGGTCAGGCACTAGGACGACAAGCTGTTGATCAGGCAGCACTGGTCACAGAGGCACGCCAGCTTAAATGCATCTTTTGGCGCCAAACGACGTGCACGCGCGCGCACCAGCACACACAGGCGCGCGCACCCGCACGCCGGCGTGCACAGCAGGACGAACCCGGACACACACACCAGCACCGCGAGGAACGCGCACAGCGGGGTCCACAGGAACGCGCGCGCCAACGCACCCTGCCCGCCGAGGTACGCTCTCTGACAGTGCATAAAAAAAACCGATTACCGATCTTTTGTTTACATCATGTGATCAGCTGTCATTGGCTGACAGCTGATCACATGGTAAGGGGCCGGGACCGGCCCCTTACACGGATCGGTGATCAGCCGAGTCTCAGTGACTCGGTGATCACAGCGCGCCCGGCGCGCGCCCTGCTGAGGGCGCGCAGGGAGCGTGCACAGGGGAGGCCGTCATATGACACGCTGTGGTGCTGGCTCACTTCATGGACGAACCTAATTCCTCTCTCATTATTATTAATGAGAGAAAAGGATTCATCAAGTTCCGGCAAGGAACCTTCCCAAAGGAGGAGGACGTCATCTATATACCTCGCCCAAAAGGTCAAATGTGGGTTACGGTCCTTATAGATGACGTCCTCCTCCCACTTGGCCATAAAGAGGTTGGCCAAGCTTGGGGCATATTTGGCACCCATGGCAACACCTCGTTTTTGACGGTAATGGCCCTGGTCAAAACCAAAAGTAGTTATGGTTTGCAACAAAGTCAAGCAAATCCATAATAAAATCTTGTTGTTCCTGGGAGATCCTTGAAAGGGCATTCAGAAAATATTTGACAGCCGAAAGCCCCAATTCATGTGGAATTATAGTATACAGTGATGCAACATCAGCTGTAACTAACCACGTATGATTATTGGGTTTCAATTGTGACAACAGGTGGATCATGTGTTTCGTATCCTTCACATAAGAGGGCATTTGTTGCACCAAAGGTTGAAGAAAAAAGTCTATATACTTGCCCACCCAGGACGTGACTGAATCAATGCCACTCACTATTGGATGTCCCGGGGGGGCAAGTAAGACTCTTATGTATTTTAGGTAAACAGTATAACACTGGAACTCGCGGGGCCTTGGGGACCAAAAATATTTTTTCTTTTTCATTAAGTATACCCGACCGAGGGCGTGGCCTGCTGCAGCATGGAGTAGGACGTGTAGGACCGGGGGTCCGTCCGAGACTCTTCAATCCATCCCCATCCTGCTTCCCAGCAATATTTCTCAACCAGCCAAGGTACCTCCTGAGCCCCCTGTAGGCACACTGACCGGATCCTGCAGGGTCCTTGATCGGACGGACGTCCGAACCAGTACGGAGCTCCTCCGCGGCGGCGGCCGCAACTACAGGCCGCGGCTTCGGGCCTACTGAAATCCGGAGGCCATCCTACCCTCCTAGGCCTCCCGGGCACCTGACCTTCCTCCCGCTCACGGACCTTACCCTGAGGGCTTCTGGGGGAGTCTCGGGCGGAGCGGTACGGGACCGCACGGCGGTAATCCCAAAATTTAGGCCGCGGCTTCGGCCTAGTCCGGAGCTCCGGCGGCCATCTTGCTCCTCCAGGCCTATCCGAGGGTGCTGCGATCTGGCCCCTGAGACAACTAGCTTCCCAGCCATCAGCTGACCCCCCTGCATGGGACCCTGAGAGAGGACTGTATCCCATAGTGCCCCCCCACACAGCGACAGTCTCACACCCGAACCGAGGACCTGGCCATCTTGGTGCTCTCAGCCTTCCCACCAGTATAATTTCCTTGCCCCCTGGGCTCTGCACCCTGCAATATCTGACCTGAAAGTGAATATAAACGACACCGGAGACTCCCAGGACCGGTATGACCGGAGGGAGACACTCCCAGGCATCTCGCAAGCCCCGGAATACTCCGAAGAAGCAGGCCTCTGAGGTGCGCTTATCTCCCGCCGCGGCGACTAGCATGGCGTCACAGACAGAGGAAGGAGAGACAACTCTACGGGAACAAACTAACTTTGAAGCCCTCATGCAGGCTATCACTACCTGCCAAACTATCCTGACGGGGAAAATAGAGTGCATGCAGCTAGACATCAGCCTCATCCGCAGAGACATGGACTGTTTCCGCTCCAGGCTCATCGAAGCTGAAAGAAGAGTGGGGGAGGCAGAAGATATACTACAAGACCAGGGAGTCTCACTCCGCACGCTGCAAACCAAAATAAAAGTCCTGGAGGCCCGTGCGGAAGACGCAGAGAACAGAAATCGAAGGAACAATCTCCGGATAGTGGGATTGCCAGAGGGCGCAGAAGGTAAAGATCCTACGACGTTTGCTGAGCGCCTGCTGTGCACCCTTCTTCCAGATGCCAAGTTCTCTGATGTCTTTGTGGTGGAGAGGGCACATAGAATGCCTGCTACCCGGGGGCCCCCGGGAGCTCCTCCACGCACATTTATTCTAAAACTCCTCAATTTTCGGGATCTGGTTTTGCGGGAGGCGAGAAAGATTGAGGTGCTTCGCCATGAGGGAGCGAGGCTCATGATCTTCCCAGATTTTTCCATCGATACACAAAAGGCAAGAAGATCATTTGATCAGATCAAATTGGATCTCCGCAATCGCAAGATCAAATATAGTATGCTATTTCCCGCCCGTCTGAGAGTGCAGGATGGAGAGTCAGTGCGGTTTTTTACATCCCCAGAAGAGGCATCCAGGTGGCTTGAAACAGTACCACGAGGCTGACCCGACCGTTCTTACCAAATCCCCTTATACCATGTGTTTTACTGCAACAAAGATCACCTTCATCTGCTGACTACACTACCAGCCTGAACCCTTTACCTCGACTTGTCCAATTAGATTAGAATAAGTCAACTCTATATTCTTCTTAAGATCCGGTTCTCTGAGTATATATGCCCACTAGTCATAGAACATTTACGCAAACAGAGATGAAGAATTGTTTGTGATCATGTTTAAATATATGGTGAAGGGATCGGAGTCCTCAGTTTGCAACGTGTTTTGGTTTAAGAATAGTACCCCCAGACTTTTGGGAGACAGTTTAATATGCTGGGATCGGTTATCCGGGAATTCTGGGTCATGTTGGCGGCTCTCTATGAACACAGACTAAGCCGCTCCAATGGCTCACTGTTCACGAGCCCCATGGGTAGTTGCCACAGTTGGTTTTGGGGAACGAGCATCCCGAAGTTTGGGGGGCGGTGCAGGGAGGGGGGAGGGTGGGAAAGGTTGGTGCTGGGGTTCTCACCCCAGATCAGTTTTATGTTATGTTATTTTATGTTTACTTATTATACATTTGGCATTTATCTGCTCCAGATTGTACAAACAGTGCTCTACTCAAGGCAAGACAGGCAGTTTCAATCTGTTAATACTAGAGAGGGATGGTTATTCGGTTCACTGTATTATCAAAAATGTGCATCTCATTAAGAGTATCGTATTGTTATGGGAGCTCTGTATGGAGCGTATGCTGTACCAATCCTGTGGCACATGTATCAGGGCACCAGAATGAATCTCCTTAATGTTATGTCCTGGAATGTACGGGGCCTAAATTCCAAGATAAAACGCTCCTTGGTTTTTGCCTACGTAAAAAAATACAACCCCCATATCTGCATTTTCCAGGAGACCCATTTAACCGGGAGCAGGACGCTGGCTCTAAAAAAGCCCTGGGTGGGTTCATATTATCACTCTACATACTCTACCTATTCTAGAGGAGTCAGCGTTCTGGTCCATAAATCACTGCCCTTTACACTGCTTGATCTCCACCTAGATCCCGAGGGGAGATATGTGCTCGTACATGCCATGTGCGACAGGATTGAGATGGTAATAGTGGGTTTATATATTCCACCCCAAGCCTCCGTGGCGATTTTACACAAATTGACCCCTATATTGGCTCAATACCCGGCTGCAGCCATTCTTCTGGCTGGAGACTTTAATATGCCACCGGACCCCAGTGTGGATAGGCTGGGAGACGATGGAGCTTCTGATTCCCCACTGAAGAGATGGGCGGAGGGATATGGCCTTAGTGATGTGTGGAGATGGCGTCACCCCAGGGATAGGCAATATACTTGTCACTCTGCCACGTATGCCTCCTTTTCAAGAATAGATCTGTTCTATGCCGGGGGACCCATTCTCTCCCGTGTCCAGGAGGTTAAGATTCTGCCGCGTGGCATTTCTGACCACGCTCCCCTCCTATTGCAACTAAACACGGACTCGCCAACGGGCTCCGGCCTATGGCGGGTCTCGGGTTTTTGGATAACAGATGAGAGGGTTGCCCCTGAGATGGAGGGAGAGATGAACACATTTTGGCTAGAAAATAAAGCAACGGCCTCCCCTGCAATGGTGTGGGATGCCTTTAAGGCATATACACGAGGTCAATACCGCATGGTTATAAACAAAGTTAGGAAACTTAATAGGCTCGCACTGGAGGAGGCTGAGGGGCGGGCTCAGAATTTGGAATCCAGCTATCTGACCACCAAAGACACGGGAACTTATACCGCTCTTCAGGCTCTCCACCGCGAGATTGCGTTGTTGCGAGCAACTGCGACCCGCAAGCTACTGCTCTCACAGTCCCAGAGAATATTCGAACAAGGTGAGAGATCGGGGAGGCTGCTGGCGTGGCTGGCTAGGGAGCGCTCCACCATAGCACACATTGCCAATATTAAAGATGACATGGGGAACCTCTTGGCGGATCCCGCTAAGATTAACGCCAGATTCGCACAATTTTATGAACACTTATACACATCCAAAACTGACTACACCCTAGATACCTTGCAACACTTCCTAGGTCAAATAGAGTTTCCAGTCCTCTCGGAGGAAAATAAAACTAAATTAGATGCACCTATTACCCTTAAAGAAGTACAGACGGCAATCTCTTCACTACAATCTGCAAAGTCCCCAGGCCCAGACGGTTTACAAAATAAAACTATATTTTATATATAAAACTAATAGTGAGTCATTGGCCCCTCAGTTTCACGAACTTCTTCTGTCCATACTGGAGGGTCAAAACCTTCCTCCATCAATGTCAGAGGCGGTGATTGTTGTAATACCTAAGCCCCGCAAGGACCCCGAGCTATGTGAGTCATACCGGCCCATTTCGCTATTAAACGTCGACGCTAAGATCATCACAAAAATTCTAGCGAATCGGCTTAATACGGTTATCCTTTCTCTGGTTCATGGTGACCAGACGGGCTTCATGCCAGGAAAGGGAACCGACATCAATTTGCGACGATTGTATACAAATATATCCCATGCCCTTGCCAGAGGTACCCCCGGAGTAGTAGCCTCCCTAGACGCCGAAAAGGCGTTCGACTCGGTCGAATGGGAATATCTTTGGCATGTCTTGGAAAAATTCAATATTGGGCCTAGGTTTATCTCTTGGATAAAGCAGATGTATGCTAACCCCACCGCCAGAGTCAAAACCAATGGGTCCCTCTCACCCCCCTTCAAATTACAAAGGGGTACTAGACAGGGATGTCCGTTATCCCCGGGTCTGTTTGCCCTAGCTATTGAACCTCTTGCTATCCTTATTAGGTCCTCCGTGGCGGCAGGGGGGATGGAGGTGGGCCCTCTACGGGAACAGATCTCCCTCTACGCGGATGACGCTCTTCTATATCTCCCAGATGCTTCCCACTCCCTCGAGGAGACCCTAAGGATCATAGACTTATTTGGTTCCTTCTCAGGTATACGCATAAATTGGAACAAATCCATACTTTTCCCGATCTCCCAACCGCCCCTACTCCCTCCCCACCATATACCCCTGCAAACGGTCAATAAGTTTCGGTATCTGGGCATTGAAATACAAAGGGATCTCTCTTGTTACCTGACTGATAATGTATACCCCATTCTACAACAACTAATAAAATGCTGCTTAACATGGAAGTCTCTTCCCCTGACACCGGTGGGTAGGATTAACCTCCTTAAAATGATATTCCTCCCCAAATTCCTATATGTATTTAGAAACACTCCAGTACCTATTCCTGAATCATTTTTTAAGCAACTAGATCGGGTGATTACTAACTTTATTTGGGTGGGACGGACCCCCAGGGTGGCCAAAACGAGCTTACAGCTTCCCCTATCGGCGGGTGGGCTGGCATTGCCGTGCTTCAGGAAATATTATTGGGCGGCGGTGCTGGTGACAGTGCGTTGGTGGTTTGTTCAGTCTCGACATAACCCAGCGGTCAATTTAGAAGCAGCCATACTGGGGTCATATTCAGCATTGAGCAACCTGGTATTCAGGGGACCAAAAGCACAAGGTAGTATGACCATCCCCATGCGCACAACCGCCAAAATTTGGGAACAACTGACAGCTAAGCTCAACCCACCACAAACTTATTCACCATATACACCACTCTGGGGTAACCCTAAACTACCACATCTGTTAATGATCCCAGACCCAGCAGCCTGGACTAAATATGAAATTAAAATCTTACAGCATATAATGCCAGAGGGTAAACTTCTTACATTTGACGAACTACGTAATACCTTCCAACTCCCTACCAAAATGTTCTTCCGCTATTTGCAACTGAGACACGCAATTCAGGCTCAATTCCCTTCAGAAATTCAACTACAATCACATATGGTGGAGCGCTTCCTTATTTCCAGGCATGTGGACTGTGTCCTCTCCTCTTTGTATCTCCGGGTGTCCCTGGGAACTGATAACCAGGGGACTAGGCTATTTAACAAATGGAAGCTGGTTGTGCCCTCCCTGACGGATGACGATTGGGAAGAAGGAGTCCAACAATATATTCCTTTGATGATATCCGCCAGGGACAGGTACATCCAGTTAAAATTTCTTCACCAGGCATACTACACACCCCAACGGCTTGCTAAAATATATCCCTCTCACTCTGATAGGTGCCCAAAATGCAATACGGACATAGGTACTTTCCTACATGTGGTGTGGTCGTGCCCCCTTCTTCAACAGTACTGGGGGGAGGTGGTACAGTACATCAACTCAATTGGGAACCTGACACTTACACTGGATCCCCGGGTCCTTCTCCTGGGGATCTGTGACACCCTCATCGCGAACACCCATAAGAGGCTATTCGTTTTCTATGCTCTATTTTATGCAAGGAAAACCATTCTATTTAAATGGAAACAGACAGATCCCCCAACAGTGGGACAGTGGAGAACACTCATTGATAAGACCCTCCCCCTATATAAGCTCACATTTATGAGCCGGAAGTGTCCCCAAAAGTTTGAAAAAATTTGGGGTCCATGGGTTTCTAAGTAAGTGGCCACTGATGCGGATCCCCCCAGGAGAACTCGCTGAACATATATAATAAGAATACTTATAACTAAGATCTGAACTGATGTGCCTTGCTTTTTGATATAATGCTTGAGATTATTTAACCTAGATTGTCACCTTCCTTCTGGAAATGGTTTGTCTTTGCCTCTCTTATGTAACCCTCTCTTATTGTGCTCTTTTATATCTCTATGTATAGATATATGTACATCTATTTATATATATTTGTGAATGTACGTCTTTTTTTATCTTTGTATTGAAACTTTTCTCCTTTGGAGATGAATAAAAACGTAACTGTTAAAAAAAAAAGTATACCCGACCGAAAGCCTTTTGTAACTAGTGTTTCCAAGTTGTCTTTATACTTAATAACTGGATTACCAGGTAGGGAAATGTATGTGTCTCGATCACCTACTATATTGTGCATTTCTTGCAAGTAGTCATTCCTATAAAGGATGACAATTCCCTTATTATTGCAAAGTGAGTCAAGTCCTTCTTTTAATGTTTTCTCCATCCTGTGGTTAATAACTTTAATGGAGTCCAAGTCCCTAAGGACAACGTCTCTAAAAACCTTCAATGAGGGTGCCAGAGCACCCGGGGGGAATTAAATGTGGAGGCGTTAGCCAATCCCGTATGTTGATGTTCATGTTGGACTGATCGCCTCAGTTCCACTGGAATACTCGCAAAATGTCTCTTAATATTAATTCTACGGACGTACTTGTGTACGTCTGAAATTTGTTTAATTTTTTTAGGAGGTGCAAATTTAAGACCTTTATTTAATAATGCTAGTTCTGACTTAGTCAAAGTCTGGGTACTGAGATTGAAGATACCATCAGCCCTTACATCCTTTTCTTTTTTGGGTCGTGCTCTCCTCCCCCCTCTTGTTCCTCTTTGTTTTCTACCGGTCTTTTTAGTCCCTGATTGGATCTGGGAAAACCCCAAGGGTGTGATTCCTGGTTTCTCCCATAGGAACTAGTGGGATAATCTCTAGAGGACCTGTAATACCCATGTTCATTATTAGGACGGTCACCTTTCTCATAGTGGGTGGGACCCTCCTTTTCCCTTAGTGGATAAAATCGGTTATGAGTGTCCACCCCATAATCGACCTCATCTTCATCCCTTTCCCTATCGCAATATGGGGGGTTATCCGAATATTGACGATGATTAGATTGTGAATCATAGCCATACTCATTGTGCGGTGTCCTGTCACAACCCCTATCTGAATGCGGAGTTGTTCTATATGTTTGATACTGGTTTTGATTGTACTGCTGTGTGTACCTCCGTTCCTGATTCCCTCCTTGTCTTTGTGGTTGATTCCACCCAGTGTTTCTCCCATAATGTCCTCCCCTTGTAGGTGCAGATGGTCTCTGAGGTGATCGATAAGACACCCGCCTACCTTTTTTCCCTTGTTTGATATTTTGGGATTTTTTTGGCGTTCTCTGGGACTCCTTTCTAGTTGGGAAATGCTGGATCTGAACCGGGGGTTGTGCTATAATATCCCCTCCTTGAGAGATCACCTCCATTTTAGTTTACAATCCATCTGCTACTTCCGTAGCTAATTTTTTTTTGCCAGGCAAACACATTATTTGTCTGATAATCTCCATAATCTCTGTTATATTTTTTTCTCTTTTTGATTTTTTGTTCTTTTTCCTCTTTATCCAGTGCCTTTAATAAGTTAATGGTTCTTTCTTTATATTCTTCCCTGTCTTTATAGGGTAATAGGCTGTCCTTAAGGGCTTTAATTTCACCATCTAGTCTGGTAAGCTTGCTATTTTTCCTGGAAACCAGAAAACGCAGGAAGCTAACCCCTGCCTCATTGAAGTAACGGAACCATTCTTCTAGTTCTAGTTCTCCCTTTTGGGGGCACACTTCCCACCTAAGGCTCCTTGGAACCATACTAGATTTAATGTATGTCTCCAAAAAAGCCACATCCCACTGAGTGTGGATTTCAGAAATTGTTAGATTTTTTTAATAGCACAAAAAGTCCACTCAGGTCATTTTCCTTGTCACTGTACACTTCGAATACACCGTCAGTATTGACTACCTTAGCTGCCCTATACTCAAAGATATCCACAGCGTATAATGTCGAATCGACACAAAAAAAACAATTCTCTATAATTAATTCACTTCATTTTACCCTTACCGCAAAGAATAAATTATAACTGTTACGTTTACTTTATCTGTTCCATATATTATACTTATCAAATATACAGGGACCACAAATAAATGCGTCAGACTGCTGCTGTATATGATGTCTCTGGAGTCAACATATAATAAAATAAAAAATATATTACAGCACTGTCTAAAGAATATATATATATTTCCAGGTGGACAAGGTTATGATCACCCGTCTATTCCAGGAGATATATATACTGAGATCTAGCTGCAGTTTAAAATGTGAGATACCCACAATTAGTAAAATCTAAAATGAAAAAAACTGCGCTACATGAGATCAAAGGAAATTGTTATCATTTCACAATGGATGTTGCATAGCCTGAATAAAAGATTGCAATTAAATAAATCACTATGCCTTACAGTAATTTTCTCACAAAGATGTTGCAAATAATCACATTATAAAGGAAATCACAACTCTAAGGGCTCTTTCTCACAGGGCGGATCAGTGATGATCCGCCCCGTGAACACCCGCTTGCTCAGCGGGGATCGCTCCGCCGATCCCCGCTGAGCAGGAAGATGACAGGTGCATCGCTGCACACTGTGCAGCGACGGACCTGTCAGAGTGCCGCTCTCCCCTATGGGGGGATCGGATGATGACGGACCGTAGTGTCCGTCGTCACCCGATCCGATCCGAAAACGGATGGAAAAATAGGTTTTTCCTCCGTTACACTTTTCGGATTGGAGCGGGTCGGATGTCAGCGGACATGTCACCGCTGACATCCGACGCTCCATAGGGATACATGTATGTCCGTTATTCATCCGAAAACGGAAGGATGAAAAACGGACATACGGATCCCTCGTGTGAAAGAGGCCAAAGTAAAAAAGTCCATGTGAGATTTGTTAATTATAAAGAAAAGTAAGCTGATGATAATGTTGATTGATTAATGGTCATAATAAAAAGAGAATATCTCCTTTATAAAAATGGTGACATCAAACTGGAAAACACCGAAGAAAATAGTGATGTAAAGATAGAGAAGTCCTTCCACCTGGAGAAACACAGCCTCTTACCAGCTGCCCAGATCTCTTATGAGGAGATCAATTCCGCTATTTGTCTTATGACCCAGCCACAGTCTCATAGAAAACCGATTCAATGCCACTTCTCCTTCTCTCCAGTGTTTCCCAAATATCTTACAATCGGCCATCAGCCAAATAAGAAAAGAGAAAATCTTCTATAGTGTAAAACTGTAAACTTCTGGTGTTAAAAATATTGCACTTACATGTAACACAAAATAAGAAAGCATCTGATAATTATACGAGTTGTGATTTCCTTTATAATGTGATTATTTGCAACATCTTTGTAAGAAAATTACTGTAAGGCATAGTGATTTATTTAATCGCAATCTTTTATTCAGGCTATGCAACATCCATTGTGAAATAACAATTTCCTTTGATCTCATGTAGCGCAGTTTTTTTCATTTTAGATTTTACTAGTTGTGGGTATCTCACATTTTAAACTGCAGCTAGATCTCAGTATTTAAATATCCTAGAATAGACGGGTGATCATAACCTTGTCTCACCTGGAAATATATATATTCTTTAGACAGCACTGTAATATATTTTTTATTTTAATATTTATTTATTTTTCCCCTAAAGTTTATAAAATAACTAATTTATCTTTAATTCTATTTACAGTGTTACAAGATCCAACAAATGGAGATCACCACTCGACCGATAATGAGGCTATATAAATATATATATTTATTAAAATGACTTACTATGGGCATCAGAGTCGTGTTCTCCAGGTACTCCCAGAATAGTGTCTGGTCCAAGGCACCCCTTCAGCTTCTTCTCATATGGTGTAAATGTGATATCAGCAGGTGGTCCTCCTCCAGTACCTCCCTGATATTTTGCTAAAGCGATCACTTTTTTTTTAAATGCCCTTTGATATCACATGTTCTTCTCTTGCATGTTGGTATGCATCGGGCAGTATCACCACACGCATTTACCTCCTGAACTATACTGCTCCTTATGGCATATTTTCTGCCTTGGGACAGCCTCCTGGACCAGGTACAATATAAACGGTCCCAATTGCTTACTACCCAGAATGCTGTTCTGCGCAAATGTAAATTTGCTAACTCTCTTTTTGCGAACACCCTCCATGCTGCCAACACTCCTATCAAAACCCTCAGATGAGTACAATTTTTACAGGAAGTTAACTTGGTTAAGGCTGTACCATTTTTAGAAAATATAGAGGGGTTTGTTTGACATAACATATAAATTTATTTTCAATCACTGTTATTAACAGTTATTTATATATACACATAATATATATATATATCTATATATATATATATAGATATATTATTCTACCTGCATTAAAATGCTATTATTAAAGTAATTTTTATATAATTTTTAATTTATTATTAAAAAATTTTTTATTAAACCCTAAAATATGGTTCTACCCATGGACCATTTTATTACAGTTATACGGGAGTTTATCAATTATCAAACATATTTTATTAATAATAGTGGTTATGCACAGGAAGGAGGGAGGAGCCGGATGTGGGCGTCGGGCTGGATTCGATGCTAAGCCCGAGATGCCTGGAGACCTCCTCCCCGTGATGCTGGCTTTTTCTTAGTCAGAGGCCGCCGTACCTCGATCCCTCATTGCCCCCCCCCCCCCGACCCAAGGCTTATGCCCCCTCGGTATCTCCGCTGTGAGCGGAGCCGCTGTGAGACCGAGCGGAGTGAGTTCCCGGCTCACCAGAGATAACCTGAGAAGGATTCGAGAAGGCGCACCAGGTGGGAGCCGATGCTATCCCGCCTCGCTCAGCTCTCCCCAGCCTGTCAAAGCTCAGTACAAGGCACGGACACGGCGCTCACGGTAGTTGGGAGCCCGAGATAACTAAGCCAAGAAGCAAAGCTGCAGAAGGTAAGAGCCTGGAAAAACACTATGGTCCGACCGATGGGGTAAGTGCACTATAAGGAGATACTGGAGTTACAGGAGATACCGGACGAAACAACCCCCTGTACAACGGACACATGAAGAGTGGCAAGTAGTAATTGTAAATATCTTTAATATAACTTTGACTGCTTATGATTTAATGAGAATGGGGATTTGATGTACAAGGTTGATTTTTGGAGTCAGGCTGTGGCGGGTGCGGCTATCTGTGGGCCTGAGGGCCTTGGACTGTTCCACGCCCCAGGAGACTTATGGAGTTTTTCCGGATCTGATGCTTTATCCTATGTCATTTCTCTCTGGTAGCACACCACAAAGATCTCCCTGAAACCTGCAAAGGTGTTTGTTATTTTGTAGGAGGCGTGAGCCTGGCGAATCGCGCACGCTCATATGAGGGGGTAAGTGAGCTATAGGAGTTATGGCAAGCAGCAACTCCCTGACCAGCGAACACACGGAAACCGGCAAGTAATCTCAACTTTTATCAACTTTAATCAACTGTAACCAATGTTGTTTGTTTAATAATGAAGGAGATTTTATGTTAAATGCACAAGGACAATTCTATAAAGCCAAATTAACCCCCGGTAGAGCATAGATGGTTTTACGTACTACGAGATTTGCGGGGCTCCCGTTCCGTTGCGCATTTTCATCTGAAAACCCCTCTGCTATATAAACCACATCCTAGCCAAATATCTGCCCTAAACATGCACATTGTTTACACGCATACTCAGTTAAAACCTATATTGCACGCGGAAGTAAGCCGGACAGGGTTTGTTTCACTGTCTGAATTGAAGACATATTGGGGTGCATATAATAATAATAGTATATATAAACCAGACAGGCAGACATATACTACAAACAGCGCTAATTGTTGAGCAAAGATAATTATATAAAATCATGCGGCCAACAACGCATAAATGCAATCAAGTAGAGAGGTAGAGAGTCTGTGAAGTGCTCAGAAAAAAGTCCTTCAGTGACAATGCAGTCGTAACTCAGTGTGCGCCTTCCACCGGTCAGCAAATTTTCACCCTGTGTTGACACTCTCCCCCTAGGGGATCGAACTCACCAGATCTGTTAGTTTTAAAAGCCTTCAAGAAAAAGATCTTCCAACACCACTCTCTCAATACCGCTCCTGGGGGTTCAGGAGGGGGGCCACAACTCCAAACAGATAAAAGCCAAAAAGAGAAAATATTGTGCACATAGCGTAATTCTGTTTATTAAGCGTACCCCACAATCTTCATAAAAAACCCCTCATCCTATATACGTACACATTAAAGCAGTTAAACAAGTAAAATGCAATGGGTAGCGTGTCACCGTTCTGAAGACCGGCCGATTCGATATCCAGGGGAACAAGACGCTTCCTGGTTGTAGATCAGGCCGTGGTGGAACGCATACCTCACTTCCGGCGTCGTGTAAGCCACGCCCTGACGCGTTTCGTCATATCCTGACTTCGACAGAGGGCGTCTCTGTCGAAGTCAGGATATGACGAAACGCGTCAGGGCGTGGCTTACACGACGCCGGAAGTGAGGTATGCGTTCCACCACGGCCTGATCTACAACCAGGAAGCGTCTTGTTCCCCTGGATATCGAATCGGCCGGTCTTCAGAACGGTGACACGCTACCCATTGCATTTTACTTGTTTAACTGCTTTAATGTGTACGTATATAGGATGAGGGGTTTTTTATGAAGATTGTGGGGTACGCTTAATAAACAGAATTACGCTATGTGCACAATATTTTCTCTTTTTGGCTTTTATCTGTTTGGAGTTGTGGCCCCCCTCCTGAACCCCCAGGAGCGGTATTGAGAGAGTGGTGTTGGAAGATCTTTTTCTTGAAGGCTTTTAAAACTAACAGATCTGGTGAGTTCGATCCCCTAGGGGGAGAGTGTCAACACAGGGTGAAAATTTGCTGACCGGTGGAAGGCGCACACTGAGTTACGACTGCATTGTCACTGAAGGACTTTTTTCTGAGCACTTCACAGACTCTCTACCTCTCTACTTGATTGCATTTATGCGTTGTTGGCCGCATGATTTTATATAATTATCTTTGCTCAACAATTAGCGCTGTTTGTAGTATATGTCTGCCTGTCTGGTTTATATATACTATTATTATTATTTGTTTTTAGTCTTATGATGATTTTTTAAACGGCTGCTGTCTTCTAGATAACTCTACATAGGTACTGAGTGTTATCATCTCCCTCAGTCTCTAGTTTTGCTCTCTTTTAACATCAATTGATCTGTCTGGCGCTGAGTGGTGTGCTGCAGGCCCGAGCAGACCTTTCCTTGGATATTGGGGTGCATACTACTACAGGTGAAGTCAATTTCATAGTAAATTCATAGTAGTACAAAAGGCTGTGTATACGGAAGCATGGACAATTGTGTAGACTATGGGACCGCTGCATGGACTGTGGACTTATGTAGGGATTGTGACACGGAACGCTAAGTAATGTGGAGTAAGCAGGTTGGTGCATCAGGTGTAAAAATACTTACGAGAGAAGTGATTTTCTTAGGACTATGCTGATCTAACCTACATAAGTTACCTGCCAAAAGCACGCTAAGGTGAGATAATAACTCAGAGGGAAAAAAATAAATAAATAAAAAATAAATAATAAAAAAAATAATAATAAATAAATAAAACAAGAGAAACGAGATCAGCGATTATAGTGGTATTTCAGCGGTATTGATCGCGAGAGTCGCTTCTACCCATATGAATAGCCACTGGTGTATAGATTACAAGAAGATAAAAATCTGGAATCCCCACCTTGGTAAAACTGGGTGCTCCCCGGGAACCTTTCATAAACTTTTCCTACAATACACCCAAGAGCCTACTTCAGATGAGGTAATACTAGTGGGAGCCTGCTTGGGACCGAGATTGGAGGAGGAGAGTAGGCAGGAGAGGGAGGGAAAAAAAAAAAGGGAGGGGAGGAATAGGCGGGGAGCGGGCGACTGTGCTAAACGCAGTAACTAGGAAAAAATTAGGGGTAAATCAACGAAAGGGGGCGACAGCTAACCCGCCTAGGACAAGTGCACGCCCGGGAACCATCAGAAAATATATGGTACATGAAAGCGGCAAAGAGAGCCTGGGTAAACAAAAGGAGCAAATCCCCAGAGTGCCCTTTAAAAATAGGGACGAGAAGACAGCTAGCTGAGGTCGACACCCACACAGCAAGCAGCGAGACACTAGTGGAAATAACAAGGGAACCCCAACAAAAAAAACAGCTTCCAATAAAGGGTGAAATGGCAGAAATGTTTGCGAAGCTCGAAATATCTATAAAAGGGGAAATAGACTCTTTACGTGAAGATATGAATCATATTCTAAAAAGAGTTGAAGATGCAGAAACAAGGATGGATAGGCAAGGGGATGAGATAAAAGGTCTTAAATTTCAGATGGAAGAGATACTGAAAGAACAGAGAAATATACTGTACAGAATGGAAGACCCCGAAAACCGGAATAGAAGGAAAAATTTACGGATTAGAGGCCTACCAAAGATACAAGGAGAAAAAGAGGATTTACAAGGGAAAATGGATGAAATCTTTGGTGGTATGATAAATCCCCTGGATTCAAGTAGAAAAATAAAGTTTGAAAGAGTCCATAGGATTAGAAATCCGGCTGAAATAAGAGGGGAGGTTCCAAGGGATGTTATTGCAAGATTCCATAACTTTAAAGACAAAGAGCAGATCAAGGCCAACTTGAAAAATAACTCTCCAGCGAAGTATGGAGAGACAAACTTGCAGATCTTTCAGGACCTGGCAGCAGAGACGCTGGCCAGGAGAAGAATCCTGTAACCACTACTGGAGCAGCTCAAAGCATTTGATGTTCAATACTCTTGGGGCTTCCCAGCCTGCCTAATTGGTCGTAAAGAAGGCCATCCGGCAACCTTTAGATTCCCGGAAGAAACAGCAAAATTCTGTAACCGCTTAGATGTGCCACTAGTGGAAATCCCGGGCTGGTGGGAAAAAATAGTAGATAGAGAAACTATCGAGGAACAGCAAGCCTGGAAACCAGTATTTAAAATGAAAAGATCATAAGCAAAGAAGAAATATGCTCAAGGGGAAATTGAAAATAATGCATTGTTCTATAAATACATTAGACGGTGATGCCGGGAGGGTAGCAGGGGCGGGGGGGTGGGTGGACAGGCACGGGAAACTCCTAATACAGGGGGGGTGTATTGGAATTAGTGACGCTCATTCCGAGCTCAACCTCCAGGGGGACAACCGAGGGGACAGGAGGTGTCGGTGGTGCCACGGTTATCTAGGCCATGGATAGGCCTGTTACCCCCAAGTGGGTATCAATGCAAGGGGGGTGGGGGTGAGTATGGTGGGGGAGGGGGACGGGGGGTGGGTGTGGTAGGGAAAGGTGGGGGGCGGGAGGTTTGCATTCACCCCATCATCTCCCACTCCTTAGATCCTCAAGGAAAGGTAAATTTCCCCTTTTGGCTCAAAAAAAGAAATGTCTAGGGTAAATATAATATCATACAACATAAGAGGACTAAACTCCCCCATTAAATGTGCAAACATAATGGGCGACTTGAAATTCCTGAAAGCAGATGTGGTCCTCCTACAGGAGACGCACCTCTTCTTGGGTAAGAGCCAGAGTATTTTTTCCAGGGATTTCCCGACTTGGTTCTACGGGGACTCCCGACTAGGGGTTCAAAAGGAGTGGCGATTGGGTTTGCCAAGCAAGTATCGTTCAAATTAGAGGAGAGAATGACTGACCCTGAGGGGCGTTTTTTGTTTCTTGGAGGTAAAGTAAACGGGCTAGAGTGTTCATTCGCTAACGTATACGGCCCGAATAAAGATTCTAGTAGATACCTCCTGAGCAACCTCACAAAGTTCGAGGAATTTAGGAAAGGGTGTGCCATAATAGCAGGTGATTTCAACCTGTGCTTGGAACCAGGCAAAGATAGTACGTCACTTGCACAGGGGACAGGTGGGGCGTGGTTGAATAAAATAAAAAAGAAGTTGCGCCAATGCCAACTGGTGGATATGTGGAGGTCGCAACATTACGACCAAAGAGACTACACATTCTACTCCCCCATGCATATGACATACTCTAGATTGGACTTCTTCCTCGTGGACCATTGCCTCCTCGAGGAGGTCGCCAGTTCAGACATCGGTACGATTACTTTTTCTGACCATGCGCCTATTAGTCTGCAGCTGAAAATAGGTAGACAAAAAAATTGGTGTAATAATTGGAGATTAGATGAGGATCTCCTTCACGACAGTGTCATTGACAAGCGAATTAAAAATTATCTGGAACTCTATTTTAAAATGAATGTGTCGGGGGAGACCTCAGAGGCTACAGTATGGGAGGCACACAAAGCATATATTAGAGGTATCTTTGTGATGGTAGGTTCTGAGGAAAAGAGAAGAAAGGAGAAAGACAAAATTGCCCTGACGAAAGAAATCCATGATCTCTAACAATCACACAAGCAAACGGGGGATAAGAGGGCATTAGCCGATCTATTAAGAAGGAGAGAGGCTATGCGGATCTTAATTGAACAAGAAACCCGAAAACTCTATAACCTTGTAAAAAAAGAAAGATATATAGGGGGCAACAGACCAGGTAGATTTCTGGCAAAGGCCATGAGAAAAAAGAAAAACACCAACTACATTGAAAAAATTAAAACAAGGAAAGGAGATTTTAGATACGCAGACAAAGATATCGTGACAATCTTTCAAGAATATTTTGGGGAGTTGTATGCCATCAATAAAAACGACACCCAAGTGGGGAGGGAACAAAAACGAGAAAAGATCAAAAGCTACGTAAAAGGGAGTGGGTTGGTTAAAATTACGGAAATCAACCAAAGTAACTTAGAGGCCCCCATAACGGAAATAGAAATAAGAAGGGCTCTTCAGGATACGCCAGTTGGCAAAAGTCCAGGTCCCGATGGGCTTACAGTCCTATATTACAAAAAATACCAGGATCACCTAATCCCCAAAATGTGCTCAAATATGAACAAAATCGGGGAAAAGGGGGAGATGAGGGGAGAAGCCTTGGAAGCCAACATAGCCTTAATTCTCAAAGAGGATAAAGACAGTACTTTATGCTCCAGTTACAGACCCATATCGCTTTTAAACGTTGATACGAAATGATTTGCTAAAGTGCTTGCGGAAAGACTGAAACAAATAATAAACAAGATCATACACCCAGACCAAGTTGGGTTTATCCCGGGAAGAGAGGGGCGGGATAATAGTATTAAAACTCTAGTAGTGGTACAGAAAATTAAAGAGAGTGGAGCCCCAGGTCTACTACTGTCAGTGGACACTGAAAAAGCATTCGACAGAGTAGACTGGGGCTTCATAATAGGCACACTCGAAGAGATTGGATTTCAGGATAGAATCCTTAGATGGATAAAAGCACTGTACTCCCGACCTACGGCGAGAGTGAGGGTTAACGGTTCTCTTTCGGCGGCGTTCGAAATGTTCAACGGCACGAGACAGGGGTGCCCACTTTCTCCTCTGTTATTCGTGCTGACTCTGGAACCCCTGCTCTTTAGGATTAGGGCTAATCCGGATATCTGCGGGGTTAAAATTGGTAAAGACGAGTATAAATTGGCCGCTTTTGAGGACGAAATCTTGCTATTTGTCACGCGTCCAAGGATAACCCTCCCGAATATCGTCTTCACACTAATAGAATACGGGAAACTTTCCAATTTTAAGACTCATCCAACCAAATCGGAAACGCTTGGTATCAATAACAGCAAACTTAGAGATTTCTCATACCAAAAACATTTCCCATTTATTTGGGGGAATAAAGAACTCAATTACTTAGGGGTCAAAATTACTACATCAAAAGAGATGCTGTTTCAGGCACATTTTATGTCCCTCCTCAATGAGATAAAACAAGAACTAAATAGAATCTCACGCGGACAGTTATCCTGGGCAGGGAAAATCAACATATATAAAATGGTAATACTGCCTAAAATTACATACAAAATGCAGATGCTCCCAATAACACTTCCACAAACATACCTCAGAAGTTTACACACAGAGGGGGTAATTTACTATAGCGCCACAAAATTCTCCTGCAGTACCAAAAAATAACTCTCAAAAAAGGCCAGGAAGACTTCAACTCTCAGAAAGTCAGCGCTAATGCAAATGGAAAGCAGCGCTATTGCGGCAATAATGCCTGTCAGATCACACATGCTGGAATAGTGGAAGTCAGTGGGGCTCGAACCTGCAAAATCCAAAGTTCTCACTGAAGGCTTATATGCAAGTTCTTTGCCATAAAAAGTGTTTGGAGACCCGGGTTCTGCCCCAGGGGACATGGATCAATGCCAATTTTTTTTTTAAAAACGGCCGTTTTTTCGGGAGCAGTGATTTTAATAATGCTTTGAGTGAAACAAAAGTGTAATATTCCTTTAAATTTCGTACCTGGTGGGTGTCTATAGTATGCCTGTAAAGGGGCGCATGTTTCCTGTGTTTAGTACAGTCTGACAGCAAAATGACATTTGAAAGGAAAAAAAGTTATTTAAAACTACTCGCGGCTATACTGAATTGCCGGCTCGACAATACACATAAAAGTTCATTGATAAAAACTGCATGGGAATTCCCCACAGGGGAACAACCAACCAAAATTTAAAAAAAAATGATGTGGGGGTCCCCCTAAATTCCATACCAGGCCCTTCAGGTCTGGTATGGATATTAAGGGGAACCCCGGCCAAAATTTTTAAAAAAATTGGCGTGGGGTCCCCCTCAAAATCTATACCAGACCCTTTAGGTCTGGTATGGATTTTAAGGGGAACCCCGCGCCAAATTTTTTTAAAAAAATGGCGTGGGGTACCCCCAAAAATCCATACCAGACCCTTATCCGAGCACGCAACCTGGCAGGCCGCAGGAAAAGAGGGGGGGACGAGAGAGCGGCCCCCCCCTCCCTCCTGAACCATACCAGGCCACATGCCCTCAACATTGGGAGGGTGCTTTGGGGGTAGCCCCCCAAAGCACCTTGTCCCCATGTTGATGAGGACAAGGGCCTCATCCCAACAACCCTGGCTCGGTGGTTGTGGGGGTCTGCGGGCGGGGGGCTTATCGGAATCTGGAAGCCCCCTTTAACAAGGGGACCCCCAGATCCCGGCCCCCCCCTGTGTGAAATGGTAAGGGGATACAAAAGTACCCCTACCATTTCACCAAAAAAATATCAAAAATGTTAAAAATGACAAGAGACAGTTTTTGACAATTCCTTTATTTAAATGCTTCTTCTTTCTTCTATTTTCTATCTTCTTTCATCTATCTTCCTTCGGTTTCTTCCTCCATCTTCTTCTGGTTCTTGTTCTTCTTGTTCTTCTGGTTCTTCATCCGGTCTTCTCGTCCGGCATCTTCCTCAGTGGCGCCGTCTTCACTTCATCTTCTTTCCTCTGGCCGCTCCGCATACACGATTGGATGGGAGGCTCCCGCTGTGTGACGCTTCTCCTCTTCTGACAGTTCTTAAATAACGGAGGGCGGGTGACCCCGCCCCCTCTGATGCAGGGCGGGTGACCCCGCCCCCCTCTGACGTCACGGGAAATGCCACAGGGAAGTCCCCGTGCGTCAGAGGGGGGCGGGGTCACCCGCCCTGCGTCAGAGGGGGGCGGGGTCACCCGCCCTCCGTTATTTAAGAACTGTCAGAAGAGGAGAAGCGTCACACAGCGGGAGCCTCCCATCCAATCGTGTATGCGGAGCGGCCCGAGGAAAGAAGATGAAGTGAAGACAGCGCCGCTGAGGAAGATGCCGGACGAGAAGACCGGATGAAGAACCAGAAGAACAAGAAGATGGAGGAAGAAACTGAAGGAAGATAGAAGAAAGAAGATAGAAAATAGAAGAAAGAAGAAGCATTTAAATAAAGGAATTGTCAAAAACTGTCTCTTGTCATTTTTAACATTTTGGACATTTTTTTGGTGAAATGGTAGGGGTACTTTTGTATCCCCTTACCATTTCACACAGGGGGGAGGGCCGGGATCTGGGGGTCCCCTTGTTAAAGGGGGCTTCCAGATTCCGATAAGCCCCCCGCCCGCAGACCCCCACAACCACCGGGCCAGGGTTGTGGGGATGAGGCCCTTGTCCTCATCAACATGGGGACAAGGTGCTTTGGGGGGCTACCCCCAAAGCACCCTCCCAATATTGAGGGCATGTGGCCTGGTACGGTTCAGGAGGGGGGGTGCTCTCTCGTTCCCCCCCCTCTTTTCCTGTGGCCTGCCAGGTTGCGTGCTCGGATAAGGGTCTGGTATGGATTTTTGGGGGTACCCCACGCCATTTTTTTTTTTAAATTTTGGTGCGGGGTTCCCCTTAAAATCCATACCAGACCTAAAGGGTCTGGTATAGATTTTGAGGGGGACCCCACGCCAATTTTTTTTTTTAATTTTGGCCGGGGTTCCCCTTAATATCCCATACCAGACCTGAAGGGCCTGGTATGGAATTTAGGGGGACCCCCACGCCATTTTTTTAAAACATTTTGGTTCGGGGTTCCCCTGTGGGGAATTCCCATGCCGTTTTTATCAATGAACTTTTATGTGTATTGTCGGGCCGGTGTTCTGCCGAGAAAGTTCCTCTCGGCGGAAAAGAACCCCCCTCTACTGCGTAGGCGCAGCACCTGCGCAGTAGGAGCCGGCGGAAGAAGCCGAAGCGAAATAGAGAATAAATCAGCTGTACACGGGGCCTGTAAGAAGGTCCCCCGCGGGCTCGCTTCGCTCGCCACGCTTCAGGCACGGCCTCGCTTTGCTCGGCACTTTTTTATTCCCCCTCTAGGTCCACTTGGATGGTGGGGCTTCAGCCTGGACTCAGGGCGCAGGCGCCGTGTACAGATGATTGAAGTTTT
This sequence comes from Lithobates septentrionalis, assembly GCA_037952835.1. Lineage (NCBI taxonomy): Eukaryota > Metazoa > Chordata > Amphibia > Anura > Ranidae > Lithobates > Lithobates septentrionalis. Next base: position 110,568 of record JBBDGP010004537.1, on the reverse strand, counting down.
TTATCTTTGGCTATTTTCGACGGCTGCTAGTCATTGGTACTGCGCAAGTGCAGCGCTTGCGCAGTACAGGGGGGATCTTATCCGCCGAGGGAACTTTCTCGGCAAGACACCGGCAATTCAGTATAGCCGCGAGTAGTTTTAAATGACTTTTTTCCTTTGAAATGTCATTTTGCTGTCAGACTGTACTAAACACGGGAAACATGCGCCCCTTTACAGGCATACTATAGACACCCCCCAGGTACAAAATTTAAAGGAATATTACACTTTTATTGTTTCACTTTAAGCATTATTAAAATCACTGCTCCCGAAAAAACAGCCATTTTTAAAACTTTTTTGCATTGACACATGTCCTCTGGGGCAGGACCCAGGTCCCCAAACACTTTTTATGACAATACCATGCGTATAAGCCTTTAAAATTAGCACTTTTGATTATTCATGTTCGTGCCCCATAGACTTTAACCACTTGCCTACCATGCCAATTCTGACATTTCTCTCCTACATGTAAAAATCATAATTTTTTGGCTAGAAAATTACATAGAACCCCCAAATTTAGCAGAGACCCTAGAGAATACAATGGCGGTCATTGCAACTTTTTATCTAGCACGGTATTTGCGCAGCAATTTTTCGAATGCGTTTTTTGGGGGAAAAAAACAGTTTTGGGCTTAAAAAAAAACAAGAAAATTAGCCCAATGTTTTTGTATAATGTGCAAGATGAAGTTACGCCAAGTAAATAGATACCCAACATGTCACGCTTCAAAATTGCACATGCTTGTGGAATGGCGCCAAACTTCGCTATTTGAAAATCCCCTTAGGTGACGCTTTAAAAAATTTTACTGGTTACATGTTTTGAGTTACAGAGGAGGTCCAGGACCAAAATTATTGCTCTCGCTCTAACGTTCGCGGCGACACCTCACATGTGTGGTTTGAACAACATTTTCATATGTGGGCGGGACTTATGTATGCGTTCGCTTCTGCAGGCGAGCTCACAGGGACAGGGGCACTTTAAAAGTTTTTTTTTTTTTTATTGTTAATTTTACTTTTTTTATTTTAGCTTGACACTTTTTTTCCCCAAAAAATTTTTTGGATCACTTGTTTCTATTACAAGGAATGTAAACATCCCTTGTAATAGGAATAAGCATGACAGGTGCTCTTTACAGTGAGATGTGGGGTAAATAAGACCCCACATCTCACCTCTAGGCTTAGAAGCCTGAAATTATATTAAAAAAAACGATCTCTGCTTCCCAGCCGAAGCGGCGCCGTTTTTTTTAATACAGAGGCCGAGCGTGACGTCATAACATCACGCCCGGCCTCCGAACAATCATAGAGATTCCGGCGACCATCTGGTCCACCAGAAATCTCTATGCTAAACATCCGGGGCTGGCGGATCCTGTGACCGACTCACCGATCGTAGCGGTAAGTCGGTACAAGCACCGGAGGGTGGCGGGAGGCGTCCCCTCTCGCCTCCTGTTAGAATGATCAAGCAGTGGAACAGCCACTATGATCATTCTTATGGTGTGCAGATTCGCAGGCTCTAAAAGATGATATCTGGATGATGTCTGTAGCTACAGGCATCACTCAGATATCCCCGCTCAAAGCCGAGGACATCATTTGGCGTACTGCGGGCGGGAAGCGGTTTTAATGGTGTTCGCACAAATTTATTTGTCTGTTCGCATGTTCTGCTGCGAACCGAACAGGGGGGATGTTCGGCCCATCCCTAGTTCTCATTAAGAATCATGGGGGTACAACTTGTCAAGCAACTCGGAAGTCCAAAGTCGCCCAACTGTGAAACAAGTCATATATATTTTAATAGAAAGGAGCTCTCATTTATACTTGCATTTACATCAGCAGAACAAATGCAGGAAGTGATGTGTGCACATGGGCCAGAGGCAAATGTGTGGGGATGCCAAACAAATCAATGAACCCCACCCACACCAAATCTAACTACCAAATCCACCCCCGCATTGATTAAGCACAAGTACATATCATACCCTTATCCGGAAAATGAGCCGCACCTCCTCTTTGCTAAAGAGGGACCTCGCCATGTCCACCTAGATGGAGATCTTGACCAGTACAGGGACTTCCAGGTGATTACAATGACTTATTTCTGGGTCAGAAGGCGAAACTACACTCTTTTGATCGCTGCTACAAATATTTGATCGCAACCACTATTAGAATTTTATTATTTTTGTTTATTTGCAGATATGCAAATTTGTATTTCTACTTATGATATTTAAAGGCGTTCGATAAGAAATGGTGTCCCTGGGTTAGCAGCAGGGGGAAATCGTTCAGCTGAAATCACACTTTCATTCCCGCATGTCAGTCCCGACTGCAGGGGCAATTTCAGAGACATCTGTGCAGGTTTCTGCACTGATATCAATACAAATTGCACCCCAAAGTCACACCAATTAAAACAGTGCAATTGTCACTGCTTTGACATGTCAAATCGCACCAATGTGAACTAAAGCTGACACAAACACTGCTTATCCACCAGCTGGATTCATTACCTGCAATTCTCCACAGCTGTTATATATAAAGATTCTACCTTTATCATTTACTTGCAGGTGTGCAGAAGCCTAGGTTTACATTGGAGCAAACCTGAAAGATCAAATCGCATGACTATTGGCAGCAATGGCACTGTTCCAATCGATGCAACATTTTTTTTGTGGCACCGCACCAATTTGCTAAAGTAGTTCCTGCACTACTTTTGCCGATTTCGGGTGCGACTTCAATAGACATTTGTGTATGAAGCCACACAGATGTCTATCAAGTAGCACCTAAAATCACGCTGACCTTGCTACTTTGAAATCGTGCTACTTCAAGTGAAGTAGCGCGATTTCAAAGTAGCATCAATGTGAACCAGGGCAAAGAGATTAGTTTTTTGGTGCACAAATACATATTGAAATAAAATATAAGAGATATTGCACTTTCCCAAAACCACCACCCACAAACTAAAGGGAAGAAAGTAGAAGAAAAAGAAAAAAACAAAAACACAACAAAGCTCAATTATGGACTTTTATTTTACCAGCAGAAAAACAAAAAATTACATTTACTAGCTTCAAAAAATTTTGGACAGGATATATGGTGCTACATTTAGCAATGGGATTTTAAGGGCCCTGCTCATAGGAGCTTACAATCTAAAATTAGACAAAACCTTAGAGTGGACACAGCTTTAATTTCTGTGTATAATGGGCAACACATCACATTGTTATCTGCAAGATTATAGAAACATACTTAACAGTCATTCTTACAAAGCATTCCCACATAATATTACAAAAGACTTATGACACCCACCACCAGCCCACAATCCACACATACATACATTGGTGACCATGTTCTGCTGGAAGCTGCATTTCGGTGTACACGATTAAACGAGATAAAAAAAAAGAGTAGGTCAGCAGATGCTTCCAAACGATGTTTGCATGATCAGACAGGAACAATACACACACAACATTGACAGCATGGCCACATAAACCCACTTTTGATATGAAAAAATGCAGAAGAATTTCATCAAATCTCCCAATAGCATTCCTTCTCCCCCACAAATCACAGCAAAAAACCTGACCTTCTCAGGCCAAACAAACGCCCCTACTGCAGGCCTTTATATAAGAGAGGTTGTATTGTTAGCACAAGGACACACCCAATAGAAGTACACGCCCACCAGTATCTTTCAATCTGTCTCTTCATGTATGTCTAAAGTGATTGCACCTGATGGGCAGGAACACATAATAGTGTTCGCAACTCTGTTAGCCTTGGCTATGTGCATCAAATCTCCAACTACAGGACAAAGATCAAAGTCCATTTGCATCCACATAAACAAAGCAACAGTTTTCTAAGCATATGTACCTGTGCCGTGTAAACCCTTTGAAATGTCCAAGTCCCTGGGCATGATTTGTGCTAATAAACGTTAACATCAGTCCCTGGCTGCAATGAGCTTCCAATATAAAGTCCAAAATTACCTTTCTTACATTAGAACCTTTTTCGACAGGAGACAAATAAAATGCCTGCATGTCTTTGGATTGTGGTGAGAAACCCACACAGGGAGAACATATAAACTTCAACACAAGGATTAGCATGTTGGGGAATTGAACCAACATCCCAGGTGCTGCTAGACAAGAACTGCTACCCACTTAGCCACCAGGCAGCCTCACACATGTTCTCTGCATCTCTGTGGTGTGAACCAGCCCTAAGTCCATAGCCATGCTCAGTGTCACAAGCAATATACAATTTATTGGCCTAAGTATTGGGATGCCTGCCTTTAAACGCACATGAACTGTAATGGCATCCCAGTATTAGTATTGGGTTCAAAACTCATTTGGCCCACCCTTTGCAGCTATAACAGCTTCAACTCTTCTTGTCCACAAGGTTTAGGAGTGTGTCTATGGGAATGTTTGACCATTCTTACAAGTGCATTTGTGAGGTCAGGCACTGATGTTGGACGAGAAGGCCTGACCTACAGTCTCCTCTCTAATTCATCCCCAAGGTGTTCTGTTTTGTTGAGGTCAGGACTCTTCAGGCCAGTCAAGTTCCTCCACCCCAAAATCACTCATCCATGTCTTTATGGACCTTGCTTTGTGCACTGGTCCAAATGATTTGGTGGAGGGGTAATTATGTTGTGGGGTTGTTTTTCAGGGGTTGGGCTTGGCCTCTTAGTTCCAGTTAAGGGAACTCTTAAGGCATCAGCATACCAAGACATGTTGGACAAATTTCATGCTCCCAACTTTGTGTGAACAGTTTGGGGAAAGCCCCTTCCTGTTCCAACATGTTTGCACACCAGTGCACAAAGCAAAGTTCATAAAGACATGGATGAGCAAGTTTGGGGTGGGGAAACTTGACTGGCCTGCACAGAGTCCTGGCCTCAACCCGATAGAACACCCTTTGGCTGAATTAGAGTAGAGACTGCGAGCCAGGCCTTCTCATCCAACATCAGTGCCTGGCCTCACAAATGCACTTCTGGAAGAATGATCAAACATTCCCATAGGCACACTAAACCTTGTGGACAGCCTTCCCAGTAGCTGTTCTAGCTGCAAAGGGTGGACCAAATCAAATTTTAACCCTACGGACTAAGACTGGGCTGCCATTAAAGTTCATGTGTGTGTAAAGGCAGGTGTCCCAATACTTTTGGCTAAATAGTGTATCTGGAAAAGACTTACAATGGTGGCGGAACCCTCCTACACAAAACTACTACATTTAGACATAATTATAGGACCTGGGAGATGAGACAACTTACCCACATGCAGTAACATGGTTGGGATTTGAACCCAGACCCTCAGGGATACTAAGCAGAAGTTCTAACCTCTAAGCCATGGAGCTGCCACATGTGAGAGCCTCCCAGTGTTGCCAACCTGCCAGGTTGAAATTTACTGACACAACACCCAAAATTTACTGGCACAGTCAAGTTTTTACTGCCATATCCAAAAGTTACAAAATGACAATTTTAAGTGCAAATTTCAGTATTTAGGCTACAAAACAAGTACAATATGCAAATAGCAATGTGATTTAAGGTAGATATTATGGCAAAAACATATTTCTTATTTTATTTTCGATATAGTACGGTAAGTAGCTCAGGGACAGGACTCAGGAGGGCAAGAAATTAGAATGGGTGGCACACACACAAGAAATTGACTCCAAATGACACTGACAGTGTGCAGCAGCACAGATGATGATGGCACCTCACTAACATGATACGCCGTGGCGTCACCTTTAGGCAGAATTACACGGGGGGAGGGTTATATTAGGGGGATTACACGGGGGGAGAGCTGTGCTGATGCGCTAGCCTGCTCAGTGCCCCTGATTGCTCAGTGGCCCGGGGGGGGGGGGGGGGGTGACACCAAATTTTACCGCACCAAGTGACACCAATCCTATTGACGCCACTGATGACACGTCCCCTCCTGAGTCACAGTGACCCACTCTCTGCATGCCAGGTGGTCCCTTCAGTCCACTCCCGGCTTGCCTTCCTTCCCTTCCACAGACCAGCACATAAGGCTCCGGCTGCTCTGTTCCCTACACTATGACGTCGCGTGACACACTGCCGGCACAGGCGGAACACACTGTAGCAGGCACTTGGATGGTCTCGGTCAAGCTGCACAGCCATATTTTTTACTGGCAACATTTTTCTTTCACTGGCATTTACTGGCAGAAGAAAAGTGCCCATTTTTTACTGGCTGCCAGTAAAAATACTGGCGGTTGGCAACACTGGAGCCTCCTACACATAACTACACATAACTACACATAAATACACATAAAAACACATAAATACTGCATTTCTATGGACATACAAGTGATGGAATTACATTACTCAAGAGTTATTCTTCTTGATTTATTCTGTGATATTTGGTGTTTTTTTTGTGGGTGAGAGTAGAATATTACCCTCAAATTTTTGGGAATTACATTTTGATTTCTGATGTTGGTACATATATCACATTTTTTGGGCTCAAATTATGAATATTTGGAAAAAATAGAAAGCACAAAAAAATGTGATTCATTTTAAATTTGCGTCAGCAATGGTATTGTTTGTGGATTATAAAGACTCCTGTGTGAGTTTAGGTTAAAGATTGTTGTGGGATTGAGAGTAACAAGTGAAAGTGACAGAGAAAAATATATTTTATCAAAACATCAAAACATTCCACATTGTAGCATTCTTCAAATCAAAATATTTTAAGTAGAAGCAACAATGTTGCAAAGGAATATTTATTTCACAGAAAGATACATTTCATCTCAACATTAAAAGGTTTTTTTTGTGAAAGTTAGAATTGTTCCATTAGAATCAGTGACTGAAACTTCATTTGGACTAAATTAGAGCAGATTTTAACTTCCAAAAAATGTTCTCTAATTAGCTCTCATTTTGGTATTTACTATACCTCCAGGTAAAAAAGACACTTGAGTTAAAATGAGAGTTATTTTCAGGTCTGAGCATGCTCAGTTGTGTTGGCACCTAGTTGTCCAAAACGGGGAATTTTTCACTTTTCAGACTTTTAAAGATATTTCAGTGTAGAAATCACTTTTTCACACAGTTTAAAAGCAGATAATCTTTAAATAATATACCGCATATTTCAGTACCATTTAGACAATTATATCATGTTCTAAACATTATTTCCATGTGCAATTCTCTAGGTTTTAGCAGAGTAAGGGTTTGGGCACTATTTAGATTCAGGGAGCTATAGTAAATTTGATTTTGGGAGAATTTTCTCACCAGCGCTATAGTGAATACCGTTTTAGCGCGAATTAGCGCTAATTCGCGCTAAATTGCCGCGAATTAGCGCCGTGGCGCTATAGTAACTGACCCCCTATGTTTCTAAAATTCATTTGGAGAGGAAAAAAACCATGTTTAAAATTCACACAATTGATTAAAGAGAAGGGTAAGGGGGGGGGGGGGGGGAGCATCAGACATTTGTAAGTATTACAAGGCCATAGCCTTGGCACGGGTAATAGATTGGGTTAAAAATAATGTAGAAAAACACTGGGTAAAAATGGAAAAGGTAATTAGTGAAACTAAATTGAACAAAATTGTATGGATACCACCTCACTTTAGAAAATTCAGTGCTGAAACACAAGACATCACAAGACACGCCCTTAAAATTTGGGACACATTACACAAAAGGGAGCACTGGGGGGGGGTTTAACTCACCCCTAATTCCACTTAAGGACTCAGATTATTTTGCATCGGGGAAGGAGGAGTGGTTTGGAAGGTGGATTTTGGAGGAAAACGCTCAATTAAAAGATGTAATGCGTCAGGATAAAATCTGCTCATTTCAGGAACTCAGTCAGGGAAAATTTGTTAGTCATTGACCCATGGCGGTATAACCAACTGTGTCATTTCATTGACTCTCTCCCACAGCCAATTAGAGCGGCAGACAACTTATTCCCATTGGAGAAAATATGCACGGAAATCAACAAAAGGGGGGGCTCTCTAAGACCTACAAAGTTTTTTAATAGAGCTGGGGAACACAGACGTCCCAGCATACATAAGGAGGTGGGAGAAGGAATTGGACAGTAAGCTTACAGACCCAGAAGTGTGTCAGATACTGAGGAGAGTGAACGCCACCTCCGGTTAACTGCAAAATATTGGAGCTGAACTATAAGTGTTCAGCCAAAATGTACATGACCCCTGATCGTGTGCATAAATGCCAGAAGGAAACCTTGCAACTTTGTTGGAGGGGATGCAAAGAAATAGGGTTAATGGCCCATATATATTGGTGGTCTTGCCCGGAAATCAAAAAATTCTGGGCGGAGGTAAGGGGAATTATTTAAAGTAATCACTAGTATAGATATCGCTGATGACCCCTGGGAATGTCTATTTCATAAGAGCGAAATGCCCACAAAAACCTACCTGAAAACGCTACTTCCACAGCTCACTGACGCGGCCAAAAGTCTCATACCCAGGTATTGGCAAAAATAAGGAAGACCCGTGATGAGTGAATGGTTCAACAAAATCCAAAGCCTAGAATATCTTAGGTTTAGCGAGGGGACTAAAATGGAGATATCTGAGACGAAGTGGAAGGCTTGGGGGGAGTTTAAGGACTCACTTAGAGCCGCGGAGGTAGGGGCCATCTAGCGTAGGGTATGGGACTTCGACTGACAGTACAAACAGGTTAGGGGTGACGTGCAGACATCGGGGAAGACAAGAGGAGAAAGGGGGGTGAAATAAGGGAGGGGCGGTCTGGGGGAGGGGGGGAGTGTTCTAGGTTGGATTAAAGGAGGGCTTTATAGTGTAAAATATATATATCCCAGCGACATACTTGTTTTGTAAAAATGCAGATAAAAACTGCCACTATGATGTGACGAAATGAAGGGACGAGTTTGAATTTTTAATAAATGAAATACGTCTCCCGGATAAACACCTCGCTGATGTGGCAGAAAAAGGAAAAAAAAATGATTTATATTTGTATACTTTATTAAAAATTGTTTTTAATGATTATAAAAGTATTTTTCATTTATATGAATGGTGTATAGCTGCATTACATATGTGGATTCCATTCATTTACTATACACCATTCACATTATTAGGCACATGTATGATCTTTAAATATTGATAAAAACAATGTTTTTAAATAGGTTAATGTATATTGTGTAGGGGGAATGTAACTTTTTTTTTTTATTAATTTGAGGTGTGTAACGTGTGGTGCTTCGTGGTATTTTTCACTTCCTATTACTGTAATCCTGCGAGATTACAGTGACAGGAGCCATTTTCAGAACTTACGGGCGTTTGTAGATTGCTTCACAACTCAACAGGAGAAGCGATCTACACAGCTTGATAAACAGGCACTCAGAGGAGAGCAATCTTCTCTGAGAATGCCTGAGAAGTGAGTAGCGGTATTTTACCGCTATATGATAAACGGACACCCATATGAGATAAATTCCAACACCAAATTGTGATGCTCAAAAACGGATTCCTAGTTCTTCACCACACGTGCTTAAGAGCCGGTTCACACTAGAAGCGGCACGACTTGCAGGTCGCCTCACCGAGGCGACCTGCACACGACTGCCAGGGCGACTTGCAAGACGACTTCTGTATAGAAGTCTATGCAAGTCGCCCCCAAAGTAGTACAGGAACCTTTCTTCTAAGTCGGAGCGACTTGCGTCGCTCCGATTAGAACGGTTCCATTGTACAGAACGGGAGGCGACTTGTCAGGCGGCTAGGTCACCTGACAAGTCGCCCCCGTGTGAACCGGCTCTTAGAGATGGGTGGCCACTCACCAGAGAATTATGACTCCTTTTTACAGGAAGGTCAAACAGCGCTTCTGGAATACCAGTTGATTCCACTGACAGCACAGTTCCACTCCACTGGCCCCTTGAGATGAAACTAGAATGGGAAAATGACTCCACAAGAGACATAGAGGGAGGTCTCCTAGTGTAGCATTTTCAATAGATAAAAGCAAATGACAACAACTAATGGTGATTACACTCACATGTTACAGTGGCAATCCGGGCACCAGGTGTAATCAGCATGTGCAAGCTGGCTAGTCCTAAAGGGATAGCGTGAAGTCCACGCCTCTCCTAAGGCCAAGCCTAGATAGGATGTGGGATCAGAAACTGGAATGGCAGCTTTTCTGCTTCGACATATGTTTCGCCATATTAGCATCTTCAGGGAGTGATGTCACACCACTCCTAGCTTGCTTAAAAGTTGATGGGAACGGTGCTATTGGTGGGACTCCTCCAAAATGGAGAAGACAAAAATGTATTGCAAAATCTCCCTCTAGGGGATGCCGACTTACACACACTGTTCCCACCATACAGCATAAACCAACCTGATAAACATGTAAAAACTCGAAAGACACATTAAAAATATTGCAAATTGATAAAATATCATAGCTAAAACACATAAAGAAAATAGTGACATGATAAAAAATATATAATAAACAGGAACCATGTAAACTGGCACCATCAGAGGTCAGGCATAATAAATGTGGAACCTAGATGCGTGCCTATAAATGAAAAAACACCACAGAGCAGCGTCATCTAGTGGCCAATATCTAAAAAGGCCTGAAACAAAATGAATACATGGCCAAAACTGATATAAATTGGAAAAATAATATGATATATGAAAAAATATTCTATAACAAATATATATTTTATAAAATAATATAAAATTTATGTGTACAAGCTAGAAAAATAAGAAAAAAGTAGAAGAAAACTCGTAAAGAGTCACCCCATATAAATAGATTTTAAAAGAAAAATGCTACACTCCAGGGCATCATTCATTGTTTTTCATTTTTTTAAACAATACCTCCTAATGAAAGAAGTTTGTTTGAAATCTTTGCAAATTTCCTAAAAATATAAAACTTAAACAATCACATGTACATAAGTATTCACAGCCTTTGCCATGACGCTCAAAATTGAGCTCAGGTGCATCCTGTTTCCACTGATCATCTTTGAGATGTTTCTACAACTTGATTAGAGTCCACCTGTGGTAAATTCAGTTGATTGGACATGATTTGGAAAGACACACACCTGTCTAAATAAGGTTCCACAGTTAACAGTGCATGTCAGAGCACAAACCAGCCATGAAGGCCAAGGAATTGTCTGTAGACCTCTGAGAAGTGGCGGCCCCCCTAATCCATGCGCTCAGCCCCTTATCTACATGCAGGGCGCCAGATGCATGGATTTCAATTGTTTTTTTTTTTGCAGAGTACAGGCTCCGTGGTGTGCTACGTGCAGAGTACAGGCTCCGTGGTGTGCTGCGTGCAGAGTACAGGCTCCGTGGTGTGTGCTGCGTGCAGAGTACAGGCTCCGTGGTGTGTGCTGCGTGCAGAGTACAGGCTCCGTGGTGTGCTGCGTGCAGAGTACAGGGTCCGTGGTGTGCTACGTGCAGAGTACAGGCTCCGTGGTGTGCTGTGTGCTACGTACAGAGTCCAGATTTCAGGAGTGCCAAGTTTCAGCTGAAAAAAAGCCTGGAGTAAAAGTATACAGTGCAAACACTGTCTGCAGCCATGAAAGATATAGCCACAGCACCTGTGATCATCATTATCATGCTGATGATTACACTGTACTTCATGTGACTGTACTGTGTATAGGCTGTACAGTGTGATCATCAGCATCATAATGATGATCACAGGTGCTGTGGCTGTATCTTTCTTGGCTGCAGACGGTGTTTGCACTGTATACTTTTACTATTCTTGTCAAAAGTAGTAACAGCAGTATATTGTAGCAACATTTGCAGTCTGAGTCTCACTCTAGTACTATACTAGCCTGCTGGCTGAAAGAAAAAAAAATATATAAGGATTGTAAAGAATGTATGAGGCTGCAGAACAGTTGGAAGTAAGCTGGGAATGAATGGATGTCAGGCACACAGTGTGTGGACTCCTAGTTTGGAATGCCCAAATCTGAGACTGGAGGCTGCAAGATGTGTTCAGTGCAGAATTATAGGAGTGAAGAGCAGAAAGTAACAGCAGATAGTGAGGTGGAAAGGGGAGGGGGTGAGGATGGTGTGTCTGATCACTGCATAGTCTTATCAGGAGAATGTGGAGCCATGTAGTACACAGAGGGAAGGAAAGTAAAGCTGGGGGTGAAAGATGCCGATGTATCAGGAGAAAGTGAAAGTGACTTTTCTCCTCTCTCACCTCAGGAACTTCTGCAGCTTCTGGAAGCCCGCGGGATGAATTTGCAGGGAAGGACAATGCACTGTGTGCACCCATTGGCTCAGGCTGAGGAGGCAGAAGCACCGCCCCCTGCTGCCTTCCCAGCCAATAGGTAGCTTAAGCTCACATAAGTGCCTTCCTCCCTCCCGACATCACACGGGACCTCTCGAGAACCGACCTGCTTTACAATGCAGGCAGATCGGGGACAAATGTATTTTGAGCCGGTATTCAGCATCTGCAGTTCGGCTCCTGCAGCTGATAGGCTACACTAGCCTGGCTGCTGTGAAACTGACTGATGCTCTGGGGGGGGGGGGTTGTCCCTGCATGGAGCAGCTCAGAGCCTGAGAGCTGGAATTGATGTCTCTCTCTCCCCTCCTTCCTCTCCCGCACTGAATGATACACAGCCGATCCGCTCCTTCTCCCCCTCCCCTCTCCTGTGTGCTCCAGGGAAATCAAGTGTGAAGCTAAGGAGCTCACACTTCCCGCAGTACACACACAGGAGAGAGGAGAGGGGGAAGGAGCGGATCGGCTGTGTATCATTCAGTGCGGGAGAGGAAGGAGGGGAGAGAGAGACATCAGTGCCGGCTCTGACATCACTGGTTGCTAGACGCGAGGCGGTTATAGCAACCAGTGGCCGGGAGTAGATTCAGGAGGTGGAGCCGGAGCCAGCAACACAGTGGCTTAGTCCATACCAGTCCCCTGCATTCCCAGTGTCCATTTTTTAGTTAGGGGGCACAGTATAATGTTGGGGGGGGACATGGCCCCCTCTGGCCCTACCCTAGTGACGCCACTGTTAAGAGGTCCAGCAAAGAAGAATGGGAGAAACTGCACAAAAACAGGTGTGCCAAGCTTGTAGCATCATACTCAAAAAAAAACTTTAGGCTGTAATTGGTGCCAAAGGTGCTTCAACAAAGTATTGAGCAAAGGCTGTCTATACTTATGTGATTTTTTTTTCCGTTTTTTATTTTTAATAAATTTGCAACGATTTTAAAAACTTCTTCCACGTTGCCATTATAGGGTATTATTTGTAGAATTTTAGGGGACAAATGAATATAGTCAAATTTGGAATAAGGCTGTAACATAACAAAATGTGGAAAAAGTGAAGCGATGTGAATACTTTCCAGATGCACTGTATCATCTAAACGGACTGTCATTTCTTGGATCATGTGTACATGTATTATCACTTTGATGGACTCATTTGAAAATTGTTACATATTTTAATGTTTCTTGTTTTATGTGATTATTGATAACTTGTATGAGAAGCGCACCTGGTCAATTTCTAATCACTTACATTCAGACTTCTATACTGTGTGTGTGTGTGTGTGTGTGTGTGTGTGTGTGTGTGTGTGTATATATATATATATATATATATATATATATATATAGAGAGAGAGAGATTTATACAAAGATTGATCCAGCGATGTACACGAGAGCAGCAGCTTTCCCAGGTCTCTCCATCCTCATTGGCTGAGACACAGCTGCGGAGCTTTAGGCTGTCAATCACAGGCAGTGGGGAGGGGGTGGGGACGAATCATGCTTTGTGCTCTGGGGGCACTCGGCATGGGGAAAGGGCCAGGAGCACCAGCAGGGTATCCGATGAACAGATGGATCGGGGCTGCTCTGTGCAAAGCCACTGCATAGAGGAGGTAAGTATAACTTAACATGTTTATTTTATTTTTTAAAGTGAGACTTTAATATGCCTTTTAATTGCTTTATTATTTTTTCTTTGAATTCTTTAATCAACTCCTCACTGTCTTCTAATAGAACAGCAGTGCATCCAGATCTGCAACCTAGGTAAAACTTGGGAAACGTACAAGGAACCCATAGGGATGGCCTGTAATGTTGCTTCAGACACTGGATCCCATGTGCAATGCTTGTTAGCTGTGAGGTGGACCATGGTCTATCCCTTTGGAACCCAGGATGCCTCTGGGGGTTTGTCTACCGCATTGAATGAACCCTGGACCCAATATACAGTAGGGACCATTGACATGTTCAGGTAAGACAGGGTCACCCTGCATCTCTGACTGTCACTGTAGCCCAACAATCGTGAATAGTATGTGTATGTTACATAGTTACATAGTTGGTAAGGTTGAATAAAGACACCAGTCCATCCAGTTCAACCTCAGTGAGTGTGGGTGCGTGTCTACAATTATCCCTATTTATTTAAGGTGCCAATATAGTGCTGTCAATTTACGCAGCGCTCCACACATACATCGCACACTCACATCAGTCCCTACCCTCAAGGAGCCCACAATCCAAGGTCCCCAAAAATCGGATCGACTCTGTGTAGAACTATCAAGAAACTGTGAGTTGTGTGTTTGGAATTTATTGACTTTTACAGAATAAACTTTTCAAACTGACCAGGTGTCACATCATACCACAACTCGCACACTTTATTTTTACTTCTGCCCTTTCACTTCCTGTCCTTGCATGTATTCCATTAATCCACACATGCTGCTTTCTGTCCTGAGGCCGCCGGGTCATCCCAGCCACCACACTGCACTCCTTACAGCAGCAGCTTCATCTTGGTTCCCAGGATGCCTCCATCTCCCAGCAGCAGATGCACTAATGACCCAGTGTTGGCCCATCCATAGGGGGCGCCTGGGAGCCCCCCCCCCCCCATCCTGTAGCCAAAAAAAAAAAAGTCCTTTAACAAAGTGCACTGTGGCGCCGGATGCAGTACACTATGGGAAGCGCCACGTCAATGCAATCACGAGATTCCAGACGTGGCGCTTCATTTGCAGGCTTTTAACCTGGCTTTTAACCCGCAATCGAAAACGCTGATTAGCTTCCGCCCCTAGAATAAGTGTGATCCTATGGGCGGGAGCATTGCTTTTCAAATCTCGAGGACACTTCCGGCTTTCGTGAAACAGACGAAAGCCAGAAGTGACGTCGGCAGCTCCGTTCTTCAGCCCGAGCATAGCTGCAGGAGGAAGGTAAGAGCAGCATGAGGGACGTGTTCCAGTCTGGTTTATGTAGCGGCTGCAAGGAGGGTGAGCTCCAGCCCAGCACAGCTGCATCTGTCCCTCTCTTCCCCATTCCCCCCCTCTCCTGTCTCACACTAACACTCGGACTGAAGCCACCTCCGAGTGCCTTCCTATACACAGACAGAGACAGAGGGGGAGGAGAATGGACACAGCATCAACAGGATGTCCTGATCTGAAGTTAGGTCTGAATATGAAACTTGCAGGGGAAGGGGGCAAGTTATTAAAGAAAGATACTCAGTGATTTGGGGGTTTGGGAGAGGATGCTGTATGTGCTAGGGACCACTTTGGGAGCAGAGAGGATTTGTGCTAGAAGGGGGATTGAATATAAAATTAGACCCCCCTTCTAGCACAAATGCTCTCTGCTCCCAAAGTGGCCCTTAGCACACACGGCATCCTCTTCCAGCCCCCCAAATCACTGCGAGTATCCTTCTTTGATAACTTGCCCCCTTCCCCCCTTTTTCAAAGAGATGTTGGCTGCTATTAAGGAGACAATCATGGTGTCTGGGATCAGCGGACACAGTGGATGCGTTTTGATAACACAGTGGATGCGTTTTGATAACACAGTGGATGTGTTTTGATAACACAGTGGATGCGTTTTGATGACACAGTGGATGCGTTTTGATGACACAGTGGATGCGTTTTGATGACACAGTGGATGCGTTTTGATGACACAGTGGCTGCGTTTTGATGACACAGTGGCTGCGTTTTTGATGACACAGTGGCTGCGTTTTGATGATACAGTGGCTGCGATTGATGTTTTTTTTTCAGAATTTTTCAGTTTGTTTGCACCCCCCAAAAATTTTGAACACCAGCCGCCACTGCAATGACTGTAATGCATAAGATTGTACACACACTGTGAGTTGCCAATTATTGTGTGCTGTATTCACCTCTTCACCTAGATTGGTGCCCCCTTGCTGTCTCTCTTAGCTATTGCAGGTGCCATCCAGACCTTTTCCAGTGTATCCATTGGTGTCTTCCCCAGCTGGGAATCCTTTTGAGAACCATGATAAGTGTAATTTGTCTTACTTTGTGAGTCACTGACCATCTTCCTTACCCACTACACTTAGTCTGCGCACTTTGCTCTTTTTGTTTGCCACTTAGACATCTCTTCAGTCTCTCAGAACTGCTGCGTTACGTGTGCTCCCTAAAGCCATAGGATTTATTCTGAGGATTTGAACCACACTGTACTTTCCATCAATGTAGTTTGTCCCAGCCCAGGCTGCACCCATTGCACCATATTGAGATTTTCTATTTTTGTCCAGCTGAAGCTGCCTGTAAAAGACACCTCAGATGTATGCCCTTTGGAAGATGTCACAGAAGGAAAAGTTCTACCCCCCCCCCCCCCCCCGGGAAGTTCCAAAATACCCTTCTTTAGGAGTCTCTACCTCCTCAAAAGCAGAGCACCTCAACGCTCTACCCAGGCTTCAGCTTTAAAGCCTCAGCTCTTCCTTTCTGTGCAAGACATGGCACCCAAAACCCACTTTCCCATGGAGGGGTGTTCTCAATCCTAAGAGTGGTAGGACATCTGTTGCAGTTTGCCTCCAAGATCTGTGGGTTCAATTGGTGATTTCAAAGGGGTACAAAATAGAGTTCAAAACTCTACCCCCTCACTACTCGCCTTTCTCAAATAAATCCAAATCTGCACAAGAACAGTCAGATTTACAGAATGTAAAGGAAACAGAGGGCGCCAACTAAGTGCAGTATATAATAAAATACTTTATTAAAAATAGCAAATGACAAGATGCATAAGAATAAGAGCATGCCATCCACCCAGTGTGGTTAGCTGCTGAGTCTGTGTGTCTTCAGAAGCCAGGAAGCAGATGATGCTGTCTCCACTAGGGATGAGCTTGATGTTAGAGTCAAACGTAAGTTCAACTCAAACATCGGGTGTTCGCTGAACAGCCAACAATATGGGGCAAAAACAAAAACGAAAATTCATTTAGACGCTGCTTGCTGTCTTATACGTATTACCAATTGCACCCTAAAAAAATACAAAAACTCCCTGACCAGATTCTTAATCACAGCAGCAAAAACAGTAATACCAAGACACTGGAGAAACACCGCCGCACCTACAATTAAAGAATGGTTGGAAGAGATACATCTGCTCAAAGGTATGGAGGAGATCAGGGCAACAGCACAAGAGAATACAGAAAATTTTAATAAAATATGGCAGCCATGGATCATCTTTAAATTTTCTGATTCTTATAACACTTTCACATAGGGATATACCTCTTAACATAAAGAAATGTGAAAAATTACATCTCTCTTATATTTTATTTACTCTTCTTTCCCTCTCTTTACTTTTCATTTCTGTTACTATATATATTTAGAAGGGTATTTTTATAGACCCTTGAATTTATTTTTCTCTTGAATTAAATAATAAATTTTGATACATAAATTCAGAGTATTTCAAATAAACAATTGATGTAAAGATAGGCTGATTACAAAGCCATCTTGTTGGTTTCGCTAGTAAAATACTCTATCATTAAATTCAATTATATACAGTTATATTTTTATATGATATTCATGTACAAATGTTAGTATGATTGTACAAATGCTATATTTTAACATCAATAAAAGCTTATTGTTTAAAAAAAATATTTAGTATATGTGTGTGTGTGTATATATAATATACACTGTGATTAGGGTCATTGTTACATAGTTACATAGTAAGTGAGGTTGAAAAAAGACACAAGTCCATCAAGTCCAACCTATGTGTATTGTCTTGTTGGAAGGTAAACCTTCGGCCCAGTCTGAGGTCCTGAGCACTCTGGAGAAGGTTTTCGTCCAGGATATCCCTGTACTTGGCCGCATTCATCTTTCCCTCAATTGCAACCAGTCGTCCTGTCCCTGCAGCTGAAAAACACCCCCACAGCATGATGCTGCCACCACCATGCTTCACTGTTGGGACTGTATTGAACAGGTGATGAGCAGCAGTGCCTGGTTTTCTCCACACAAACCACTTAGAATTAAGGCCAAAAAGTTCTATCTTGGTCTCATCAGACCAGAGAATCTTATTTCTCACCATCTTGGAGTCCTTCAGGTGTTTTTTTAGCAAACTCCATGCGGGCTTTCATGTGTCTTGCACTGAGGAGAGGCTTCCGTTGGGCCACTCTGCTATAAACCCCTGACTGGTGGAGGGCTGCAGTGATGGTTGACTTTCTACAACTTTCTCCCTTAAGTGCAGCAGAAATTTTTTTGTAACCTTGGCCAGGTCTGTGCCTTGCCACAATTCTGTGTCTGAGCTCTTCAGGCAGTTCCTTTGACCTCATGATTCTCATTTGCTCTGACATGCACTGTGAGCTGTAAGGTCTTATATAGACAGGTGTGCGGCTTTCCTAATGAAGTCCAATCAGTATAATCAAACACAGCTGGACTCAAATAAAGGTGTAGAATCATCTCAAGGATGATCAGAAGAAATGGACAGCACCTGAGTTAAATATATGAGAGTGTCACAGCAAAGGGTCTGAATACTTAGGACCATGTGATATTTCAGTTTTTCTTTTTTAATAAATTTGCAAAAATGTCAACAATTCTGTGTTTTTCTGTCAATATGGGGTGCTGTGTGTACATTAATGAGGAAAAAATGAACTTAAATGATTTTAGCAAATGGCTGCAATATAACAGAGTGAAAAATTTAAGGGGGTCTGAATACATTCAGTCCACACTGTGTGTGTGTGTGTGTGTGTGTGTGGCCGGCCGGCCGCACAGGCCCATCCCGCAGGACACTCCGCGGCTCCGGCCTAGCTCCGGCTGCTAGCTCGGCAGCGTATCACCGCCTCTCCTCCCACAACTGACTGGCAGCTTGACCGGCAGGCCCGCACTCCCCCTCCTGCTCTACCCATCCTCACCGGATCTATCCGCCACCATCATCGCAGACGGTCCGGGCAACAATGCTAGGATGGCCCGCGGCTCGGGCCTAGCCGGCGGCCATCTTGGTACTCCCTAGCGCCGGACGGCCCATGGCTCGGGCCTAGCCGGCGGCCGTCTTGGTACTCCCCAGTGCCTGGACGGCCTGCAGCCATCTTGGTCCTCCCTCCTGAGGCCACTAGCACTCCGGCCGCGTCACCTCCAGGTTGGACCCACCACCCCACGGATCCCTCTGTCTTAGCCTCAACCTCCCCCGGGACACCACCGCAGCCGCGGTCTAATCACCCCGTTCTCTAGCCTCTAGATTCGGGGGACAGACCACGGCTGCGGCCTAGTTCCGGCCAGCCAGCCACCTCATACCCCTCCCACTCTCGTCCAAGAGAGCCCCGTGCCCCTCCACACCTGCAAACCCCCCTCCTGCTACTGGACCTCACTGTAAGGGCACTGGTATTCACTGGAGGCCAGTCCACCTTAGATCGTCCTAGACGCAGCCACTGTACCACCCCACCAGTAAGTAGTGGTCACCCCCCCTCCCTGTCTTTCTTCTGGACCAACCGTACAGGTAAGCCCACCGGGGTACACCAGCAGTTGATCCAGGGGCCCTAAGTCCGATCGCCCCTCGGGGGGGGGGGGGTCAGGAGGGAATTTTTTTCCTCTGCTGCGCAATTGGCCAATGCAGCTAGGGGTTTTTCGCCTTCCTCTGGATCAACAGGAGGGCAGTAGGCAGCCCTTACCTCCTCCAGTACTTCCGCACCAACATCCAGCCCGTCACCCACACCACTCCAGAAGTTGTGGCAGCCATCTGATCCCTCCATCCTCCAGCAAGCTCTTCATCGCTACATCAGTACCATCATTAGATCACCCTTCCTTCAAGCAACTCTGTCCTCCTCACCATGTGCAACTTCAAATACACAGCAGACGCCCCCCACAGGCTAAGAAACACTGCCTCAACTTTACCAACCACCACTCAAAAAAGACTAAAAAAAGAACAATTACTAAGGACCAACCCACAATCAACCATCAAATACAGGGAGACACCGATCCAACCACAACAACTAGCATGCACCCTGATCAACACCAGATCTGCAGTCAAGCACAGGCTGGAAATTCACGACTTTATCATCGAAAACAACATAGACTGCCTCTTCATTACAGAAAGCTGGCTAACATCCGACTGCAACACCATCCTAACTGAATTGGTGCCCGAGAACTACAGTATCCTAACTGAGCATAGAATAGGAAAAAAAGGAGGAGGCCTAGCAGTGATCTTCAAATCGCACATTGGGTTCACCAAACCAACTTTACAGAACTCAGTGCCTTTCATGGAAACACTCTCACTGCATCTTCAAACAACACCTCAAGACACCATTCACATACTACTATGCTACAGACCACCAGGACCAAAGACCAATCTCCTTACTCCACTCACTGAATTCATTTCAATACACACCCTGAAAACCAAAAACCTTCTGGTACTTGGGGATTTTAACCTCTGGGCAAACTCTGCCCAAGACCCTATCGCAACCGCCTGCGTCAACCAAATGGAAGAACTAGGTCTTCAACAGCTGATAAATGCTCCCACGCACAGTTCAGGACACACTCTAGACCTCATCTTCAAACAGAATATGGACATCAATATATTTGACAACACTCCGCTACCATGGACGGACCACCACGCTATTAAATTTAAAATCACCACTAACACCACCCTCCAAAAACAAACGCGCAACAACAACACACTGGAATAGATCTCAGAAGAAACTACACTCCGAACTCTTCAAAACTACATTATCAAACAAAATACCTTTGCTAAACTTAAACCTCTCAACGGAACAAACACTCAACTCCCTAAACAAGGTATTACTACAAACAGCAGACTCAGTGGCGCCAAAACGCAGAACACTCGTCCGCAAAAAAAACTCGAGATGGTTTAATGGCACTCTCACCCTACTCAAGCAAGAACGTAGAAGAGCTGAAAGGGCATTGAGAAGAAATCCTACCAAGGAAAACCATACTAACTATAAAGCACTCACTGTGAAATACCACAAGGCAATCTTCAAAGCCAAAAAAGAACATTTTTTGAACACCATCTCAACTGCCTTAAACCGGCCGCGGGAACTTTTCAAAATAGTCGCCCAGTCAATAAACCCAACCTGCTTAGAGTTATCAAATTTCTTCATCGACAAAATCGACAACATTCGGAAATCAATTCATCAGAAAATAACAAACAACCTCACTCAACCAAAGCAAAAAGAGGATATCGACACGGACATCACACAACCACCGAATTTCTCTTTGTCCCCAATCACCACTGACATGACTAAAAACATCATCGGCAGCCTTCGAGACAGCACATCACCAAACGACATCATTCCCACAAAACTCCTGAAAGAATGTTCCGACATCTTGGCCCCTACCATAACACACCTCATAAATGAATCATTCAAAGAAGGGATTGAGCCAACCACCCTCAAGCAAGGCATCGTCAAACCCCTGCTAAAGAAACCCAATCTTGACCCTAAGGACCCTAACTGCCGCAGACCGATAACGAGCCTCAACACCATCTCCAAGATTATGGAGAAAGCAGTAGTACATCAGCTACAATGCCACCTGGACACACACCAACTCCTGGACCCTCTGCAATCAGGCTTCCGCCCAGGCCATGGCACTTCTCAAAATATGGGACGACACCCTTGAAGCAGCAGATGATGGAGAATCGTGTCTCCTGGTACTGTTAGACCTCAGTGCAGCATTTGATACAGTGGACCACAATACTTTACTTGCCCGCCTTGCAGAAGTAGCAGGAGCCACAGATTCCGTTCTTAAATGGTTTACATCCTTCTTAGAGAATCGCTCTCAGATAGTGAAACTAGGAGCATTCACCTCGGAAACCAATCTCCTGCGGAGGCCCTCAGGGCTCACCCTTGTCACCAGTGCTATTCAACATCTACATCCGCCCACTCCTCAATATCATCAGAAAAACGAACCTCTGCTTCCACTCATACGCTGATGACACCCAACTCTACCTTCGCATCACCGGACAAAAAGACCATCATCGGCAATTAGAGAAATGCCTCACTTTAATAGATGACTGGATGACCATTAGCTCCCTCAAACTCAATGGTTCAAAAACAGAACTTCTTCTCCTACACGCTAACAAAAATTCCAAAACTAGGACTCCGTGGACACCTCCCCACCATCTTCGGACAGACCATCTCTCCAAGCACCAAAGCCAAGAGTCTCGGAGTCATCTTTGACTCAGGAATGACAATGAATGCACAAATAGGATCAGTAGTTAGCGGATCCCACCATCTCCTCCGCCTGCTACATAGACTCATCCCCTTCATCCCAGAAGAGGACAAAGTGGCAGTTGTTGGAACAATCATCAATTCCCGACTCGACTACGCAAACTCGCTCTACGTAGGATTACCCCAATATCAGCTTGCGTGCTTACAACTCATCCAAAACACGGCGGCAAGACTGTTTAACAGGAAAAAAACCATGGGAATCCATTTCCCCATCCCTACACTGGCTAACCGTAAAGAATCGGATCACATTCAAGACCCTCTGCCTCACCCACAAATGCATACAAGGAGACGCTCCGCTATATCTCCTCGAGAGATAATAAAACACTACACACCTAATCGCAGTCTTCGATCAGCTAACCAAAACCTCCTCATCATTCCCAAATACCGCTACAAAGCAAAGGGAGAACGAAGATTCGCAGTCCAAGGACCTCGGCTATGGAACGCTCTTCCGACCTATATCCGCATGGAAGAAAACCATCAGGCCCTCAGGAAAAAACTAAAGACCTTCCTTTTCTAAGAAGCTGACAACAGAGAACGCATTTAGCGCCTTGAGGTGATTCAGGTCGCATTTGCAGCGCTTTACAAATTAATCATTCATTCATTCATTCATGAATGTACATTATCCAGTGAAATTTTCAGTTGGCAAGTCATTGAAAGTTATTGAGGCTAGAATAAGAGGGCATGAAACCAAAAGGTGCCCCTTACAACCTCAGCAGCCAGAAGAGTATGAGGAGATAGAGAAAACTAGAGTGAGAAATTTGGGTTTCGTTTTGGGACGTGTAGATGATGTTTAAAGTGGTTCATTAAATATCAACTGTTAGTGTTTCATGTCTGCTCATTAAGTGTTTTATTGGAGATCTTCTCAGTTCCTCATCTCCAAATCACTACTGCGTATTTCTACTCAGCTGTCTCTCTCTCTCCAGTGTCTCATTCTTGTTCAAACCTAAGAATTGTGACATGGGACACAAGTTAGCGAAGCCAAAAGAGGGCAGTTTGGCCTGTGATTTGGTTTTAGAACGGGAGGGGAGGATGCTGTGAAAAAGGGAAAGAAATTAGCAAAAGTGTGTGGGATTGATATGCATTTGGGTGGGAGATTACAAGTAGACGAATGGCGCACTCTCTTGAAGAGAAAAAGGGGTTTGCTATCAGACCACAGCCTACTGCGTACAGCAGACTCCTGGTTTAAGGTTGCAAAAGCCATTCATGAGGAAGGCTGGATTGAACACGAAACAAATCAAAATGGTTGAATTGTGTACGTGTACAAGAAACCAGAAAAGAGGAAGTTAAGTAGACAGCCACCGCCCTATGATGGCGCCTGGTCTTCAGGAAATAGGTTCCGCCCTTCGTCTACCGCCCCTCTGTTCTAAGTGACACCTCCCCCTGTGGCAACACGCCCTATGCCACCGCCCCCTAAACCGCCCACACCGAAACCCACCCACATGTTTCCAGTGATGGAACATAGTAGCGATCAATGTAGCATTTTAATTAAATAAATAATTTATGTATAGGATGTCTTGAATATTTCTGAATATTTCAGTCAGAGTCTGAATTTAGTTGTAATTGCTTACCCTTGCATTATTGAAGCTAAAAGGTGTTTCTTTTCTAATAACAGTAAATGTGCTATATTTATGCAAATGGTTTTTATTGTGTTTAAGCTATATTAGCAACAATTGGGGAGTTTAAAATGTTCAATTTCAATATTTAACAGTATTATAAATAAAGAGGAAGTTTTGTATTCTGGACGTTATGCCAGAAGAACGAAAGAGGAAGTGCTTTCCTTAAATCTATGTGCTAGATTTAGGCCCCATTCACATCAGAGGTCACACAAGAAAAGCAAATCTGTTGAGAAATAGCACAAAAGTTTACTGATTTGGGTTTTAGTGTACTGACCGACCAAAGCGCATAGACACATGTTAGCTGCCGCATTTATTTCAGGTCTTAAAGAGTCAATCCGAAAGGGTCTGAGTATAGAGTAATGGAGCTTGAGACGTTGTTATTAGTAGTTATTAGGTCCAGAATCCTCACAGAACAGTAGAGAGTAGCCCCTCTCATGATGGCCTCTGACACACCCTATCTGCGCCCACCAGTACCAACTCCACGTGCCTGCTACAACTGCGGAAGACCCGGCCACTCCAGAAGGGAATACCGAAGCCCATGGAAATTCACCCACAGTCAACCAAGCCCCAACCGTGGTCCACATGAAAGCGCCCAGTACCAGGAACATGACACCCCACCTCGCCTACCACCTCCCCACCTCTCCGGATCACATGGACCTTCTCCACAAGGATTCAGTCAAGCCTGTGTCAACTGCCAGCTACACCTGGACTGTTATGCCACAAGGTGCCCAGAACTCCCCCTCGCAATTCGCCAAGGCAATGGCCCTCATTCTGGACACCTGGATGAAGTTACACCCAGACATTGTACTCCTTCAGTATGTAGATGACCTCCTGCTTGTGATTGCCTCAATCTTCTCAGAAAGCCTCCTACACTACCTGGTTGAGCAAGGTTGAATGGCCTTAAAGCAAAAAGTTCAGAAAGAAGGCAATTTTCCTAGGCCTCTGCATCTCCCAAGGCACCTGACATCTCACTGAAGAAAGAGTTGCTGCAATCAAGGGCATCCTCTTGCCTCAAGGTCAAAAGCCCCTTCACGCCTTTCTAGGATTAATCTCCTACTGCCGTTCTTGAATCCCAGTTCCAGAAGCCTCCCTTTCGATGCAATCCCTTTATGATGCCCTGAAATCTGACCCTTTCCTGCTTTCACCAGAAGCTGTGGACAATTTTGAATCTCTGAAGGAGATCCTCTCAACAGCCCTTTGGGCCTCCCAGACTAAAAGACTTTCAAACTGTTTGTCTCAGAGAGTACCAAGTACAGCCCTGTCCCCAGCAAGACACCTCCTTAGACTCCAGTGTGCCTTGCTTCTCCCCGATAACATCACCGTCCTCCCATGAGATACCCTTAACCCATCTACTCTGTTCCTCTTCTCGAGGGGGGAACCTCTTTGGAGAATAATCCTCATCTCACTACTCATACCTGCTTCGAAGTGATGACAGACCCACAATCCCTGGCCTTGAGAATCCTGACTTGACAATACTGGACGGTACCACACAGGATACGCAGTCACCACCCCTGAAGATACAGTTCTTCAAGCTGCAGATTGAACGCAAGAAGTGGTCAGCAGAGTGAATGCACCTATCCTGGATGATACTGTAGAAACCACTATGATTCTACAAAACCCTCCTGTAAACAGGACCCACCTCAAGGAGCAACAAGAGACAGCTGACAAAGAAGAACAAGAAGTGTTGATCAAAAAAGGAGCCACAGAAGTTGAAGGAATCATGGAATTAAACAAGAGACTGTGTCTGCCACGTAGGCCGGAAGCCTATCCCGTTACCAACATGACGGCAAAGACCACAGCTAAAAGACTTTTAACAGAAATAGTGTGCAGATATGGTGTCCCAGAGGTCATGGAGAGCGATCAGGGGCCGGCTTTCACGGCTTCAGTAACCAAGGAGATATGGACAGCTTTAGGTAGGGGTCACACTAGCTTTCCACACCCCATACCGTCCTCAGGGCAGTGGAAAGGTGGAAAGATTGAATGGCACAATAAAATCTAGAATGCTAAAAATGTCTCAGTAAACGGGAATGAGTTGGCCAGACAGCCTACCCATTGCCTTTGCCATTGCCTTATTCAGTGTTAGGTACACTCCAAGGGGAAACCATGGTCTGTCATCCTATAGGATATTGGTTAGTTCAGCCCTCAGTCTAGGTTGTTATTTCCCACAACAGTTACAGCTCCAATCTGATGTATTAACTGATTATGTGACTGTTTTATCTCGAGAATTAACTCGTATCCATTCGGAAGTGTTTTCTTCCATTCCAGATCCTGAGCTAGATACAGGAATGCACAAGCTGGTTCCTAGTGACTGGGTCCTGGTAAAGAAGTTTTGAGGAAACACACCCTTGAACCCAGATATGATGGTCCTTTCCAAGTCCTTCTGACAACTACCACATCAGTAAAAGTGGCCGGAAGGAACTCATGGATACACGCCTCTCACTGCAAAAAAGTCCCTGTGCCCGAAGAAGAGGCTGAGGAGACCAAGCCATGATCCTGTTTATCCTTTTTGTTGTGATTTTTGCTCAGGCCCAGGAGATGGCCATCACAGAAAGATGGTATAACTCCATTCTGGTATAATTCATCCAACACACATGTTGCCACTTTCATATCCCCTTATAGTAAGATACTTCCAGGTACTGATTACAGTGTCCGGTCCAATGAAAGAGCAATAGGTCCCATGACTGTGTATGTATATGTCACTGACATATATTGAAGTCACTCTTAGAATCACAATCAACAAGCACACAGATCAATACTTCACCAAAGAGTTCACCATTGAGAATCCCAGCCCAGGAGACAGTGGGACCTATGTATTGGGCCTATGGTGGGGAAATGGGTATTACAGTTGTAGAAGACCTTTCCAGCTGAAAGACATGTACAATAACCCAGAGTGGACAGTTCCCCAGTCTACATCCAACTCTAACCCCCTAAAGCCTCACATGCAAACATTAGGGGACATGGTGGCCATAGCAGACCCTACCTTTGAGGACACCATGGCTGCAGAAACCGGTTTCTCAGATGCCAACTTGTGGCTCAAATGGATGAGGTACAATGCAGGGAAGCACAATAAGACCAATTGCTATGTGTGCGGGGGGGCTAAACCACATCTAGGAACAGTGCCCCTTAATGTACTCCCAGAACATGAGACCTGTGTCCTTAGCCTATTTACCAACACAACCACTAACTACTCCCTGTGTGAGCATTGGAAAAAAGAGTACCCCATAGTCGCTAAGGCTCCCAAGCCAGCAGAAGGTATCACCATATATCCTGACAATACACATGTTATGGAAAGTACCATGGAGCAGGAAAGCCCCTTGGAAATTTCACCGAAGGTTACTGTGAGTCTTACAGTGAGGTGTCTGCAGATCTAGCGCAAAATCAAGTTCAGTCCTTAGGGAACGTGTACTGGATCTGTGGAGGCATGAAAATTAGAAGTAGAATGACAGGACAGTGGACAGGAGAATGTGCAATGGCTAAAGCCATAATGTCCCTGCATATTCTCTCACAAGACCCAGAGCCAGAAGCAAGCGATGTACCCAAACCAAACAGAAGACGCAGGAGTGCCCCAGCAGGGAGTTTTGACCCTCATGTATACATAGATGCCATAGGGGTCCCAAGGGGGGTCCCAGATGAGTTCAAAGCAAGAGACCAAGTAGCAGCAGGTTTTGAGTCACTGATTCCCATTATCACTGTAAATAAAAATGTAGACTGTATAAATTACATCTACTATAACCAACAAACATTTGTCAATTATGCCAGAGATGCACTCCAAGGTTTAGCCGAACAGTTGGAAGCAGCTTCACACATGACTTTCCAAAACCGTATGGTCTTAGACATGCTCCTAGCTGAAAAGGGGGATGTATGTAAAATGATCCCCGAGACAAGCACATGTTTGCACTTACATCCCAGACAACACCTGCCCAAATGGTAAAGTGACTTTAGCCATCCAGAAACTTGAGGACTTGTCCAAAGAACTAAAACAGAATTCAGGGCTCACCAACCCCTGGGATCAGTATTATACCTGGATAAAGGGAGGATGGCAGGGATTATTGACCCAGATAGGAATAACTGTCCTGGTAATGGCGGCTATAATCTGCTGTGTTCTCCCCTGTATCAGGAGGTGTGTGGAGAAGGCTGTTGACCAAACTACCCCCACATTCGTGAACCAAGAGATACCAGATGATAGTGACGATGTCTATGTAGGCCTTGATGAAAATTATGATGACAATTATGTGTTACACTCCGTTACAGTGACCCTCCCCCGAGATGCAACACAGTAGGGCTATAGGGACAGCACTCCTCCAGCTGTATCGAGGGGGGTAGTGAACTAGTTGCTGCTCTTTCTCTACATACGGCTTAAAAGAGTTGCAGAGGGGGGTGGGCTGGGTGTAGGTCTTTCAGTGTGAGGGACAGTTTTGTGAAATAAGCATTTCAAGGGGGGAACTGTAATGGATGTGACTGAGTGTTATGGTGAAATGCCTATTTCTAATATAACCATATAGATATAAGTGCTTACTTCAGCCTCTGCTATCAGCCTTAACCATATTCAATTAGATATCTGCCAGCTTACCCTCCCCCTTCATGTGGAACAGAACTGCAAGAGTTAAGAGCAAGTTAAAGAAGATTGCGCATGTTTTCAAGAACTGGAAACAAGACACCCTATTTAGCTGTGATAGTTTGCCATTCCCTTATATAGATAAAACCCAGCTAAAAGCTTATACTTTGTCACAATAATGAATATGTATATCTTGCGGTCCACATACGCTTGTCTTATTTGATATTTGATTTGATAACAAAATATCCGGCTCACGGTATATTAGCCGGAGTGCATGAAGTAATAAAGGAGAAGTATCAAGCTACTGAACTGTCTCTGTCTCAGTAATTTACTTCAAGCAAGTGTGCACACATTTCATTGAAGGTTGATTTCGCCAGGGGGACAGAAACAAAAGTACCGGACGGTTCTGGTTCGGTCCAAAACATATTTATAATAAATTATATATATATATATATATATATATGCACAAATACACACACACTCTGCATTCAGTGTAGCATATGTGTATATATATATATATATATATATATACTCCCTCTCTGTTTCACGTTTATTCTTACTTTATCTTTACTTTTGTTGAGTTTTGCTCAGTGCCTTTACTGAAGACCTTTGTTCTGGGACCCAATTTTTGAATCCCATATCACACTACAGATGTGAGGACACTAATGGCTGCAGGCTGATTTCTCAACCACATCCGTACATGTCAGTCGGGTCACAAGAGCCTCCCAGGGCACCCACGTTTACTGTTAAGCCTTTCTGTTTGTTTGCAGCTCAACACTCAGTTTGCTGCCCACTCCATCGCCCAGAACTTCCTGGTTACGGCCTCGGGGCTTGATGCTGAACTACTCCTACCCTGATACTACAATTCCCACAAGTCTGAGCGACCCCGGACGCCGGCCAGCAATGCTCGCGGAGTCACCTAAACCGCGCCTCCTACGGCGGACACACTCGGATCTCCTGCACACGCAGATGCCAGCACTGCATTCCCACCCGAAGGGACAAGATCTGTTCCTCATCAATCAACCGCACTGCGTGCGCCCTACCGAACTCAGAACCCACACTCTGACTGTCCGGCCTTCGGCTCCAGATACATCCTCTTCAAAGGAACCGACCGGCTGGCACACCAGGACAGTTGCCCTCTTACTTATTCGTCAAGTCATTTGCGGACTCAAGCCTACACTGTACCGGTAATACCACAGCCGTTTAGACATGACCCTAAGTAAGAGTTCTATCTTATGGTTTTCCGTTTTTGTGTTATATCTTCCTTTTCAGCACAGCGGACTGTTGGTTACATGGCTGACCTGCACTAGTTTGTTTTCCTAGCAGCTTGGTGTAAAGTTAGAGTTTTTTAGAGGTTAATCCTGCTGTTAAGATTGTTACAGTATCTGCAGACACACATCAGTCGCCTCCCCAAGGCTACCAATATCCCTGTTAAGTGTCTTTTAGGATTGCAGAACTTAATTTTCGTCGGACGCCGCCGCCCATTCCCTGCCTTTCACAGAACCCGAGATGGGTGTGGGGGGTGGGGAAGGGTCGGTTTGGCGCCCTCTCCCCGGAATGGGGAGCTTGGCTGCAATGTATATCCCCCCACTGCTAACCTATACACTACCCATAGCTAGGGTCACCCCTCACCGCCACACCAATACCGGAACACCGCCTTGTTCCTGTCCTACCCACTGGGATGACGACCCACCCACTATGGGTGGGCCACTAGGTATACCTACCCTTCTCACACTACACACCATCCCGTGGTGGCGGCTCACACCCCGTTCATTGAACGTCACCCTCATCTAGTCCCTCTCTGCCAGGGTTTTCGGCCAACCCCCACACGGACTCGGTTGGGGGTGTTGTCCCACCTGTCGGGACTCTCTCCCTGCACGGGCTCCATTCCACACCGATTGCTACCCACGAGGTTGTTGGATAAGTACTTCCACACCTCTTCGGATACTTTCCGGATTTGCACACACCTGCCTCACATACATCCTCAGCTTCCCGGATTTCTCCCCTCCCCCCTAGTTACCCTCTTCTTACCCTCCACCTATGGCGGGCACACAGGACACCAACTTTCCTACGGACACAACTTCACAACAATTAAACACACTCAAACTATACTCCATAAACATTCGGGGCCTTAACGTTCCGGAAAAGCGCTCCAAACTTCTCCATTTTCTACAACAGGCCCACACCCACATCGCACTCATACAGGAGACCCACTTTCGGACGGACTCTATCCCCAAACTCAAAAACCACTTCCCAACAGCTTTCCATTCTTCCAACTCGGAAGCTAAATCGAAAGGTGTCACCATACTCATCTCCAAAAATTGCCCACTCCAAGTAACAGAAGTACAAACAGACCCAATGGGACGTTTTCTATCAAAGGCACCCTGAACCAAATACCCCTCACCATTGCAAATATTTACGCTCCTAATACTGGCCAGGTATCCTTCTTCCGTAATACTCTACAGCAACTTTCCAGCTTCCAATCAGGAACCCTCATCGTGGGTGGCGACCTTAACGTCTCCCTATCTCCCTCCATTGATACTTCAAATGGAGCTTCCTCCCTCTCCTACAGGGCCCTAAAATCGATCAAGCAACAATTTCATGACCTACTACTCCACGACACGTGGCGCACGCTCCACCCCAAGGAAAAAGATTTTACCTTTTTCTCCCCCCCCACACAACAAATACTCAAGACTTGATCACTTTTTTCTCTCCCAGACAGACCTCTCACACCTAGCCAAAGCAACCATTGACCCGGCCATCCTCTCGGACCACAATCCCATCTCCATGACTTTACGACTGCGTCCACCCACCAAGAAAACGCGTATCTGGCGTCTAGACAGCTCCCTATTGACAGACGAGATATACGTTCAGAGACTGACCACTTGCCTCTCCAACTTCTTTCGGGATAACTCGTCCCCAGACGTGGCTCCCACGGTTACATGGGCAGCTCATAAGTGTGTCGTTCGCTGGGAATTGATGACCATAGCTGCGCACCGTAACAAACTCAAGAACTCTCGCCTGGCGGAATTGACGGCCTGCATTCGTACACTAGAGCAGACACACAAAGCCTCCCTCGCCAAGTCCACGCTCGCTGAACTTACTCAAGCTAGGGAAGAGCTCTTGGACGCACTAACGATAGCGGTTAAACGCAAATACACTTTATCACAAAAGCTATATTACGAATTCGGCAATAAAGCCGGTAAACTATTGGCGAGAGCTCTTCAATCCAAAAAAGCTTCTCACACTATTCATAAGCTTACTACTCCCAAGGGAGAGACAGTGGTCACAAACGAGGACATCTCTGCCCAATTCATACAATATTTCTCCAAGCTATATAACCTCCCGAGCGCCCAAAGCCCTGGTGCAGCGGCTGACCGTAGGAAGTCCCTAACTGATTTTCTAGCACAATTTGGCCCCACTCCGCTCACCCCAGAGGACGCACAGACACTAGACCTCCCAATAACGTCGGACGAAATCCTCCTTGCCCTCAAACATATGAAGACAGCAAAAGTCCGGGACCGGACGGCCTCACGGCAGCATATTACAAATCGTTTCCGGAAATTCTACTACCACATTTAACCAAAGCACTCAATGACCTTACAACCACCTCAGTAGCTCACAGAGACCTGTTGGAAGCTCACATCACCCTCATCCCGAAACAGGGCAAAGACCCCTCCCTGGTACCCAACTATCGCCCCATATCGCTCAATGTCGATCTAAAAATATACGCGAAAGTACTGGCCAATCGTATCGTCCCCTTCATCCCATCCCTGGTTTCTTTAGATCAGGTCGGTTTTGTCCCGGGCCGCGAGGCTAGGGACAACACCACAAAGGCCCTCAACATTCATCATTGGCTTACTAAAACTGCCACACCAGGATTCTTCCTCTCACTGGATGCAGAGAAGGCGTTCGACCGGGTCGCTTGGGACTACATGGACGCTACTTTGCAGGCGGCGGGCTTACCACCGCGCATGCTAAACATGATTTTAGCGATATACGCCTCCCCGAGCGCTAGACTCCGGATCAATGGTGGCTTGTTGGACGCCTTCTCTGTATCCAATGGGACGCGACGGGTGCCCCCTGTCACCCCTTATTTTCATTTTGACATTAGAACCCTTACTCCGTAAACTGAGAGCAAATCCAGCTATCAAGGGCATTAACATCCAACAAAAGCAATATAAACTAGCAGCATACGCTGAGGACATTCTACTTTTTTTGACGGACCCAATCACGACCATTCCTAACCTTCTGGCGGACTTTACCCTTTTCAAGACTTTATCCAATCTTCAAATTAATTTTGGTAAATCCAAGGCCCTTAATATCACTTTACCAAGGGAGACGGTGAACCTGTGTTGTAGTAATTTCCCATTCGTTTGGGAGAAATCCGACATACTATATTTAGGGATCAAAATCACGACTGACCTAAGGGACCTCTACACCAAAAATTTCCTCCCCCTACTCCGTTCCATTCAAGGCGATTTACAGAAATGGAATCTAGGCTCCTTTTCCTGGCTGGGCAGAGTATCAATATTAAAAATGAACATTCTACCGAGAATCCTCTACCTCCTTCAAGCCCTTCCGATCTCGCTACCTGCCTCTTTCTTTGCCTCCTATAAACTTCTTTCCCGAACCTTTGTGTGGGCCTCCAAAACTCCACGTATTGGCTGGGACAGACTTGTTCTTCCTAAAAGATTGGGGCGGTCTGGGTCTCCCAGATCTCCGAAAATATCACTGGGCCTGCCACCTAACCAGAATGGTGGATTGGCATATACACCGTCCCTCCAAGGACTGGATTGCACTAGAAGCATCATTCGCACGCCTGCCCCTAGCCAATACACAATGGATGACCCACACCGATGTTCCCAAGGAATTCACTACCCATCCTCTCATCGGGACCACGCTTTCACTGTTCAAAAAAGCATGCCAACTATTGGCCTTCACACCCTCACCAGGCCCCATGACCCCTCTGGACGATAACCCAGCCTTTCCCCCGGGCCTTTTCCTAAAAGACACTGCCCCTGACACACTCAGTTCACCAGCTAGAGCACAGAAATTCTTCCTAAATGGGTCTCTCCTTTCCTTCCCTACACTTGTAACTACTCTGCCTAACCACGACATACCCTTTTACAAATACTTGCAAATAAGACACTTCCTCCAACCCTCTACCCAACACTCTCATTGGCACAGAGATCTCACGCCGTTTGAATTTCTTTGTACTTCAACAGAACCTCAAGGCCATCTCATTTCCTCCAATTACGCCCTACTGTTTGCAGGCCACAAGATCAAGGATGACACCCTTACACAACAATGGGAAAAGGACCTAGCCCTAGATCTCACCCCCACGGAGTGGGACAACATATTTACCCTCATGCACAAGGGTTCCATTAATGTCACAACACAGGAGAATAGATACAAAATTTTCTCGAAATGGTACCGGACCCCCGACAAAATCCACCACTTCCACCCCTCTGTTCTTTCTACCTGCTGGAGGTGTAATAACGCTAGAGGTACCCTGCTCCACATCTGGTGGGAATGCACCCTTATCCAACCCTTCTGGTCAGACATCCATGAATTCATTACCCAAATCACTACATATACTCCAGACTTCTCCCCCGCCCGATATTTACTACACCACAGACAAGGGTCCCCCACCTCATACAAAAAAACCCTAACTATTCACCTGATAAATGCAGCCAACCTCTGCATACCTGCACGTTGGAGAAACCCCTCCCCCCCACAGTTCAGGACTGGACGCGCAGGGTAGACCGAATAGCGGAAATGGAGCAACTCATAGCCCAAGCCACAGATACTCCTACCAAATTTCAGGCCACTTGGGCCTGTTGGACTCATTATAGAAACTCGCACACACAAAAGGCCTTGATCCAACCACCCCCCCAGACTCTCTGAGGAGCTAACGTGACAGACCACCTTGTGTCCCCTCTTGATAACACACCTGCCCCCTCTGTTCCCCCTCTCCTCTTACCCCCCCCATCAACGAGACTGACCTGCATTCTCATGAAGCCTAAAGCCTGCCGTATCTCTGCATATCACACATGCCTTTACTCAATATCAGCTGCATATATTGTTCCTCCGAGCGACCGACGCACCCTCGGTCTGCCCTACACTTCGGACGAATCCATTTCTTTGTACAAATTCTAATTTCAGTCGCCATGCCGTTATGTTACATGCTACACATGCCTCTTCAGGTATCCCGTTCTCGCTCACAGCTAAGATCCCGTCGGGGGTGAACGGAAACGGGACTGCTCATAACGCGGCTTAGACTTACTCCAAGAACCACACCCGTCCTCTCTGAACCTGCATCCACAGCTGTAAGTGGCGATACCTACTCTACTATCCTGCTGAGCCACATGCCTGACTACATACGCCTATACTGGATCTGGTTCTGATTCTCCTGATCTATATGTGTATATTGCCCACTGATTGTTTGTTTCTCTACGATGTATGGCAAACTTTACCTGTTAACCTGAAAAATTTTCAATAAAATCTTTGGAAAAAAAAATATATATATATATATTTTAAAGGATTTGCATTCAATGTAGAGCATGAAGGACACCGCCACTCGCTGGTTCTCTTTTTAAGGGCTTTGTTTGCCCATTTTTATTAAAAGAAAGTTCCACAAATAAAGATAGGTTTCCCTCGCAGGGGTTTCAGCATTCCTTTTCATCAACAAAACTACATTCAGCCTAGTTGGCTCTCACTTGCAGCACTGCAGCTCTGGCCTTACACCCCAGGCCCTTGTCTGTCTCATACAGACTGGTTTCACCGACCACCTTGGTGCACACAGCTTTGAAGCCCTTCAACGCACACAGCTTCTGGCTCCCTGGACGCACACAGCTAACAGCCTCTTGCTGCATTGGCTCCCACGTGGAGCCCTCCTGACTCCTGGTACTCAGACTTCCTATCTGCCGAGTGGTGCCCAGAACTATGGTCAGGTTACTACTAAAAGCCCAGCACACACTTGACCAATCAGTATGTTGACTGTTTTCAAAATCAGGACCCAGGACTGGGGACTTCATCCCACCCGGATCTCTCAGAAATCCCCAGGCTCCAGGTCCCAAAGTGGACCTTTCTAAGAAAAGAGGAAACTGAAAAGCCAGTTTCCTCTTTATGTTACAAGCTCTGACCGCACTCTCCCAGTAGAACTTTGCTGGCTCTCTCCAACATGCTGTATCAGCTCCTGCTTAAGCCAGTTGCCATGATCATTATTAGACATAGCCCATGGTACATAGACAGCCCGACTGGCTTCCTCTACGTTGCTATGGGCAACCACTCTCGGTCTCAGCCTTTGATCAGCCTCTCTTCTGGTAGATAACACAGGCTCCCCTCCGCTGGACCCGGTCTC
Source organism: Lithobates septentrionalis (assembly GCA_037952835.1). Lineage (NCBI taxonomy): Eukaryota > Metazoa > Chordata > Amphibia > Anura > Ranidae > Lithobates > Lithobates septentrionalis. The sequence goes on along the minus strand of JBBDGP010004537.1, from coordinate 74,792 downwards.
AAGCTGTGTCACTTTTACACTTTTCACAACAGCTGCTGGTTTAACTGCAGCAGCGTTGCCAGGGGCAACAACACCCATCTCCCAGGCATGGACATCCGGCAGCTCTCTTCTTACACTAAGGGTTGGGCTGCTCTCCTCTTTAACTTGGTTCAGTGCTGCCAGGTGCCGCTTGCACCAATCCTCTGCAGACTCAGACTTTGGTGGACTCTCCATACTCGCAGTCACCTGTGCACTCATTGCACCAGTGTTGCTAGGGACAACACCAGCCCTCTTTCTCCTTGGCAAACTCAGTTCAGGCACGTATGGGGTTCTCTCAGGCGGTAACAACCCCTCCAGCCACAGAGCTCCATCTATCATCTCAGCCATCCTTGCTTCTTTTAGGCGCTTTGATCGCCCCATACTCACAGTCACTCCAGAAAACTTTGCACAGTTCAGCAATAAATTGGAGCACTGTCTCTTTAAGGCTAGTCACCTTTCTTTTGCAGGTTCTCCTCACCTGCACACACAGATTATGCAGTCTCATGCATCAAAACACAGTTCATATAACAGATGAACTTACTTGATTGTAGGGATCTCAGATTGTGCCCACAGCACTTCTCCACCATGTGTAAAGGATTTGCATTGCATGTAGAGCTTGAAGGACACCGCCACTCGCTGGTTCTTCTTTTTAAGGGCTTTGTTTGCCCATTTTTATTAAAAGAAAGTTCCACAAACAAAGATAGGTTTCCCTCGCAGGGGTTTCAGCATTCCTTTTCATCAACAAAACTACATTCAGCCTAGTTGGCTCTCACTTGCAGCACTGCAGCTCTGGCCTTACACTCCAGGCCCTTGTCTGTCTCATACAGACTGTTTCACCGACCACCTTGGTGCACACAGCTTTGAAGCCCTTCAACGCACACAGCTTCTGGCTCCCTGGACGCACACAGCTAACAGCCTCTTGCTGCACTGGCTCCCACGTGGAGCCCTCCTGACTCCTGGTACTCAGACTTCCTATCTGCCGGGTGGAGCCCAGAACTATGGTCAGGTTACTACTAAAAGCCCAGCACACACCTGACCAATCAGTATGTTGACTGTTTTCAAAATCAGGACCCAGGACTGGGGACTTCATCCCACCTGGATCTCTCAGAAATCCCCAGGCTCCAGGTCCCAAAGTGGACCTCTCTAGGAAAAGAGGAAACTGAAAAGCCAGTTTCCGCTTCATGTTACAAGCTCCCTGGAGCCCCTCAACCCATCTGGTTGAGAATTCTGGGTCACATCCTCCTTCTAGACCCTGGCAGGGCAACGCTCTGCCACATATCCCCCCCCTGTTTCGACCCCGGAGGGGGCGTAACACACCAGCCAAACCTCTTCAAAATGGCACCTCTGTGCCAGTTACCACCAACAAGTGCCAAACCCAGTCTTAGGTGACATTCCTTATGTCCCCCTGCTACACTGACTTGGGTACTACAAAGACACCCCAGTGACTTTTTACGGGTGCGCTTCCAAAAACGCCATCTGCCCATTTTCCTTGGGGCCACACCTTCAAACACTTTAACACTAAGGGACTTACCAAGGACTTGGATATTGTTTCTCAACCTTTTTCTCTTTACTTCTAAAGTGGTCACATTTTTAAACACCTTTTTAGCCATAAGTGAGGGCACTTTTATTTGGGAATTAAACTCTTTTAATGATGCCTTGTTAAGCTTTGGGCCAGTGTCCTCAGACCTTTTACTCTTACAACTTGGGAGGTTCCTGGACCTCTGGAAATCTTTCCCAAAATTAGACTCCTGAACCTATATGGGGCCTATTTCTACTGCACTATTCCCTCTTCTGTGTTTGTCATACCATTATTCATCTTTCTGTATTTTATAAGATTAACAGCAACCATGTCTCCTTGACCATCAGGTCTACCTGTACCTTTGGACACCACATTATCATGCACCATTAACACATTACTTGGTTTTCTCAAACAATAGGTGCTGGAACTTAACCACGGCCCCACAAAACTCCTCCCCCTACACACACCCTCCAAATCCCATCAAATAGTGGGTGTGCTCTGTCAAATTTCACAAAAACAGTAGGAGGGTCTTAAAGGGGCATTAAATACCAGGATTGCATTACATACAGAGTGCAGAGCTGTCACTCGTAAACACAGAAATCAGACTTCTGTGATTACAAGTGATTGTGGTGAGCAGGCACCATAGGGTCTGAGCCAGAGGTGGTGGAACTGAGTTCCACCATGTTCCCACTAAAAAAAAAGCCCTGCTTGGTTCATCATTGAAAGACATATTCAAACCAACATTACACCTCTCAATATTGCACATGTCACCAATGCCTTTTTTTCCAGCATTTGCTAGGGCAGAGTCTGCAGAGGGCACACATACCGGAGGGCCGCCATCACCCACGGGAATATCACAAGAAGTCACCTCCCCTGGGTTCAACCACTCTGCAGGCAGCTGTCCTACCACTTTACCTGTTCTGATGCCATCTGTATTTTTAGCCACCTGAACAGGCAAGCTCTCGTCTGATCTACATACAATTTTTACCGCACTCTTTATCCGTTCCCCTGTCTCGGGACCTTATTAGGTTTGTCACCTAAACCAAACATTGGACTGGGGACCCCAGTCTCTTTAACCACCTCCGTTTGAGCCCCGATCAGGATCTCTGCTGCTTTCGGGTCCACACTTGGCCCTTCCATCTCACGCGGTTTGGCCACTGGTACCGTATATGTGCCCTTCACCAACAATGACAACTGACCAGCACCACCCTGGACTATAGCAGCAGAAATGCTTTCCACCTGGCTGTTAGGAGATGAAACCACAGACATTTTAGGCTCATTTTCAATTTCTCTCTCATATATTATATCTTCTGGACGTAATCCAGCAGCATACGCAGTGGCAACTTTTAACAAAAGTAACAAATTCAGGAATAAACCATTCCTGTCCTGTTCTTTGTTCTGCACAGCCTGCCATACAGTGTTCCACCTAGTGGTACTCCGCAGTACCAGACCGTGAAGGAGACACCCAAGGATAGATTGGCTGTACATCCCAAAGCTTAAGCATCTCCTTTAATACTTCTGTTATAAACCAGGCCCTTGACTCCAGATCTAAGTCCTTCCTGGGGACTTTCATGACACTGGGGATGCAGAAAGACTCACTTGCTGACACGTGAAAAGTTGCAACGGTTAAGGGAACCTCCTCCCAGCTGGAGGTAAACACAGCCTGGTGCTCCACCAGAGCACTGCCAGGTGCCTGACTCATACCCAACAGAACATTACCAGTGACAACCTCACTTTGACACTCGATGTCAACCTCGGTTTTGTGAAAAAAAGGGAGAGAAAAAAGTTGGGACTTTATATGATACACAGCACCTGGGTGGAATGAATCAACCAAAATGATAATTAAAACAGGCTAGGCTGTTGCAGAGGAATTGACCGTGGAGCGGGCTGTGCTGAGGTGGACAGGGTATTGAAGCGTGTGGCTTGTCTCCGTGTCTCTGCAGTGATGTACTGAGGAGCCGGACACAGAGCAGAAGCCCCCTTAGGGCTCATACTTATCACTACAAATGTGCTGAAGGGCGATCCACCCCAGATGATGTTCTGCTACCTCTATTCTCTTGTTTCTCCCGTTGCCCGCATAGCCGTCGCCTCAGCTCCCGGGGGGGGGTTGCTTTGTGCCTCCTAGCATCCTAGCACCTAGGAGTAAATCATTTTCATCATTACCTTCCAAGTTTTCTACAAGCTACTCATAGATACCTCCAATGTATAGCTGCTCCCGATGAGTGGAAACAACCCACGAAACGCGCCGAGCATTCATAATTGATGCTATGCCACAGCAATCATGTATATACTATGGGTTTTAATTGTCTGAAATAATCATATCACTATCAATGTAACATATCTCTTATCATGTTTTTTCATATATTGGGCGTGTGTTTGGATCATTATTTTTTATGTGCAACAATATTTATCATGTTACTTGTATTACTATGTGATTTACTAACCATGTTTTTCATAACCTGTACTGTACATATTGGTTTACTATTAATGTTGCCTTTATACCACGCCCAATTATGTTTAACAATAAATATTTTAATTACCATTTTGGTTGATTCATTCCACCCAGGTGCTATGTATCATATAAAGTCCCAACTTTTTTCTCTCCCTTTTTTTCTCAATGAACAGGGATGGAGACCTGTGTACTGTACAGTCATGGTCTCATATAAAGTCCCAATTTTCCTTTAGTTTATAAACCTCAGTTTTGTGGGTCACGGACAATGTCTCTGCTGTGCGCTCCCCCTTATTTGGTTCATCCTGCTCACGAGGGTTAACCCCTGCAGCAGCCACCGAGCCCTCCGGTACAAGCTGTTCTGCAGTCCCTCCTGCTGGCACAGTAGAAATTTTGTCCACCTTATTTTTGTGCATAAAAGCCTTATCTATCAGGGAGATAAGATTTTTACCCCAACTATCCCAATCTATTGTATGTGTGCTCCCTTCAGCGGTACTCCTCCGCACCGATCCATCTGCCCAAGGAGACACACAACAACAGACTGGCTTAGCTGCAGACACATTGCACCAGTCATTGTAAATCATGTCAGACTGTGATAACACAGGTTTTAACACAGCAGGTTGCAATACACCATATTCACCACCTTGCTCGGCTGGTGCTTCATAAACCTCACACACCTTTGCTTTTTTCACAGGTTGTGTTAACCCACCATTTACCTGCACATTTTTAGTACTAGCAGCTTGCAGTAACACATTACCATTACATGGTACAGTTCCACTCTGTCCCACCAGAGTGACATCGCAGTTGTCCAGGGCAACCTCCAACTCCAATACAGTTCCCTGGAGATTTCTGGGGACAACTGTGCTGTCTTACCACCAGTTGCTACAGGCAACAGCCCATTTGTGATGACTTTTGCTTTGAAAGAACCTGGGGTTTTCCCAACAGCAGCAAACTTTTCATTAACAGTAACACTTATAACATTTTTAGCTCTTGCAGGCTGTCCTAGCCCACTGCCAACTTGAGACTGACAGTCATTAGACATAACACTTTTAGTCATCAACACAGATTCTGTTTGGATTTTAACCCCTGCATTCCCACTGGGTAGGGAAAAGTAATCACCAAGCGCACATTCAGTGGCCCCACTAACTGGGGTCACTCTCACATCATCATGGACAGTCTTGTAACCAGTCCTTTTATACAAGAAATCAGCAGATCCAGCCATCATTTCATTAAAGACAGTCTTACCCACTGCAGTAGTTGGGGGCAGGGCCGGTACAAGGGGGGGGCGGAAGGGGAGGTGCCCTGGGCGGAACAAATTACCATGCAAAGGGGGGCGCTGCTAAACATGTTTTGGGCATACTGGGGTTACCGCCAACCGGCTGCACTATAATCCTGCACAGCTGTGTAAAAGGATGTGCCGAGTGCGCTCCTGCACCCGGCACAAGAATAGGACCTGTCTGACCCGGTCTTCCGTTCCCTGTCAGGCGGATCAGTGGAGTGATCTCTGCCCGACAGGCACTTCCGAGTCCCAGCGTGACGTCACTGGGAGGCGGGAAGAGAGAGAGAGGACCGTAGAGAGCTGCCGGGCACCGCAGTGAGTGCGACCCAGAGGAGGAACCAACCACGGCAACCAGGCAGTCAGTGCATCAATAGTAAGCAGATGAACATCATGTACAGATGAACCGGCTAACTCGGGGGGGGGGGGGGGAGAGGTGATATTATCCACATGCCGACCGGGCCGTAGCCAAAAGACGGCTACAGCGCGGTCGGCTTATCCTGGGAGGGCGTCCATGGACGTCCTCCCAGAATACTGCTCTCGTGCGCCCCCTGGGGCGCACACCCGAGAACATCCGTGACCGCCGGGTCCTCTGGACCCAGCGCATCACGGTAAACAGCCGCTGATCGCGGCCGTTTACCATGTGATCGCTCCGTCAAATGATGGAGCGATCACATGTAAACACTACACATGCAGCCCACAGCGCTGCAGCACTCCGATCCCTCCCCCTCTCCTCTCACACTGTACCGATCGGTACACCGAGGGGAGGGAGGAACCGGCGTCATGACGCCGGTTCCTCCCTCCCCACTGTGTACCGATTGGTACAGTGTGAGAGGAGAGGGGGAGGGATTGGATGGCTTCAGCACTGTGGGCTGCATGTGTAGTGCCCACAGCGCTGCTCAGTGACAAATACAGTCACATTCAGACATCCATCCATGCTCAGCCATCCCTCCATGCTCTAATGCCCTGCACTACTCTGCAATACCCTGCAATAACCCACAATACTCTGCAATACCCTGCACTACTCCGCAACACCCCGCACTACTCCGCACTACCCCGCACTACTCCGCACTACCCCGCAATACCCCTCAATACTCTGCAATACCCCGCAATACTCTGCAATACCCAGCCATACTCTGCAATACCCAGTCATACTCTGCAATACCCAGTCATACTCGGCGATACCCTGCAATACCCAGCCATGCTCAGCCATACTCGGCTGTACTCGGCCTCTGTATGTGGCCAGTAGGGATGAGCCGAACACCCCCCCGGTTCGGTTCGCACCAGAACCTGCGAACGGACCGAAAATTCGCACGAACGTTAGAACCCCATTGACGTCTATGGGACTCGAACGTTCAAAATCAAAAGTGCTCATTTTAAAGGCTAATTTGCATTGTATTGTCCTAAAAAGGGTTTGGGGACCCGGGTCCTGCCCCAGGGGACATGTATCAATGCAAAAAAAACTTTTTAAAATGGCCGTTTTTTCGGGAGCAGTGATTTTAATGATGCTTAAAGTAAAAAAAAAAAAGTGAAATATTCCTTTATATATCGTACCTGGGGTGTGTCTATAGTATGCCTGTAAAGTGGCTCGTGTTTCCCGTGTTTAGAACAGTCCCCGCACAAAATGTCATTTTTAAAGAAAAAAATCTCATTTAAAACTGCTTGCGGGTTTAATGTAATGTCGGGTCCTGGCAATATGGATGAAAATCAGTGAGACAAACAGCATGGGTACCCCCCAGTCCATTACCGGCCCTTTGGGTCTTGTATGGATATTAAGGGGAACCCCGCACCCAAATTAAAATAAGGAAAGGTGTGGGGCCACCAGGCCCTATATACTCTGAACAGCAGTATACAGGCGGTGCAAACAAGACAGGGACTGTAGGTTTGTTGTTAAGTAGAATCTGTTTGTAATTTTGAACGGGTACATTTTTAACGTGTTTAGCTCCAGCCAAAAAATCTTTTTTAAGCTTTTTGGAAAACATAGGGAAGGGTTATCACCCTTGTGACATTTGTTTTGCTGTCTTTCCTCCTCTTCAGAAGATTTCACCTCACTTTTTGTCCCAATGACAAATGTTTTTTGAAAATTTGGGTTTTTTTTGGAACAAGGATTGGAAAGCATCAGTGGAAAGGAGAAATGTTTTTCCCATATTAACTCTTACGGGAGAGAATTTCCCTTCCTAGGGGTAGATTTCATCTCACTTCCTGTTGTCTCCTTCCGTTTGCAAGTAGGAGTCGTTTGTAAGTTAGATGTTAGAAAGTAGGGGCCTGCCCTATATACTCAGCAGAAATTTGGGCCTTAGGTGTTGTTGTGGCCACAACACTGTAAGCCCTCACAGGGCCCTGCTGTGAAATATTAGATCAAGAATTGTAATTACATGCCCCTGTTGAACAGGGGCAGAAAAATTGGGCCTTTGGTGGTGGTGGTGGTGCTGGTGCCACAACACTGTAAGTCCTCACTCGCTCTTGGTGGGCGCAGAAATGGGCCCTGTTGTGAAATATTAAATCAAGAATTGTAATTACATGCCCCTGTTGAACAAGGGCAGAAAAATTGGGCCTTTGGTGGTGGTGGTGGTGCTGGTGCCACAACACTGTAAGTCCTCACTCGCTCTTGGTGGGTGCAGAAATGGGCCCTGCTGTGAAATATTAGATCAAGAATTGTAATTACATGCCCCTGTTGAACAGGGGCTGAAAAATTGGGCCTTAGGCACTGGTGCTGGTGCCACAACACTGCAACCCCTCACAGACACTCTAGTTGGAACGCAGGAACGAGCCCTGCTGCAAAGTATTGCATCAAAAATTGTAATTACACGCCCCTGTTAAACAGGGGCTGAAAAATTGGGCCTTAGGCACTGGTGCTGGTGCCACAACACTGCAACCCCTCACAGACACTCTAGTTGGAACGCAGGAACGAGCCCTGCTGCAAAGTATTGCATCAAAAATTGTAATTACACGCTCCTGTTAAACAAGGGCTGAAAAATTGGGCCTTAGGCACTGGTGCTGGTGCCACAACACTGCAACCCCTCACAAATACTCTAGTTGTAACGCAGAAACGAGCCCTGCTGCAAAGCATTGCATCAAAAATTGTAATTACACGCCCCTGTTAAACAGGGGCTGAAAAATTGGGCCTTAGGCACTGGTGGTGGCGCCCAGAACCAAAAATGTTCTTACAAGCTATCAGCGTGATGATTGAGGAGGAAGAGGATAATTACTCAGGGATAGTCACTCAGAATCAGCATAGGCAGTCTTTGAAGGGATCTGATATTTCAAAAACAATTATTCGGTTACATCAGCATCAGGTGCTTGGTAGCTGGTGGTGATCCAAGACTGATTAATTTTTATGAAGGTCAGTCGATCGACCGAGTCGGTGGACAGACGCACCCTGTGATCGGTTACAAAGCCTCCAGCAGCAATGAATGTGCGTTCCGAAAGAACGCTGGATGCAGGACAGGCCAGTAGCTCAATTGCATACTGTGCAAGCTCTGGCCAGTGATCCATCCTCAAGACCCAGTAACCCAGAGGATTTTTGGTGGGAAAGGTGTCCAAGTCAAATCTTGCCCCTAGGTATTCCTGCACCATGTAAAACAGACACTGGCGATGGTTGCTGGAACCGATCATACCTTGGGGCTGCGGACCAAAAAATTGTCTGAACGCATCGGTCAGACGGCCACCTTCTCCACCGCTCCTACTTTGACTGACCGAAGCCTCAGCAACACGTTGTCCAGAAACAGGAGTTTGTAACCTCCCAGTCTCTGGGAACGCATTGCACAGACCTTTCTGCAAGGCCTCCCGAAGATGTTTCATCCTGTGCTCCCTCTGCGATGGCAAGATAAGGTCCGCAACCTTACCCTTGTAATGTGGATCAAGGAGGGTTGCCAGCCAGTATTGGTCCTTCTCCTTGATACCACGAATACGAGGATCCTTACGCAAGCTTTGCAGGATCAGGGATGCCATGCAGCGTAGGTTTGCTGAGCCATTCGGTCCGGAGTCCTCTGGGTCACTAAGGACGACATGGTCCGCAGCCACCTCCTCCCAGCCACGTACAAGTCCATGTGTTTCTTGGGACTGATCCCTTAAAGACTGCTGCTGATGCTGAGTGCCAGGCTCCACCTCCATACTGACACAATCTTCTTCCTCCTCCTCCTCCTTCTCCTCTTCCTGTGTGATCGGCGGGCACGCAGGAACACTGTCTGGATAAAGGGGGCCTTGAGAGCTAAGGAAGTCCTCCTCTTCCTGCCTCTGTTCTGCCTCAAGTGCCCTGTCCATTATTCCACGCAGCGTGTGCTCCAACAGGTGGATAAGGGGGACAGTGTCACTGATGCATGCACTGTCACTGCTCACCATCCTCGTGGCCTCCTCAAATGGTGACAGGACAGTGCATGCATCCCTGATCATGGCCCACTGGCATGGGGAAAAAAAACCAAGCTCCCCTGACCCTGTCCTGGTGCCATAGTCGCACAGGTACTCATTGATGGCCCTCTGCTGCGTGTGCAGCCGCTGCAGCATGGCCAACGTTGAGTTCCACCTGGTGGGCATGTCACAGATTAGGCGGTTCTTGGGCAGGTTAAACTCCTTTTGGAGGTCCGCCAGCTGAGCACTGGCATTATATGATCGTCGGAAATGCACACAGACTTTCCTGGCCTGCCTCAGGACATCCTGTAAGCCCAGGTACCTGCCCAAGAACCGCTGCACCACCAAGTTAAGGACATAAGCCAAACAGGGCACATGGGTCATTTGTCCCTGTCGGAGGGCAGAGAGGAGGTTGGTGCCATTGTCACAAACCACCATTCCTGCCTTAAGTTGGCGTGGCGTCAACCACCTCTCAACCTGCCCCTGCAGAGCTGACAGAACCTCTGCCCCAGTGTGGCTCCTGTCCCCCAAGCACACCAGCTCAAGCACCGCATGGCATCTTTTGGCCTGCGTACTTGCGTAGCCCCTTGAACAGCTACGGAGCACCGCTGGTTCCGAGGACAAAGCACAGGAAGAGGCCATGGAGGAAGAAGAAGAGGAGGGGGTGGAGGAGAGAGGTGTGTCACAATCATTAGCATTTTGGAGGCGTGGTGGCGGAACAACCTCCAACACTACTGCACCTTGTCCTGCATCCTTCCCAGCTGCCAGCAGAGTCACCCAATGCGCCGTGAAACTTAGGTAACGTCCCTGTCCATGCCTGCTGGACCATGAGTCAGCGGTAATATGCACCTTACCGCTGACCGCCCTGTCCAGCGAGGCATGGACATTGCCTTCCACATGCCGGTAGAGAGCCGGAATCGCCTTCTGTGAGAAAAAGTGGCGTTTGGGTACCTGCCACTGAGGAACCGCACATTCCACAAACTCATGGAAGGGGGCAGAGTCTACCAACTGAAAAGGCAGCAGTTGAAGTGCTAGCAATTTTGCCAAGCTAGCATTCAACCGCTGGGCATGTGGATGGCTGGGAGCAAACTTCTTTCGGCGGTGCAGCAGCTGGGGCAGGGAAATTAGCCTGGTACAATCTGACGTCGGCGTACCAAAAGCAGATTGCCCACAAGTACTTGGCTGTGACACACCTAATTCTACACCTTCATTCCTCTCAGTGCAGGTCTCAGAGAGGACTGAAGGTATAGTGGAGTTGGAGATCTCAGCTGATGAGGAGCAAGGAGAGGTCCTCTTTGTTCTTTGGTGTGGGTCTTTTAGATACGCTTGCCAACGAACTGCATGGCAGGTCAACATATGTCTGGTCAAGCATGTGGTACCCAAGCGGGAGATGTTTTGGCCACGCGAGATACGCTTGAGACATATGTTGCAAATAGCAGCGGTGCGATCTGATGCACTTGTCTCAAAAAAGGCCCACACCAAAGAACTTTTTGAATAACGCGCAGAGACTGCAGCGCCCTGCACATGTGGAGCTTTGGGGTGTGATGCAGTCAATGTGCTGCCCTTAGGCTGGCCCCTGGAGGGCATCCTGCCTCGTTGGTGATGTGCCGCCTCCTCCTCCTCCTCCTCTCCTATCAGGCACCCACGTTGAGTCAGTGACCTCATCATCCCCTCCCTCCTCATCACTGGAGCAAACCTGGCAGTATGCTGCAGCTGGGGGAGCATGACTGCCAGATTGCTGTCCTTCTTGGGCACCCCCTCTGTCCGTGCTCATATTACTGCCTTCATGGAGCTCAGTATCATCATCAGAGCCTTCCAAACGCTGGGCATCCTCCTGGAGCATGTACCCAACACTGTGGTCAAACAGTTCGAGGGACTCCTCAGGAGGACATGGTGGGGCTAGGGAAGGAGTCCCTGATGACATTGAGCCGAGGGAAGGGGCCGCTGCTTTGCCAAAGTACCCTGGGCATGGGTGAGAGAGGATGAGGAGGATGAGGACGGCTTGGTCATCCACTCGACCAAGTCTTCCGCATGTTGCGGCTCAACACGGCCAGCTGCCGAAAAAAAGGCCAAGCGTGTCCCACGGCCACGTGCTGATGAGGATGCACCGTCTCCACGACCAGCACTAGACACAGAGCCTGCTTGCCCTCTCTTATTGGCTTGTGACTGTCTGCCTCTCCTTCTTGGCCTTCCAGACATACTAATGGTCTGTAGCTGCACTAAGCTGGGATATATATATATATATATATATATATATATGTATGTACTGATACTGCAGCTAGCAAAATCAACTGCCTGCCTGTAGTATGAGAACACCACCAACCTTCTACAGGTAGCTTTAACTGAACACTGTGCAGAGCTCGCAAAATACTAACTTGTAGCTTTTTTAGCTGCCTGCGGTAGTGATAGGATCAGGAAAACACCACCAACCTTCTACAGGTAGCTTTAGCTGAACACTGTGCAGAGCTCGCAAAAAAATAACTTGTAGGTTTAGCTGAACACTGTGAGGAGGACGCACAGCACTAACTTGTAGTTTTAGCTGAACACTGTGCAGAGGGTCTCACCCCACTAACTTGTAGTTTTAGCTGAACACTGTGAGCAGGACGCACCGCATTAACTTGTAGTTTTAGCTGAACACTGTGAGCAGGACGCACTGCACTAACTTGTAGCTTTAGATGAACACTGTGCAGAGGTCTCACTACACTAACTTGTAGGTTCAGCTGAACACTGTGAGGAGGACGCACCACACTAACTTGTAGTTTTAGCTGAACACTGTGAGCAGGACGCACCCCACTAACTTGTAGTTTTAGCTGAACACTGTGAGCAGGACGCACCCCACTAACTTGTAGTTTTAGCTGAACACTGTGAGCAGGACGCACCCCACTAACTTGTAGTTTTAGCTGAACACTGTGAGCAGGACGCACAGCACTAACTTGTAGTTTTAGCTGAACACTGTGAGCAGGACGCACCCCACTAACTTGTAGCTTTAGATGAACACTGTGCAGAGGTCTCACTACGCTAACTTGTAGGTTTAGCTGAACACTGTGAGGAGGACGCACCCCACTAACTTGTAGTTTTAGCTGAACACTGTGCAGAGGGTCTCACCCCACTAACTTGTAGTTTTAGCTGAACACTGTGAGCAGGACCCACCGCACTAACTTGTAGTTTTGGCTGAACACTGTGAGCAGGACGCACTGCACTAACTTGTAGCTTTAGATGAACACTGTGCAGAGGTCTCACTACACTAACTTGTAGGTTTAGCTGAACACTGTGAGGTGGACGCACCACACTAACTTGTAGTTTTAGCTGAACACTGTGAGCAGGACGCACAGCACTAACTTGTAGTTTTAGCTGAACACTGTGAGCAGGACACACCGCACTAACTTGTAGTTTTAGCTGAACACTGTGAGCAGGACGCACCGCACTAACTTGTAGTTTTAGCTGAACACTGTGAGCAGGACGCACCCCACTAACTTGTAGTTTTAGCTGAACACTGTGAGCAGGACGCACTGCACTAACTTGTAGCTTTAGATGAACACTGTGCAGAGGTCTCACTACACTAACTTGTAGGTTTAGCTGAACACTGTGAGGTGGACGCACCACACTAACTTGTAGTTTTAGCTGAACACTGTGAGCAGGACGCACCCCACTAACTTGTAGTTTTAGCTGAACACTGTGAGCAGGACGCACCCCACTAACTTGTAGTTTTAGCTGAACACTGTGAGCAGGACGCACCCCACTAACTTGTAGTTTTAGCTGAACACTGTGAGCAGGACGCACAGCACTAACTTGTAGTTTTAGCTGAACACTGTGAGCAGGACGCACCCCACTAACTTGTAGCTTTAGATGAACACTGTGCAGAGGTCTCACTACACTAACTTGTAGGTTTAGCTGAACACTGTGAGGAGGACGCACCCCACTAACTTGTAGTTTTAGCTGAACACTGTGCAGAGGGTCTCACCCCACTAACTTGTAGTTTTAGCTGAACACTGTGAGCAGGACCCACCGCACTAACTTGTAGTTTTGGCTGAACACTGTGAGCAGGACGCACTGCACTAACTTGTAGCTTTAGATGAACACTGTGCAGAGGTCTCACTACACTAACTTGTAGGTTTAGCTGAACACTGTGAGGTGGATGCACCACACTAACTTGTAGTTTTAGCTGAACACTGTGAGCAGGACGCACAGCACTAACTTGTAGTTTTAGCTGAACACTGTGAGCAGGACACACCGCACTAACTTGTAGTTTTAGCTGAACACTGTGAGCAGGACGCACCGCACTAACTTGTAGTTTTAGCTGAACACTGTGAGCAGGACGCACAGCACTAACTTGTAGTTTTAGCTGAACACTGTGAGCAGGACACACCGCACTAACTTGTAGTTTTAGCTGAACACTGTGAGCAGGACGCACCGCACTAACTTGTAGTTTTAGCTGAACACTGTGAGCAGGACGCACCCCACTAACTTGTAGTTTTAGCTGAACACTGTGAGCAGGACGCACTGCACTAACTTGTAGCTTTAGATGAACACTGTGCAGAGGTCTCACTACACTAACTTGTAGGTTTAGCTGAACACTGTGAGGTGGACGCACCACACTAACTTGTAGTTTTAGCTGAACACTGTGAGCAGGACGCACCCCACTAACTTGTAGTTTTAGCTGAACACTGTGAGCAGGACGCACCCCACTAACTTGTAGTTTTAGCTGAACACTGTGAGCAGGACGCACCCCACTAACTTGTAGTTTTAGCTGAACACTGTGAGCAGGACGCACAGCACTAACTTGTAGTTTTAGCTGAACACTGTGAGCAGGACGCACCCCACTAACTTGTAGCTTTAGATGAACACTGTGCAGAGGTCTCACTACGCTAACTTGTAGGTTTAGCTGAACACTGTGAGGAGGACGCACCCCACTAACTTGTAGTTTTAGCTGAACACTGTGCAGAGGGTCTCACCCCACTAACTTGTAGTTTTAGCTGAACACTGTGAGCAGGACCCACCGCACTAACTTGTAGTTTTGGCTGAACACTGTGAGCAGGACGCACTGCACTAACTTGTAGCTTTAGATGAACACTGTGCAGAGGTCTCACTACACTAACTTGTAGGTTTAGCTGAACACTGTGAGGTGGATGCACCACACTAACTTGTAGTTTTAGCTGAACACTGTGAGCAGGACGCACAGCACTAACTTGTAGTTTTAGCTGAACACTGTGAGCAGGACACACCGCACTAACTTGTAGTTTTAGCTGAACACTGTGAGCAGGACGCACCGCACTAACTTGTAGTTTTAGCTGAACACTGTGAGCAGGACGCACCCCACTAACTTGTAGTTTTAGCTGAACACTGTGAGCAGGACGCACTGCACTAACTTGTAGCTTTAGATGAACACTGTGCAGAGGTCTCACTACACTAACTTGTATAAAGGGGTTGAGGGGCGGGACTGACATATATCTCCTAACAGAGTCATTATGTATGTTTTTAGATTATTTTTCCTACTTATCTTATCTTTACTATTATTTCTAATGGCGCTTTAATGCGCAAGCTACTTTTATGAGTATTCCCTGCAATGCAATTAATCATGTTATTACGTGACCCGTGTACATGTAAAATACTGTTTTAAACCTTGGTTGGACAATGCATTTATATGTGATATGTAATTTGAGGTATTGATATACTATTTATGTACTGAACTGTATATCCCCAACCTATGTTCTAAGAAATGGCTCAATCAATAAACCATTTTCTAAATTCATTTCTCTAATGCATCCGTGTGCTTCACTCAAAGTCCCGCCCCTCAACCCCTTTATACATACTCATATGGGATGGAGGATGGGATCTGTACGGCCCCCTTCCTCACACAAAGTCCCACCTTTTGTTATTTTCTTAATTTTTGTTCAACCTACAGGGATGGAAAGCACACGGCTGCAATGCTAATATAGCCCTAATACTTGTTATGGCTGCTTCTCAGCCGTTTACACTATTCCCTTATTTCCTTTCCAGTTCTCCCTGTGCAATAGGTGGTTATTTGCACATACAACTGGAACAACTTACCTTACCACCCCACCCCCCCATCCATCTCAATAATACTCTTTATATTTTTTCTAATGCCACTTTCCTATATGTGTAGTGTGAGCACGCATGGGGGTCACTGGCCGTCACTGGCCGTCATTGGGCATATCCTGTGTCACTCCTGTTACTTCCCGGAGCTGTGACTAGCACTGTGGGTTTTCCCACCGCCCCCTCCTCCCATAGGGTGGGCGGGATTTCCCCCACTGCTCGTCAGCGTCATGCAATCAGTGTCAGCTGTTTGGTGTCTACTCGGCACCTATAAATCAGCTGACCGGCTTTTCCATCTCCAGCAGTGGGGAGACCAGGTTGACGCCCAGGGCTGGTTATGCCGGGCTCCTTTGGTGTGTTCCCTGTTCCTCACTTGGCTACAGCATGACGTTGGAGGTCGGATCTGGACGGCTCACCCGGCTGGGGCTTTTTTTCCCCCCAAGGTGTGATTGGCACCTCTGTCTTTGATGCCTAGTTTCATCCTCACACCACTTTCTATGGCTTTCTTGTCCAATTTCACTGTGCAGCAGGCAATCTTTTTTCACTTTATTTATCCTCATTTGCTTTTCCCCCTTTTCCTCCCCCTTCTCTCTTTCCTCCTCTCTTCCCATTGCCCATCTTTTCTCTCCCTTTCCTTTCTTCTCTTCACTTCTCTTTGTTCCCTCACTATGATCCTCATCATTTCTCACTCTCCATCACTGCACATTCCCCCATATTCCTTTTCTATTTCAGTGCACTTCATTCACTGGCTGTTTTTTCTCCAGCAGGTTCCCCCACCTGGGGCCATTTACTTCTCCCATGCACCAAACCTCCCATTCACCTCTTTCCCGTCACCACTTGGGGATATTGCCGCTGCTGGCTGCGCTGCCGGGTCGGGCCCCCTCAGCTCCGGGGAGTGGCATCCTTGGCCGGATTGTCTTGTGCGGCGATGGTCTCTCCCATGCGCGGTCACGCTCATGTAAGTTTGTGGGACAAGTGCATGGATATGTGTGGGGGTTTTCACATTTTTCTGCATTTGCCCACGCATTTTTTCAGATAACCACCCATGTCCCTATTTTTCATCCTTTTAGATAACCAATACGGTTTTGCTCCTGACGAGTGACTTTAAGGTCCCGAAACGCGTAGAGCTAACAACTACCGTTACAAAAGTGCATTCATGAATCTACCACGGCCGTTTCTCTTTACCAAGTATATTTTCTCCTTTTTCCCCAAGTGATGCTTTAATGCATCCATTTTTGTTTTCCAGTATCATTTACACTGCAATTAATCACGCTCTGAAGTGACCCGTGCAACTGTTAAATACTGACATATATCTCCTAACAGAGTCATTATGTATGTTTTTAGATTATTTTTCCTACTTATCTTATCTTTACTATTATTTCTAATGGCGCTTTAATGCGCAAGCTACTTTCATGAGTATTCCCTGCAATGCAATTAATCATGTTATTACGTGACCCGTGTACTTGTAAAATACTGTTTTAAACCTTGGTTGGACAATGCATTTATATGTGATATATAATTTGAGGTATTGATATACTATTTGTACTGAACTGTATACCCCCAACCTATGTTCTAAGAAATGACTCAATCAATAAACTATTTTCTAAATTTATTTCTCTAATGCATCTGTGTGCTTCACTCAAAGTCCCGCCCCTCAACCCCTTTATACATACTCATATGGGATGGAGGATGGGATCTGTACGGCCCCCTTCCTCACACAAAGTCCCACCTTTTGTTATTTTCTTAATTTTTGTTCACACTAACTTGTAGGTTTAGCTGAACACTGTGAGGTGGACGCACCACACTAACTTGTAGTTTTAGCTGAACACTGTGAGCAGGACGCACCCCACTAACTTGTACTTTTAGCTGAACACTGTGAGCAGGACGCACCCCACTAACTTGTAGTTTTATCTGAACACTGTGAGGTGGACGCACCACACTAACTTGTAGTTTTAGCTGAACACTGTGAGCAGGACGCACCCCACTAACTTGTAGTTTTAGCTGAACACTGTGAGCAGGACGCACCCCACTAACTTGTAGTTTTAGCTGAACACTGTGAGCAGGATGCACAGCACTAACTTGTAGTTTTATCTGAACACTGTGAGCAGGAGGCACCCCACTAACTTGTAGTTTTAGCTGAACACTGTGAGGTGGACGCACCACACTAACTTGTAGTTTTAGCTGAACACTGTGAGCAGGACGCACCCCACTAACTTGTAGTTTTAGCTGAACACTGTGAGCAGGACGCACCCCACTAACTTGTAGTTTTAGCTGAACACTGTGAGCAGGACGCACCGCACTAACTTGTAATTTTAGCTGAACACTGTGAGAAGGACGCACCGCACTAACTTGTAGCTTTAGATGAACACTGTGCAGAGGTCTCACTACACTAACTTGTAGGTTTAGCTGAACACTGTGAGGTGGACGCACCACACTAACTTGTAGTTTTAGCTGAACACTGTGAGCAGGACACACAGCACTAACTTGTAGTTTTAGCTGAACACTATGAGCAGGACGCACCGCACTAACTTGTAGTTTTAGCTGAACACTGTGAGCAGGACACACCCCACTAACTTGTAGTTTTAGCTGAACACTGTGAGCAGGACGCACCACACTAACTTGTAGTTTTAGCTGAACACTGTGGGCAGGACGCACTGCACTAACTTGTAGCTTTAGATGAACACTGTGCAGAGGTCTCACTACACTAACTTGTAGCTTTAGATGAACACTGTGCAGAGGTCTCACTACACTAACTTGTAGGTTTAGCTGAACACTGTGAGGTGGACGCACCACACTAACTTGTAGTTTTAGCTGAACACTGTGAGCAGGACGCACTACACTAACTTGTAGTTTTAGCTGAACACTGTGAACAGGACGCACCGCACTAACTTGTAGTTTAAGCTGAACACTGTGAGCAGGACGCACCCCACTAACTTGCAGTTTTAGCTGAACACTGTGAGCAGGACGCATCCCACTAACTTGTAGTTTTAGCTGAACACTGTGAGCAGGACACACAGCACTAACTTGTAGTTTTAGCTGAACACTGTGAGCAGGACGCACCACACTAACTTGTAGTTTTAGCTGAACACTGTGAGCAGGACGCACCCCACTAACTTGTAGTTTTAGCTGAACACTGTGAGCAGGACGCACCCCACTAACTTGTAGTTTTAGCTGAACACTGTGAGCAGGACGCACAGCACTAACTTGTAGTTTTATCTGAACACTGTGAGCAGGACGCACCCCACTAACTTGTAGTTTTAGCTGAACACTGTGAGGTGGACGCACCACACTAACTTGTAGTTTTAGCTGAACACTGTGAGCAGGACACACCCCACTAACTTGTAGTTTTAGCTGAACACTGTGAGCAGGACGCACCCCACTAACTTGTAGTTTTAGCTGAACACTGTGAGCAGGACGCACCGCACTAACTTGTAGTTTTAGCTGAACACTGTGAGAAGGACGCACCGCACTAACTTGTAGCTTTAGATGAACACTGTGAGCATGACGCACTGCACTAACTTGTAGTTTTAGCTGAACACTGTGCAGAGGTCTCACTACACTAACTTGTAGTTTTAGCTGAACACTGTGAGCAGGACGCACTGCACTAACTGTAAATAGTCTAGCTGCCTGACTGTGGTACTAATAGGATCAAAAGAACACCAGCAATTTTCTTCAGGTAGCTGTAAATACTGTAACAAGACAAGCCTGCCTGTCAGTAAGAAGATAACAGGAACGGATCTAGCTAAACTGAATACAGTGTGTATATATATATATATATATATATATATATATATATATATATATATATATATATATATATATATGCAACACCTGGGATGCATATATATACACAATACACTGTAAGTGCAGCTAACTGACTGACTGTTCTGCCTAATCTATCTAACTTAAATCAAATGACACTGTCTGTCTCTCTCTCTCTCTATCTATGAACGCCGGAACACACACTACACAGGGCCGCCGTGCAGGCGGCCTTATATAGTGTGGGGCGTGTACTAAATCCCCTGAGCCATAATTGGCCAAAGCCACCCTGGCTTTGGCCAATTACAGCTCTCTCTACTGACGGCGCTGTGATTGGCCAAGCATGCGGGTCATAGTGCATGCTTGGCTAATCATCAGCCAGCAATGCACTGCGATGCCGCAGTGAATTATGGGCCGTGACGCGCCACACGGCCCATATCGTTCGCAATTCGGCGAACGGGCGAACAGACGATGTTCGAGTCGAACATGGGTTCGACTCGAACACGAAGCTCATCCCTACTTTCCACAACAGTTACAGTTGCAGTCTGATGTGTTGACTAATTATGTAACCACTTTATCACGAGAATTAACCTGAATGCATGTCCAGGTGTTTTCTTCCATTCCAGATCCTGAATTAGATACAGGAACACACCAACTACTGTCTGGAGATCCTTGAGCCAAGATATGATGGTCCATTCCAAGTTTTGCTGACCACAGCCACCTCAGTCAAGTTGGCCAGAAAGAACACCCGAATGCACGCTTATCACTGCAGGAGAGCGTGTTTTCGGGTGCTGCATATCCTTTTTCTGTTTCATCTGGGGGGAGGGGCACAGGAGGAGGCTATCACAAAAATGATAACATAATTACATTTTGGTATAACTCTTCAGGTACACATGTGACCACCTTTACTTTAGATTACTGTGACATAATACCTTGTCCGTTTGACCCTTCATGGCAATGTCATCGGTACAGTGACATCCTTGACGGTAAGGACATATGTATGCCACACAGACAGTTACTCGGGACAGAGTTGTGGTTCCAGGGGGGGGCCAGTGGGTTGGAACACAGGGCCAGACTGGGCGACCACAGAGTGTATTAGACAAGAAAGATGAAAATAGAAAGCCCCTGATAAGCAGAATGACTTTGCAGAAGACAGGTATTAAACCGGGTCCAGTCCCTTGGTGTTGTGTATTGGATCTGTGAATATTTGAAAATCAGGACCAGATTAGAGGGAATCTGGACCAGTGAATGTGCCCTTGCAAAGGTCATTATGCCCCCCCCCCATATCCTAACCGAAGATACCCCTGATACATACACTGACCCAGCACACAGTCAGAGAAGGAAGCGAGCAGTTCTCTCCGGAAGCTTTGACCCTCATGTATACATAGATGCCATAGGGGTTCCAAGAGGGATCCCTGATGAGTTTAAAGCCAGGGACCAGGTAAAAGCTGGTTTTGAGTCTTTGATCCCCATAACAACTGTCAACAAGAATGTAGATTGGATTAACTACACATATTATAACCAACAGAGATTTCTAAATTACACTAAAGATGCCCTCCATGGAATTGCTGACCAAGTAGCCCCCACTTCCTACATGACATTCCAGGACCGGATGGCCTTAGACATGGTGCTAGCTGGGAAAGGAGGTGTTTTGTAAAATCATAGGAAAAAACGGGAACCTGCTGCACCTACATTCCTGATAATACTGGCCCAAATGGTAAGGTTACTTTAGCTATAAAGAAATTAGAAGATCTGTCATTGGAGTTGAAGAAGAACTCAGGTATCACAGACCCATGGGATCAATACTTTAGCTGGATGAGTGGGTGGCAGAAGGTGCTCGCCCAGATAGGGGTAAGAGTATTAATAATCCTGGTTCTTTTAGCCCTGATTGTATGCTGTATTCTACCTTTTGTAAAAAAGTTAACGAGCAAGGCTGTAGACAATAGCACACCTACATTTCTCCACCAAGAAGAAGAGGACCTCCTTATGATGAAAGATGACAAACCCTTCACTCCTCTACAGTCACTCCCTGTCCAAAATCTCACAATCCTATAGGGTTATAGGGATAGATAGCGCCTGACTGCACCTCTTCAGCTGTATCGAGGAGGGAAGTGAACAGTTGCTGCCCAATTCTATATACAGCCTAAAAGAGTTGCTGAGGAGAAGGGCCAGGCCAAAGTAGGACCTTTAGTATTAGGGACAGGAAAGAGAAAATAGCCATTTTAGGGGGGACTGTGAAGGAATGTGATGTAGATAATAATAATAATAATCTGAAAATGTCTATTTTCTTATGTGTATACATATTTTTTCCTTACTCATTATGTAAGTATACAGGTTTGCTCTGTTCCTATATTTTCTCAAGATGGCGGGTACCCCCTACATCCCACACATCAGAAGAACGCGGAACTTAAGATAAAACTAAGGACAGCCAAACCTCGTTATGAAGATTGTACATCTTCTTTTCTATCTTAACCAATGAGATGTACCTATTAGACTAACATAGCAATGACGTATTTGCGCGTATAAAACATTAGCACCGCCTTGAATAAATCAGAAGTGTAAAAGGTAACGGTGCTGAGCTTGTCTCAGAGTGTTTACTTTTATATGCATGCATAGCCACACATTCCAATTAGAGACAGCAGCAGATAACCTTGGGCTCGATTGGAGCTCTTAATCATAACCTTAACACCCCTATGAATCAGGGACGATGTTTTCACCTTGAACTTCTCCTTTGCAGAAAATTGTCTCAGGTGTGCAAGGTCTAAACGAGAAAAAAGAAAGAAAGGGCGCACCAGCCATGTGCATTATCCTTTTTTTTTTTTTAAATTCTCTTTATTGATTTTTAATAGATTTTCAAAAACAGAACCTTGGGGCATTCCCCGGCTCAAAAAGTACCATGTAAATCGGTACCTAACAACAGGTTATCTGCCTAAAACAGTGCTGTTATCGACAGAAAAACAGATAAAATACAAAACAAAAACTAAAAAACAAAACAAAAACTAGATATCACTGCTCAACCACTCCAATTGGAGAGATTATGAAAGGAGAATGTGCAACTCGTCTTCGATGAAGGTGAGGTTTCCCAAGGGGGGATTCTGGTACTAGGCCTAGGACATTAAAGGTTCAACTATAGGGTTGTCACAAGGGTCTTAGCAAGTGTTAGCACAGAAGGGGGAGTTAATGGGTGTCAGATTTACCGTCTACTCTTGAGCGGCATTAGTAGAGGCAGAGTCAAGCCATAGTTTCCATATTTTGTCAAACTTAGCAGTACACCCACGGGAGTGGTATGTGGCTTTATATAATGGTATTGTAGAATTGACCAGGGCTTTCCAAGAGGGCATCAGGTTGTTTCCATTTTAGTAATATTACTTTACGGGCGTAAAAGAGTAGAAGTCCTATGAGGGTCTTAGTTGCTGTGCGGTGCGCTAAAGAGCCCACCAGGCCAAGTAAGCAGACCGGTACAGTCAGCGGGATTGGGATTGTTAGCAGCGAGGTTATAAATTGCGTCACCTCTACCCAGAAAGAGTGCACTTTGGGACAGGACCACAACATATGACAGAAACCGGCCTCTAGATTACCACATTTCCAACAGCTAGGATAGGCCCCAGTATAAATTTTGTTCAGCCGTTGCAGCGTTAAATACACCCGGTGTAGAATCCGGAATTGAATTAAACGGTCCTTTACTGCCACTAATTGAAGAAAAGGGTATTCCCACATATCCTCCCAGTCCTCTGTATCTAGTTCAGGGAAGTCAGCCCTCCATTTATCTTGGAGAGTTTCAAGCCCAAAATGCATTGATGGTAATAGTGCCTTATATATGGTGGATAGGGGTTTTACCAGCTCATCATTCCGGAGGAGGGATTCTAAAGTGGAGTGAAGGAGTAATGGTGGTTGAGATTCGAATTGGGAAGAGAAGGCATGTCTAAGCTGTAGATATCTAAAGAAGTAACAATTGGGTAAGTCATGGTTCTGTTTGAGAGTGTCAAAGGGAAGGATAGCCCCGTCTTTACATATATGGTCGAGTATCTTAATGCCCCTTGTTGCCCATAAGCTCGGATCAGGTATAGTGTGAAACTCAGCGAGGAGCGGATTGAGCCACAAGGGAGTATCCGGGGACCATCTGTTTGGTTCTGTTTTATGTTTACAAACTTGCAATTGCCACACCTTTATCACTGAAGTCATAGAGTGTGTGAGATTCGCTGGCGCTCTGGGACCTCTGTATAGTGCATTTCTCAGTGATTCAAAGGACCCCAGCGATGCTGCCTCCAGCACCACCGAGGCGTTTGTATCATCAGAGATTACCCAATTATGTGCGTGGACAAGTAGGACTGCAAAGAAATATTTTTGGAGGTCTGGACAGGCCAGGCCCCCCTCCGTCCAGGGTCTACGGAGGATAGACTTGTTAAACCTGGGGGATCCAGACCTCCATAGGAAGGAAGAGAGGATGGCATCTAATTGTGTAAAGAATTTTTTGGGTATCCATACTGGAGTGTGCCTGATGATGTATAGAAAAATAGGGAGGCACTTCATTTTGAATAGGTTTATTCTACCTATAAGAGATAGGGGCAAATTATCCCAAGCTCTTAGTTTGGATTTAAGGTTTGATAAAAGGGGAGTAGGGTTCAAGGCAATAAAATCTGTCACCTTGGGGGTGATGTTGATCCCCAGGTAACAGATTTTCGAGGCCCAGGACAGGGGTAATGAGGGGTCCGCCGCCTGCTCAGCCGCTGAGTCGATAGGCAGGAGTTATTATTTTTCCCAGTTGACTTTCAGTCCAGATAAAATTGTAAAACGAGAAAAAATATTAAGAGCTTCTCGAAGGGAGGGCCCAGGGTCGTTAAGAAAAAGCACCAAGTCATCAGCGTATAAAGCTAAATTTTCAACTATGGAGCCCACTCGTATGCCTACCACAGCATTAGAGTTACGGATGGCAGTGGCTAGTGGTTCCATCACCAGGGCGAACAAGAAAGGGGAAAGTGGGCACCCCTGCCTAGTTCCCCGTTGTATCTGGAACTGTTCTGAGAGCATGCCCCCTAGTTTAATTTGTGCTGTCGGGGATTTGTATAGAATGGTGATCCATTTACAGAAGGTGGGGCCGAATCCGAAGGCTTGTAATACTATATGCATGTAATCCCAAATGACGGTTTCAAAAGCCTTCTCCACATCCAAGGCCACCAAGACCCTAGTCTGGGAGGAGGTTGGAGGAAGCTGCAAATGTGTCAACACTCGTCTCAAATTTATGTCTGTGGATTTTCCAGGCATAAACCCAGTCTGATCTATGTTGATAAGGGAGGGTAATACTTTAACCAATCTAGCAGCGAGAATCTTGGCCAGGATTTTTAAGTCATAATTTAGGAGTGAGATAGGCCTATATGAGGCACAAAGTCTCGGGTCCTTCCCAGGCTTGGGGAGGAGAACTATGTGGGCCTGATACAGGGTAGGTGGAAGAGATCCATTCTCTAGACAGTGTGTGTAGAGGGCTTGTAGTCTGGGGGCCAGCCTCTTTGCGTACGTCCTATACCAATCTCCCGGTAGACCATCTGGGCCTGGTGTCTTAGCAGGGGGAAGGGATGAGATCGCCAATTCAATCTCCAAGGTGGAGATCTGGGCGTCCAGAGCCTCCACATCTTCCTGCTCTAAAGAGGGAAGGGAGAGGTTCCGGATTTCCTCTGTCATGAGTTCAGTAGAGACAGGCAGAGATTGGTTATACAGTTCCCTAAAGTAGTTCCCAAATTCCTGAAGTATGGCTTTCGTGCCCATAATCGTCTCCCCGTCGGGTGTATGTAGTTCAGATACCACCTTCTGGTAATGTGGGTCAGCAACTAGATTAGCCAACAGTCTGCCGTTCTTGTCACCTGACTCGAAAATTCTACCGGCCAATAAAGTTACATCATTGTTCGTTAAGGTGGTATAATGGAGGTTTAACTCTCTTCTCGCCTGTGCCAATAGCAGATAGGCCTCCGGAGAGGGGCTACGTGCGAAGCAGTCGGCCGCTTCAGATGCACGGTCTTCGAGTTGTGAAGTCAAGAATTTATAGTCGGCCCTTGCTGCTTTGATGGCCGAAATGTAGTAACCCCTCGTGGTCGCTTTAAAAGCTTCCCATACCGTCTCTACAGAAGCCGTATCCTCATTGGCAGGCCAGTAAGAGTCCAATAGTGGAGTGACAATTTCTGCAACTGTTTCATCTTGTATCCACCGCAGAGCTAAGCTCCAGGTGCCTGGGTCATTCTTCCCACCCACACCCAGGCGTATCTCCAAGGGGGAATGGTCTGATAGCCCCGTCGGGAGATATGATGTCTCGGATAACTTTGAGAGAACAGAAGCACTGCCAAATGCCAGGTCGATCCTTGAGCTCGATTTATGAGATGAGGACAAGTGTGAAAAGGCCTTGGCAGAAGCGTGCCTCCATCTCCAAAGTTCAGTGAGGGCGAAAGTGTCAGCCCAGTGCCCAAGATCCAGGTTCCCCTTACGCTGTGTGTTAGAGGAGTCAAGGACAGCATCTAGAATGGAGTTAAAATCCCCCACAATTAATACATGAGCAGATTGGAAGGGTGCAAGTTTCTCATAGAGAGTGTATAGTATGGAGAAGTCTACTGGGGGGGGGCAAATAGACATTTACCAAAGCCCACAAAACTGTATGTATTTCCAGCAATAAAATGATATACCTTCCTCCAGGGTCTGTAATGACCCTGACAACCTTACAGGGAAGGGACTTGTTAATGAGTATTGCTACCCCTCAGGCATAGGTGGAGTAGGTAGCGTGAAAAGCTTGTCGGACCCATGCCCTGCGCAAGGCTAGGACTTTACTGCCAGTCAAATGCGTTTCCTGGAGAAACAATATATGAGGTTTGTGTGTGTTTAGGTATTTAAACAATAAGGACCTTTTGAATTTGTTATTAAGCCCCCGTACATTCCAAGAGAGTAGCGTAATTTCAGACATTAGTACACCTGTGAAAAAAATTTGTTAGCAGGAGTAATCAGATTAGTAAGTAAAGGCAGGAAGACATTTTCTGGCGGTCTAGTACACATATAGATCCTGAAGTATGTATATAGAGAGAGCAGATGAGCGATGAGCACACTTAAACTGTAGGGAGGAAGATCGACCCTACACATAACAAAAAACTCCCTGCCACGCAGCCTAATCCCCAACATAACTTGGCTTGTAGCTTGATCCCAAAACCAAAACAATAAAGTTGGTGACTTAATGGTATCCAAGGAGCATAAAAGTAAGCGAATCACGACCCTGGAGTGAAGTCACAGCGTCCTATCAGAGTCCACAAGTTTGTTTAATTTGTGGCTTAAACTCGTAGGGTAGCCACTTCCGTTGGCATGCATTCCATCTCGATGAGAGGGGACGGGCGGTAATTCCTCCAGGTTGATGGAAAGCACCCGGTCTCCCACTTCTTAGAGAGAAGCCGTGGGGATCAAGTGTGAACCTCTTATTGATGCATCCTTGGGGAGGCTCCGGTGCTTACAGGAAGTCTGGTAGGATAGAGTTGGCAAGGATGTGGGAAATCCGTGCATCAGATAACTTTTGTAGGGAAAGTGCTTCAATGCAATTTGATCAGCCAGTCATCAGCATCCGCTGGGTTGTCGAAGAACCGGATTGTTCCGTCATGCTGGACCCGCAGACGGCTAGGGTAGAGCATGCTGTACTTTATGTTCTTATCTCTGAGCCGTCCACGAACATCATTGAAGGTTTTTCTCTTCCGCTGCAAGTCAGCCGAAAAATCAGGGAAGAGGAGCACAGAGGCGTTTCCATATTTGAGTGCGGGATGTTTGCGAGCTTCAGAGAGAATCCTGTCCCTGTCCCGGTAGTTAAGGAAGCGGACCAGAAAAGGCCTGGGGGGGTTTCCAGGAATAGCACGGCCCGTGGGCACCCGATGGGCCCTTTCTACCACGTAGGTGGGTGGGACGTCTGTAAGGCCCAGGAGGTTTTTAAAGAACTCCTCCGCAAATTCGGCCGGGCGATCCCCTTCCTCTTTCTCGGGTAGCCCCAGGACTCTGATATTGTTGCGCCTGAGGCGGTTTTCAGCGTCATCAGACTTTTCGACAAGGGACTGTACTGTGCGCTGCAGTTCGGCAATGGAGGTGGCATGGGTGGCTGTAAGATCTTCGGTGGCTGATATTCTAGACTCAGTTTCGGACATTCTCCCCCTTATTTTGTCGAGGTCATTCCTTATAAGGTTGCACTCCTCTGCAAGATGGTCGATGCGCACCAGCAGTGAGGTCCTGCTCCGTTCGATCGCAGCAAGGATCATGGCTGTACTATCAGGAGGCAGTGGGGCTGATATTTCCGCTTCAGGGGCCCCCCCAGGACCCATCTCCATTTCCGCCAATAAAACCCAGAGTCGTCCGATCAGTGTGGGATCCTGCAACAGGGAAGGGGGCGGTGGTAGCCGGAGCGGTGAATTGACTGCAGCTGTTTTGGAATTCTTTTTCCCCTTTTTGGAGGAGGAGGAGGACATCTGGTCAGTCTCAAGGGGGGGGGGCCTTATAGCGGGCGATCGTCTCCCAGGACAGCGTTCAGGGGGCTGCAATCTAGGTCTGCAGCAGGCTATGAGCACCAGGAAGTCGCAGCACAAATAGGCAGGTCGTGGTCACTAGCAGCCCTCCACCTCTCAGCAATCCCTCCAGGTAGGGGGGGTAGATGGCTGGGTGTATCAGGTAGCGAAGGCCCAGAGCTCAGGGACAGAGGCAGAGGAAGGATGATGTAACAGGGCCCCAAGACAACTCAGTCAGCCCACACCGGCAGTCTACACAGGGCAGCTGGGTAGGATGGTGGATGGTGAGGCAGATGAGGCAGATGAGCAGTGTCCGCACTCCGGAGCCCAGAACCGGCCGCCCGCGCCGCACCTCCGCGGGGCCGCGGCATAGGAAAGAGCGGTGTCTGGTAGGCTTCGCTAGGCCGCACTAGGCCGCGACCGCGACGGACAGTCCCAGCGGCCCGGCCGGCTACCAGGCCACCTCAGGCAGATGGATGGGCAGGCAGGATGGCGAGGGGAGAGACCCTTACCTCGCGATGAGGCCGAAAACAGCTCCCTCCAGCAGTGCACAGGCCCGGAAGATGGCGGCAGCCGCAGACGTGCAGGATCAATGGCCCCTCGGATGGCAGCGGACGGATCCTCCACAATACAGGCCCAGGACTTGGCACAATGTAGAGAGGAATAGGTAGGTAGGTGAACTGGCAGTTTTTATGTTAATCTGTGCACGGATGGCTTAGGATGGAGAGTAGGATTCCCGGAGCTCCTCACTAACACGTCCGCCGCCGTTCACATCCGGACACGCCCCCCATGTGCATTATCCTTTAGATAAAATTTATTATAACTAATGATAAAAAGGAACTACTCACAAACAGTAGTAGAAGATCCCAAAAGTATAAAACAATCTTCAAATCACAGCATGCAGTAAAGGAGCAAGGAGGTGCCGGAGGAACTCACAAGAATCACTGCTGGCTCAGTGATTAGATGGTGATGCACATGGCTGGTGCGCCCTTTCTTTCTTTTTTCTCATTGTCTGTTAGGCAGTGGCGGCTGGTGAGGTTTTAGGATGGGGGGGCGCCAGACCCGCCCCTCCATTTTGACCCATCCCACTTCTCCTAAGCCCCACCCACTATAGAATCCACCCACTCCGTCCCCTCTATTCCACTAACTTCCACCCATAGTGTCGGGAGTATACAGCTCAGCATCACAGGACAGAGTATACAGCCCCAACATCACAGGACAGAGTACATACCTCCCATGGTTAAACAAAACCAATCCCCCCTACCACCATCCCTCTCCCCATCATTACACAGAACCCCTTCCTCAAACCTACCCCCCATTGTTACACAGGACCCCCTCCCTCATACTAACCCCATAATTAAACACAGAGAGGTTATTTGTTTAGGGTAGAGAGTAAGGGAGGGGGGTGTTTAGGGTAGAGAGGAAGGGAGGGGGGTGTTTAGGGTAGAGAGGCAGGGATTGGGGGTGATTAGGGTGGAGATGCAGGGAGGGGGGTGTTTAGGGTGGAGATGCAGGAAGGGGGGGGGGGGTGTTTAGGGTGGAGAGGCAAGGAGGGGGTGTTTAGGGTGGAGATGCAGAGAGGGGGGTGTTTAGGGTGGAGATGCAGGGAGGGCGGGTGTTTAGGGTGGAGATGCAGGGAGGGGGTGTTTAGGGTGGAGATGCAGGGGGGTTTTTAGGGTGGAGATGCAGTCAGGGGGGTGTTTAGGGTGGAGATGCAGTCAGGCGGGTGTTTAGGATGGAGATGCAGGGAGGGGGTGTTTAGGGTGGAGATGCAGTCAGGGGGGTGTTTAGGGTGGAGATGCATGGAGGGGGTGTTTAGGGTGGAGATGCAGGGAGGGGGGTGTTTAGGGTGGAGATGCAGGGAGGGGGTGTTTAGGGTGGAGATGCAGGGAGGGGGTGTTTAGGTTGGAGATACAGGGAGGGAGTGTTTAGAGTGGAGATGCAGGGAGGGGGTGTTTAGGGTGGAGATGCAGGGGGGGTGTTTAGGGTGGAGATGCAGTCAGGGAGGTGTTTAGGGTGGAGATGCAGGGGGGGGTGTTTAGGGTGGAGATGCAGGGAGGGGGGTGTTTAGGGTGGAGATGCAGGGAGGGGGTGTTTAGGGTGGAGATGCAGTCAGGGGGGTGTTTAGGGTGGAGATGTAGGGAGGGGGTGTTTAGGGTGGAGATGCAGGGAGGGGCGTGTTTAGGGTGGAGATGCAGGGAGGGGGTGTTTAGGGTGGAGATGCAGTCAGGGGGTGTTTAGGGTGGAGATGTAGGGAGGGGGTGTTTAGGGTGGAGATGCAGGGAGGGGGGTGTTTAGGGTGGAGATGCAGGGATGGGGGTGTTTAGGGTGGAGATGCAGGGAGGGGGTGTTTAGGGTGGAGATGCAGGGAGGGGGGTGTTTAGGGTGGAGATGCAGGGAGGGGGTGTTTAGGGTGGAGATGCAGGGAGGGGGTGTTTAGAGTGGAGATGCAGAGAGGGGGTGTTTAGGGTGGAGATGCAATAAGGGGGGGTGTTTAGGGTGGAGATGCAGGGAGGGGGTGTTTAGGGTGGAGATGCAGGGAGGGGGTGTTTAGGGTGGAGATGCAGGGAGGGGGGTGTTTAGGGTGGAGATGCAGGGAGGGGGTGTTTAGGGTGGAGATGCAGGGAGGGGGTGTTTAGGGTGGAGATGCAGGGAGGGGGTGTTTAGGGTGAAGAAACCCCACAGCTGCCAGTCACTGCCACGCACAACAACACTCAGCAGCCCCACCCTCCATGAAGCTCTGCAGCAGCTGAGAAAAGTGAAAGTGATCAGAGCTGGGGTGAGGGGGGGCAGGCTTACGGCAGGACACAGTACTCACTGGAATAGTCACACTCGGTTTGCCGCTCTGCAGAGGAGTCCGAGGAGGGGGAAGCATGATGCCGGGAGAGAGAGAGAGACATGCAGGCAGGGGGAGTAAATACAGAAGGTCAGCAATCCTCTACGATCCCCGCACTCACCTGGTGCTCTCTGGTACACTGCCAGCTCTGTGTCCATCCATCCGCTGCCACTGTTATCCGCTCCCCGCCTCACATCAAAGGGTCTCGGTCCCGGATAGTTGCAGTCACGTCTCCGGAGTCCGCACTCCACAAGTCAGTGAGCCTGCCGGGAAACTAGAAGTGATGCAGCAGTGCCGAAAAAGCACCGCCCAATCGCCCTCCGGTCCCGGCCAATAGAAAGGCAGAACAGGAGCCAGGGACAAATCAGTGGCAAGTGGGAGTTTGTGCGGGCGCACAGCTTGCGCCCTGCACACACCCTAAACATGGGCAAATCAGCTTCCCAGCTTGCAATCAGCTGATTGCAACCTGGGAAGCTTCCCATAGACTGCCGTGTGTCCGGCGCCCGAACACTCTTTTAAAGTGACCATTTTTTTTTTTTGTCAAAAGCTTGGGGGGGGGGGGGGGCGCCCGGGCGCCCCCTATGGACGGGCCTCCACTGCTGTTAGGATTCCCCATCCTTGAGGGCAGCAAGGCCTGAGTTTTATTACTGCTTGTTCAGCTACCCACTTGTGCGCAGGAGCTTTTTTCTTCTAAAACCGGCCTCCGCAAACTGTTACTCTTCATGACTATAAGAGGGACGAGAACCTGCCCTGAAATCTTTCGCATTCAGAGACTGGCACAGCAGCACTTTGCTACATCAGCAACTTACGTAAAGCATGAGTATATGCTTTCTTTACCTCAGCCTGAAGCAAAATTATGGAAATGAATCAGAGAAGATGGAGGACTTCTGATGGACCATGCGTGTCCCGAATGCAAAGGACCACTTTGACGTCCCAATAGTCTGAAGCCCAACTCAGTAGCTTCTTAGATATAGCACCCCTCACCAGCTCTTCCTAAAATCCAGACCTGATCTGTAAAAATGTGCGACCCTCGCACGCTGTGAACTTTGTTCTCTAGACTGTCCTCTTCTGGCCTAGCCAGTGCTGGTCCTCAGGTAGGATCTAAACTTGCCATCTGTGGCCTGGGTTACGGTGCTATCCAGCTTGCCAAAAGATGAAGCTCCCTAAAAGAGAATGCTACACTATGCCTATTAGAGGCGGGAACAGCAAGCCTAGGCCCCAGCCATAGCACTCACTTTGCCGTAACTAACAAGAGCATAACCCATGCCACTATGCGGCTGATGTCATTTGGAGCCTTATCATGGAAACCGACACAAGCTCCGACTGAACTACAAAGTTTCTGAAAACGCCCCTGAATACTGTGCCCACATTCTCCATTCCCATTTCCATCATTTTCGATATGGCCACAAGAGCTCAGGCTGACTTTCTGGCTATTCACTGCATCTTCCAAGGAAGAGCGACATGCTTGCTTGCCTCATCAAGACCTCAGCCATTTAAAGAGGCAGCCTTTAGATGCTTCACATCCCTATCTCTGAATGGATAGAGCTTGGCCATCTAGCTCAGAAGGGAAGGATGTCTCACGACCTTGCTCCACTTATCCAAAATGATGTCCCCTAGTTCTGTTAGGAATGAGAATTTAGAACACTCTCTCTACGGCTATGTCTCCAAGTCGTGCGATTCAGACTGCGACCCAGATTCAACTCCGAGTGCAGCCCTGTTCCAACTTTACAGTCTCTGGATCAAAGTTGCATCAAAAGTCACATCAAAGTAGCGCAGGAACCCCTCAAAGTCGCTGTAACTCTAAATTCCATAGATTGGAACAGGTGCCATTGAACTTTATGGGCTGTGACCCGCCATACGTCCCCATGTGTCCAAAGTTGCATGAGAAGTTGCACTAGTGGAAAAGGAGGATCTGGAGGATAATTCAGTGTGAGCCCACCATACGCGGGAGCAATCAGTCAGGGCACCTGTGTGCTCTGTAGCCAGTAGGGTCAGTAGTTAGTTATTTAGTTAGTAGGGTGACTTTTAGTCATTCGGGTACAAAACTGAGTTTTATAGAACATTTGTTTAGCTCCATTACATGAAAGTAAGGGTAACAATATAACTTGGATTACAGTTTTACTCAAATTAGTTAATGCAAAAATGAATACACCACACAACAAAAACTACTGCATCTAGTATTTTGTAAGACCTTCATGATTTGTAAGGACCGCACCAAGCCTTCTATTCATGGAATGAACAAGTTGGTGACCTATTGCAATTTGCAAGATTTATCTTTTTCCATTCAAGAACGACCTCTTTTAGGCTGGATTCACACCTATGCAGTTTTAGTGCTTTCTGCATTTTGCAGATTTGCACTACAGTCCATTTAACATGGTTTCCTATGGAACACGTTCTGTAGTGCAAATCTGCAAAATGCAAAAAGCATTAAAAATGCATAGGTGTGAATCGAGCCTGAGAGCCTGGATGCTGGGTGGAGAGTGATGCTCAAATTGTCTCTTCAGAATTCAACCATAGTTGTTCAATTGGGTTCAGATCAGGGGACATACTTGCCCACTGAATCACTTTCAACCTGTTCTCAGAAATGCTTTGGATAGTTGTCATGTTAGAAAAGTGCATGATGACCAAGGGCACAGAGTGATGGTAGCATCTTCTCTTTCAATATAGGGCAGTACATCTGTAAATTTATCATACTATCTATGAAATCACTCATGCAGCCCCACAGAAGGACACTGCCACCACCACATTTCACTGTAGGCATCATGCATTTTTCTTCGTACTCCTCACCTTTGGGATGCCATACAGTTTTAGAGCCATCAGTTTCAAAAACATTTATCTCAGTCTCATCACTCCAGTACAAAGTCCCAGTAGACTTCTTCGTTTTCAGCATGGACCCTGGCAAATTCTAGGCAGGCTTTTTTGTGCATGGGCTTTAGGAGGGGCTTACTTTGTGTATGACACCCATGCATGCCATTCCTCTGCAGTGTATGCCGTATTGTGGAAACAATCACCCCAGTTTGGCTTTCTACTTCATTAGCTAACTGTAGTGAACTTGCATGCCCATTTTCTTCAACCCTTCTCAAAGGAAGACACTCCTGTCGAGGTGTTAAAAGAGAAGTAAAGGATTCCCCCCATCATACTTACCTATGTGGATCCACCAATGTTCTGATGCTGCATCTGTCCCCTGGTGCCTCCACACTGAGAACCAATCGATTAAACACCACGGATCACTTGATTTTCAGAGTTCCATGAGCAGAGAGCTGTAGACCGTCAGTCATAGCTCTCTGCTCTTCTCCCTCCTCGCTCACTGGAGCGCTGAGCTTTGGAGGGGGCGGAGCGTCTGGCTCAGGCTCTCAGCGCCTCGCTAAGAGGCAGAGACTGGTGTCAGTCCAGGCACTTGGTGGATCCAGACTCCGTGGTCAGGATGACGCTGTGTCTGGACTGAAATAAGTGACATCAGCAGAGAGTGGACTTCAGCCCGCTTTCTGCTGAAAACAGGTCACAGGAGTGCAAAACAAATTGCACTCCTGTGATCCATAGGAGAAGTCCAGCCAAACAAGCTTTGGCTGGACTTCTCCTTTAACTTCTGTGGATGGCCTGGATGTCTCTGTAATATGGTTGCAGTTCCATCTTTGTTATATTTTTGTATCACAGTATTCTGACTAATAAGTAACGCTTTGCTGGTCTTCTTGTAGCCTTCACCTGTCTTGTATAAAGAAATAATTTTCTTTCTCGGGCCTTGTGACATTTTTCTTCCATGTGGGGCCATTGCTGACAGCATGAAATGGGAAGGGGTTTTCGTTGTTAAGCAATGCCCTTTTATAATCAACTGTCTGCTGGACACCTGTTTAACCACTTCAGCCTCGGAAGATTTTACCCCCTTCCTGACCAGAGCACATTTTGCAAGTTGGCACTGCGTCGCTTTAATTGGCAATTGCGCAGTCGTTCGACGATGTACCCAAACGAAATTTGGGTCCTTTTTTCCCCACAAGTAGAGCTCTCTTTTGGTGGTATTTGATCACCTCTGCGGTTTTTATTTTTTGAGCTATAAACAAAAAAAAGAGCGTCAATTTTGAAAAAAAAACAATATTTTTTACTTTTTGCTAAAATAAATATCCCCAAAATGTTTTAAAAAAAAACAAATTTCTTCATCAGTTTAGGCCAATATATATTTTTCTACATATTTTTGGTAAAAGAACTACAATAAGCGTATATTGATTGGTTTGCGCAAAAGTTATAGTGTCTACAAACTATGTGAAAAATGTATAGCATTTTTATTATTTTTTTTTTTTTTTACTAGTAATGGTGGTGATCGGCGATTTTTAGCGGTACTGTGACATTGCGAGGGACAGATCAGAGACTTTTGACACTTTTTTGGGACCATTGGCATTTATACAGCGATCAGTGTTATAAAAATGCACTGATTACTGTGTAAATGTCACTGGCAGGGAAAGGGGTTAACACTAGGGGGGCGATCAAGGGGTTAATTGTGTGTTCCCTCAGTGTGTTCTAACTGTATGGGGATATGATTGACTAAGGGAGGAGACATATCGTTTTTCCTACTTAGTAGGAACAAACGATATGGCTCCTCTTCCCTGACAGCACAGGGATTTGTGTTTACACACACAAATCCCCATGCTGGCGCTCGTGCGTGACCGGCGGCGATCGTGCCTGCCGGCCACGTGCATCTGGTCCCCTGCCTCTGGCGGTTGCTAAAGGGAAGGACGTACCCATACGGGATTTCGCCCAGGGGTGCCATTCTGCCGCAGTATATCCACGTGAGCTGGTCGGGAACCGGTTAATGAATACTTAGACTCACCTGTAGTTGAATTCTTGGTAATTAGGATTTTGTTGACTAAAATTTAGCTTTGCTCTTAAGACTTTCATCAGGGTGTATTCATTTTTGCAGCATGGTCTTGAATGAATTTGTTAGGAAAAATACTTTTTTGTGTGTGCAAATTAACAAATCTTGGTTGCAATCAATAGCCTGCATCTGTGGGAGTATTTTGTAGTATAGTGTTCCATAGAAAACGTTGATTCGGAAAGGAAATTGAAGGTTTTCTGACAAATCTGTTGGGGGTGTACTCATTTATGCTGTGCACTGTATATAAAACAGAAAATTGTATACTCACCTTTCCGTAATTTTCCTTTTCTGACGCATCTTCATGGCAGCACACACTGGGTTGTGACTCCGCCTCCACAACCTAACAGGATTGGTCTAGCTATAAAGCTGAAGAGAGACGCCCCCCCACTATTCTCTGTATATATCATCAAGAAACAGGGAGGGTTCCTGTGTGCTGCCATGAAGATGCGTCAGGAAAGGAAAATTACGGAAAGGGGAGTATACAATTTTCCGTTTTCCTGACGCCTTCATGGCAGCACACATTGGGAAATAACTCGCAAGACAGGTGGGTGCAAGAAAAAAATGTAAGTTTATTTATTAAAGAGCTGTAGAATTGGCTCTAATGATGGATCTGCCAGAGTCTGCTGTTGTTAGCTGAGCAGAGTCTATCTTATAGTGAGAAATTAATGTATTTCTGGACAACCAGGTCGCTGCTTTACAGATTGTTTCTGGTGAAACTCTACAGTATGCTGCCCATGAAGTTGCCACTGCCCTGGTTGAGTGCGCCCTGATGCCTTCCCGAATAGCCAGTTGTCGAATAGAGTATGCCTTTTTGATAAAGTTAACCAGCCAGGATGCAATCATTCGGGAAGTTGCTGGATGACCTTTCCTAGGTCCATGTGGAATTATGAGGAGAGTATCCGACTTCCTGAAGGAAGCTGTGGCTTCCAGATAGTTGTTTGTGACAGACTCACCCGGGATAGAGGCTTTTGGAGGGGACTGAATGCAAGCCTCTTGCCGACCGATTATGGGCCCTGGCATTTGGGGGAATGGTGCTCTTTGTGAGCTGTATGCCTGGGGACTCTTGACGTGGTATTACTGTGGATTCGGGTCCTGGTCCCCCAGGACACACAGACTCTGGGGACCCTGGATTTGCCATATTAGAAATAGTGGCTGATTTATAATGCTGGGACAAATACTGTTAGGAGATGCTGATTTCAATTCCAGCCACCTGTCTGTCTATTGCCTGCTAGAATGTGTATTGTAAATAAGTCTAGTATGGAATCTAAGAGTCAATAGATCCCCATTGTTGTTTGTGTTAATTAACTCTGCTATTGTGTGAAGAAGAGTTTGGTGTTGATTTGTGATAATGTTGATTGGGTTTTCTGTACTACAAGACGGCCAGTCTGGCCTAATGGTCATGACTGAGTCATCTAGGCTGTCTAAAGTGATTAGTTAATAAGCCCATGTTAATTAGGTTTCTGGTCATAGGTGTATGTTCAGAGTAATATGAGCAGGAGGTATGCACCTCCTCTTTTACTGTATAAAAGGGCCTGTATTCCTTTCAATAAAATAGATTCCTGGTTGAACTTTGTATACAGCCTGCCTGGTGTTTGTTCTGAGCTACACAACTGGATTAGAACGGCACATAGCTGTAGTTCTAGTCCCTGAGCATCGGATGACCGAACCATCAGACGTTGCAATCTGATTCAATAGTCACAGAGGAGTGTTGGGAGAGTGGAACCGAGTGAGCAGGGACTCGTTACATTGGTTGGCAGCTGTGGGATTTGCTCTCCAGTTACTGGGACACTCCAAACCAGCCTGCAGGAGAGCCACTCTGAAACTTACTTGAGAGCCGGGAGGGACCGGTGGGATCGTGCTTCCTTGCCGTGAACACATCCAAACCATCACCTGGATCCAAGGTCCAGATAGCAGGAGAGGAGAGGTACAGATACCAGCCACCATGGAAGAGGAATTCAGAAGGAGGTTGCAAGAGATGCAGATACAGCACAGAGGACCAGTATCAGAGCAGGTCCTGCTAGGATGGTTTGATTCTATCCGCTGCGAACTCTGGAAGGAAGCGCTAGCCCGTGAGCAGCGAAACCAGGGGAAAGTTCTCCCCTCCATCCATGTAAGGTACTGGTCGCAGTATGAAGTGCAAATGCTGTTAATGGGGGAACAGCCGAACCAGGAGTGGACAGCTGAGTTAAGCAGGCTGATCCGGGCAGAAATGCGGTTGGACGAGAGCTACAGAGCCCTCCACTGGTATGTAGCCCAAGTGTGCCCGTGGACAGCGGAGGACAGCCCCATGGAAGGCTTTGACTTCGATGGCCTGGGATTGTTGTACTGGAGGCTGTCCAGGGACCCTGACTTTGGGAGTGATCGGGAGTGGCGCTTGGAGGAAATAATGGAGCACAGAGAGCGAAGACTGAATGTCTCGAAAGTGCACTGGGCACAGGAAGATTTGGAGTTTCTGGCCGTTCAGGAATGGGAGCTTGAGATGGCCTACAGACAACTGCTAGACTCTGCTCAGCAGCAGGGTGGGGCTCCCTTTGCCTGAGACTATCAGGAAATACCAGTTGACACCCATCAAATGATCTGATACATTGTTCTGTGCACTTAACCCCAATACACAATCGAGCAAATGACGGGGATGGGGCGGAGCGTCACTACGTAGGAGCGCTCTGAGGACGCCCTGGAGCCTCGGTCCTCCCCACGCTCTCGCTCTGCACGCAGCAGTGAGGGAGAGACGCCAGGAATGCTGGCGCTGTGAGGCGAAGTCCGTACTGCCCGGTAAGCGGTAAGGTGAGGAGCCGCTCATCCCTATCTGGCTGAGGGGGGTCTATCTGTGCCCCTCCCGCGGTTGCCAGGAGCTCGGAAGTGACGGTCGGGAGCAGGCTGGAGAAACCTGAGAAATCCGATAACGTAAAGCAGCAGCTGGAGGGGGGGCGCCATTACAAGACCT
The DNA here is from genome assembly GCA_037952835.1 of Lithobates septentrionalis. NCBI lineage: Eukaryota > Metazoa > Chordata > Amphibia > Anura > Ranidae > Lithobates > Lithobates septentrionalis. The sequence continues at coordinate 36,222 of JBBDGP010004537.1, read as the reverse complement.
CACAAGACCTCACTGAAGTATGAAGAAGGAGGAGGTGAGAGGGTCTGTGTATACTTGTGTGCTCCCCTGAAATGTGATTAATAGCATAATAGCATAAGGGATCAAGACGGTGACCCATCTCTGTACACCACTGCACCTAGGAAAAAAAGACTGTCGGTAAGAAAGCTTGTTGTGTGCACTCTATGCCCTGGGTCTCTGGGAGGAGGAGATGTAGGGTAAGCAGAGGAGACGGACGTTTAATGCTGGTACAGAAATAATTATTTAAGGTATACTCTTCTTTTGATATATGAATTGTCCACACCTGGACCCATAAAAGTCCACCCATGAAACACTTTGATACCCAAGGTTTAAAGAACCAATTAATAGTGCTCTAGGATTGCAGAAATAATCACCTAAGATGCATCTTCCTGTTTATATCTGAACTGCTTACATTTGGACCCATAAAAAGCTTACCCACTGAACTTTTTTGATACTTAAGATCTAAAAGACCTAATTAACAGTACTCTTGGACTGCACATTAAAAGTATATTATTGGGATAGAGTGTTGGAGAAGTAGCCGAGAGATAAGTTTATGAAGTGCCGTGCATCCAAAATTTGGGCTTGGATGTCATTGCTGGCTCAGAAATATCTTCTTAAGATGTATTTTCCTTCTTATATATGAACTGTCAACATTGGGACTCATAAAGGCTCACCCACTACTTTGATACTCAACGCTTAAAGATTCATTTAATAATACTTTAGGATTGCATAATGAAGGCATTTTGGCGGGGTAGAGTGGTGGAGAGGTAGCCGAGAGGCAAGCCTATGAAGAGCTGCACTTGCCAAATTGGGTTCACTCCCTCCCCCCTAGACTGAGTGAATAGGGGTTCGGGACGATTAAGGCAATTGAAGGTGGGTCATTCCCTTTCTGGCGAACTGTACAGATAGGGACTAATATCGGGTAATCTCCTGTGTATACTCTCCCCCCAGACCTCCCCAGGTTTTTGAAAAGACTCCTTGGAATTGACACAGGGGCTTATGCATAGGCCGGATTAAGTTGTTTAATTAACTGTGTATGATTAAAAGGAGGAGGTCCTGCAGGCGTTTGGTGTTGTTCCCCCTATGTATAATTATTTCAAGGAACCACAGGACACCCCCCTGGGTTCGAATTAACACACTTCGCCAGGTTGGACGGTTTGAGTGTAGGAGAAAAAATGAGGGGGAAGACAACTAAAGGGAACAAGGGCGCCGCGGCTGCGTCAAGTCCAGGTGGGATTCAACGTTATATGTCGGCAGAGGCCAGTATTTTGAAAGAAACACAGGGAAGCCCCAGATTAGGAGCCTCCACACGCCCAGGAATTAATAGACAGAAGGGGGCAGTAGAGGAGAACAAAGGTAAAATTGTAAGACCAAGAAATAGTGGGAGCCACCAGCAGAACGGTGCTGAGGCCCAGGAGGGACCACACGGGAGGAATGGTGATGAAGAGCACTTAGCAGGGAAAAGGCTCTCACAGCAGTTAGCACAGGAGGAAGTTCAACAAATCAAAGAAATGCTTTCTGAGATGCTGTTAAAAATGGAGACCTCACTGAAAATAGATATTGCGGCTGTAGGAACAGATATTGGGCAAGTGCTCAGAAGGGTGGAGGAGATGGAAGACAGATTAGAAGATCATGAGCAAAGACTAGAGGGCATTGGCAAGCAATTAAGAGATCTACAAAAGGCAAACAGAAGTCTCCTATATAAATTAGAAGACCAGGAGAATCGCAGCCGACGTAAAAACTTGCGAATCAAAGGCCTCCCAGAGAAATACGGGAAGGAAGACCTGATGCCAGTATTACAGCAGCTGTTAAATCCCTTATTGGATGAAGAACAACAGATCCCCTGAAGCTAGATAGAGCCCACAGGATCGCACGATACCCCCCGAAATAGATCAGAGAGGCCGAGAGATGTAATAATAAGGTTCCATTATGAGGAAGAAAAAGATAAAATCATGGGAAAACTGCATCAGCGGCCAGGTTTAAGCTTTGAAGGGACAGAGTTACAAGTATATTCAGACCTGTCAGCAGAGACTCTCGCAAGAAGGAGATTGTTGAAACCTCTGATAGTCCTACTGAAATCAACAGAGATATTTTATCAATGGGGGTTTCCAGCCTGCTTAATTGGAAAAAAGAATGGACGAACGGCAGTGCTAAGATTCCCAGAGGATCTAGAGGACTTTTGTAGCAAGTTGGATATTGTCCCCCCCCATTCCTGGTTGGGGAGATGAAGAGAGAATATCATTAATGCGAAGCACAACGGGGCGGAGGGATGGAGGGGGTACAGTGGGCAACTCAAGCTAGCAACAATGAAATGCAACCGGAACAAGTAAGATAGTTCTAATATGAGCTGGGCGGGGGGGGGGGGTGGAGGGTATCAGGGTGGACCGGGGGGCACCTGTGACGTGAGCCCAACAGGGAATATGGGAGCAGGGTGGCATCAGATAGATGGAGACCATCCGACCCATATAATGAACAGAGGGGTCTGTCCAGCCGTCATAGGTGATTTGTACCAGACTGGGGGGGAGGGGGGATGGAGGGATGGGGGGCAGGGAGGGAGGGATCGAGGGTTGGGATTGGGGTGGGGCTGGGGGTTTTTTTTGTCCCTCTCTCTCTCTCTCCTGGGTGTGCCCTACGGGACTGGCCAGACGCTCGTATTTGAGGTGAAATATGGGAGTAGTAAATTTTGTTACATATAATGTAAGGGGATTGAATACAGCAAAAAAAAGATATAAAATTAACCAGGAACTGCAGTTTTTGGGAGCAAATGTGGTGTTCCTGCAGGAAACTTATATTACGCATTCAGGAAGGGGACTGGCATCGCACCTGTTCCCAAAGTGGTTCTATGGGGACGCAAGATCAACACATTCAAGGGGAGTGGCTATTGGGTTTGACAGGACAATGATGTTCGTAGAAGATGAGCGACTGGCCGACCCAGGGGGCAGGTTTCTTTTTGTGAAGGGGAAGCTGTTTGATATGTGGGTCACAGTAGCGAATATCTACTCTCCTAACTGGAACCCGGAGAATTTTTTAAGGAAAGTTTTGAGGAAGCTTGAGACCTTTAAAAAGGGTAAATTAATACTGGCAGGGGACTTAAATTGGAGTATGGACCCCGGGATGGACACCTCAAGGGGTGGGATAAAGCCTGGCATACAAGGTGAGACACTAAAAAAAATGTTAATGCGCCTTCAGTTAATGGATGCGTGGAGAATATGCCACCCAAAGGAACGCAACTACACTTTTTATTCTGTTGTACATAGATCATTTTTGAGGATAGATTATATTTTAATAGAACATCAGTTGGTCCCTTATCTGAAGGCAGCAGAAATCAAAGCAATCACCCTGTCTGATCACGCTCCGGTGAAAATCCAGGTAGAGATCGCTGGTGGTGATCAGACTAGGATGAATTGGAAACTGAACGACTCTCTTATTCAAAACCCGGACTCAGCCAAGAAAATAGAGTAGGAATTGAAGAGCTAGTTTGAGATAAATGACACAGAGGACATATCTAGGGCCACCCTTTGGGAAGCGCATAAAATTTATATAAGAGGGATTTTGATTGCCATTGGAGCGGGGAAAAAAAAAGAAAAGGGGGAAAAGATGACACGCCTATATAGAGAGATCCAGGAATTAGAACAGAGTACAAGACCTAGGGGGATCCCAGAAAAGCAAGAGCTAATAAGGAAAAGAAGAGAATTGGATGAGTTATTGGACAAGGAAAGGAAGTGTGCTTTTTATACAATCAATAGAGATATGTACCAGGAGGGTAATAATCAGGAAAGTTGATGGCAAGAAGGATCAAAGAAAAAAAGAATAGGACCTTTATACCTAAAATGAGAGATGAGGAGGGGAACTTAGAATTTTCTTCCCCTAAGATTGCCAAAATATTTCACTCTTACTATAGTGCCCTTTATAAGGTAGGACAGAAAGAGGGGTTGAGTGAAAATAAGAAGGAAAGGATAAGGGAATACCTTCGGGGACTAGACCTTCCCAGGGCAAAAAGGGAGAAGGTTGAATGCCTCGAGATTCCTATATGACAGGAGGAAGTGGAAAAAGCAATAAGAAACACTGCCTTGGGAAAGAGCCCGGGCCCCGACAGATACTCCATAGCACATTATAAAAAAATTTCTAAAATCTTGGTACCCAAACTGTGCGATTATCTAAATGCCCTGGGCGAGAATGAAGAGTCTCGAGAAGAGTCTCTGTTAGCTTATATCACCCTTATTTTGAAAGAAGGTAAAGAACCAGCATCCCCGGGAAGCTACAGGCCAATCTCGTTATTAAAAATAGATACAAAAATCTTTGCCAAAAATACAGATAGGTTGAAAGATGGATTGAAGCAGTGGATACACAATGATCAGGTGGGATTCGTACCTGGAAGAGAGGGGAGTGATAATTCCCTGAAAACAATTTTTCTAATGCAGGAAGCAGTCAGGAGCGATATTCCAGCGGCCCTATTGTCAATCGATGCCGAAAAGGCTTTCGATAGAGTGGATTGATTCATGGTTGAAACTTTGAAGCATTTAGGAATCGGGGAAAGGATGATGAAATGGATTCTGTCGCTATATAGACACCCAAAGGCCAGAATTAGAGTAAATGGAACCCTGTCTTCTCCCCTCGAGTTATTTAATGGGACAAGACAGGGTTGCCCCCTTTCCCCGATCCTGTTTGTTATAACCTTGGAGCCACTTTTAGCGGCGTTCCGTAAGAATGTAGATGTCAAAGGAATAAGGGTGGGAGGAGGGGAGTATAAAGTAGCGGCATTTGCCGATGATTTACTGTGCTATATCACCTGCCCTAGAACAACAATCCCCATGGCGCTCAAGGAGTTAGAGCGCTATGGAAGATTGACAAACTTTAAAATAAATATGAGTAAGTCAGAGCTTCTAAATATATCAATTCCTATGCAGGAGCAGAAAGCAATCCAACAGGGACTCCCCTTCGTATGGTGTGAGAGGGAATTAGGGTACTTAGGCATAAAATTAACACCAACACCGGGGGATTTGTTTGCCGCTAACTATATTCCCTTACTCAATAAAATCAAGGATTTATTAGGCGGGATGAGGTATAGAGCTCTGTCGTGGATCGGCAGGATAAACGCGGTAAAAATGTTTGCCTATATTAATATACACCTTCCAAATGATCCCAATAGCGCCCCCTTCTACTTTTTTTGATAAATTACAGTCTTTAACTCTAACGTTTATTTGGGCATGTAGGCGCCCTAGGATAGCATATGACACTTTGGTGAAGGATAAAAAACAGAGAGGGTTGGGAGCACCGGATTTTAAAAAATATTATCAAGCTATTGTCATCTCTAGAATCACTGATTGGTTATATAGTAAACATGAGAAAAGTTGGGTGAGTATAGAAATTGCACAGAGTGGGGCTGAAAATTGATATGGATTCCTCCACAATTTCGGGAGTTGGGAAACAGAGTTAATTTTTTGACTAGGAACACATTTAAAATCTGGGATGGGGTAGGTAAGAGATTTCACTGGGAATATAATTTGCCACTGATATCACTATTGCATACTGACTATTTTTTACCGGGGAAGGAGGAGCACTTATACTTCACGAGATGGGTGAAAAAAGATGTGATACAATTACAGGATGTGATGAGGGGAAATAGATTGTACACTTACACAGAAATTACACGGGTATGGGGGAACAAACCACTGGATAAATGGAGGTATGCTCAAATACAACACTTTGCAGAGTCACTACCACAACCACTGAGAGGAAGAGACCAACTAAGAGATTTAGAAAAATTATTAAGCACTCCCACTAGTGTGAAAGGGATCATATCTAAATTCTATAGAGTACTAAGGGGGGAAGCGAGTAAAGGGTACCCTACTTTTGTGGAGAAGTGGGAAAGAGAAATAGGATACTTAAAAGACGAGGAACATAGATGTAAGATATTAAAGATGGTATATTTAACGGCAAGAGACTCTCGGACATATGAAATGGCTTACAAGGTGATAGCGAGGTGGCACAGGATGCCCCAGCGGGTGCATGTGTATGACGCTAAGACCCCCCCAACCTGTTGGAGGGGGTGTGGGCGGCTGGAACTTTTGCGTATGTTTGGTGGGAGTGCCCCAAAATACAGGTGTATTGGGAGGAAATTCTGGAAGAAATTCGGCAAATAAAGGGAGAGCAGGTTAATAAGAACCCATGGACGTGCTTGTTCCACGACACGGAGAAAGAGATACCCCAATATGGCAAGTCAGCAGTCCCACACCTTTTAAACACGGTTAAAGCACTGATCCCGTGCTGCTGCAAGGGGATGGAAGCCCCAAGGTTGAGGGAGTGGATAATAAGGGTGGAATGGGTAAGAGGAATGGAAGAATCAATTCATCTGACGGAGGGTCTACGGGAAAAATACCATAGGACCTGGGCGAAATGGCTAGAGTTCAGGAATACGGAGAGATATACGATAATTATGGATTCTTGATTTTTTTTTCTTTTTTTTGGGGGGGGGGGGAGGGGTAGGGGGAGGAAAACAAATATATATGTATATTTTTGGCAGATAAAAAAAAAAAGTAAAAAATTTATGAAAGTTTTATCAACAAGAAAAATTGAAAATGTGAACATGAAATATTATATGCCACAATGATGCGAAAACGAGAGGGGGTACATATCAATGACTCAGGTGAGTTAAAGCTCTCTAAAGTGCTGCTGATGTGGTAAAAAAAAAGAAACACCAGTTGACAACTCTGAAATCCTGGCTGAAGAGTTGAAAATGTGGCAGAGTAACAGTGTGCTTTGCCAACCTGCCCCCGCAGCTATGGAGGCGGAGGTCTTATGGCAGATGCAGCAAGTGCTGACTGACCTTGATGAACCTGTTTCTGCATTGGATGATCTTGGATGGAGGAATGTGCCTGTCCAGCAGAATGCCAGAGAATCGGCAGTGGAAAATCTGGAGATCACTATCCCCAAAGCTGAAGTGCTGACAACGGGGCAGAGCTCTGCTAACCTCTACCCAGCACTGATAGCATCTTCTGGGTTCCAGGGACAGGAGATGGTGAACCTTTATCCCCAGACACCAGTTGCAGAGACAGGGGATTTGATAGACTTTTATGCTGAGGAAGAACAACCTGATGAGCCTCCAGCAGAAGAGCTGGTATTAGAGCCAAACTTCACTGTGCTCTGCCCAGCACCAACAGCAGTATCTGTGGAGTTACAACAAACTTCTCCAGCTGAAGTGCTGGCAACCGGACAGAGGGTCCAAGACCTCTGCCCCACACCTGTGGCAGTTTCAGAGGCTCAGGGTGAGAAGGTGGCAATCACTTCCCAGCAGCAGATACAGGGGGAGAAGGGAGAGGAGGTGTGTGTGTTGTCCCTCCCCAACAGTTGGCCAGGGCGGAGTAAGCGGCCTTTCCTCCCCAGCAAAGATCCGTGCACCTGGGAGACAGTACCACAGACATGTCATCCCAGCAGCCAGATGAGGGAATGGAAAAGGAAGCAGCCGGCTCACCTCCCCAATGGCAGCTACACAGTTTGGGAGTGGAGGAAGCCAGCCTCCTGCACCAACGGTTAGCTGGAGTGGAGGATGCAGAGTCCCCAGCAGAAGTGCTGGCAACAGGGCAGAGTGCTACCAACCTCTGCCCAGCACCGGCAACAACTACAGAGTTCCAGGGAGGCGGGGCAGTCGGCCTCCCTCCCCAACAGTTAGCCGGAGCAGATGGTGTGGGGTTTCTAGCAGAAGGGCTGGCAACAGGGCCGAGTACTGCTGGCCTCTGCCTCGCACCTACAGTTTCTTCTCAGCTTCAGGGAATTGGGACAGTGGGCCCCTCTGTCCAGCAACAGGCCAAGCCATGGAATGGTAAACACCACCCAGCTGAAGCGCTGACAGCCAGACAGAGAGTCAATTACCTCTGCCCCACACCTACTGAGGTCAACTATTCCTTGCAGCCAAGAAAGGAGATCATGTGGACAGACTTTGCGAGTTCACTCTGCCTGACTAACGCAGGTCCAGACCAGGTGGGTAGATCCCCATTGTTGTTTGTGTTAATTAACTCTGCTATTGTCTGAAGAAGAGTTCGGTGTTGATTTGTGATAATGTTGATTGGGTTTTCTGTGCTACAAGACGGCCAGTCTGGCCTTAAGGTCATGACTGAGTCATCTAGGCTGTTTAAAGGGATTAGTTAATTAGCCCATGTTAATTAGGTTTCTGGTCACAGGTGTATGTTCAGAGTAATATGAGCAGGGGGTATGCACCTCCTCTTTTACTGTATAAAAGGGCCTGTATTCCTTTCAATAAAAGAGATTCCTGGTTGAACTTACATACAGCCTGCCTGGTGTTTGTTCTGAGCTACACAACTGGATTAGAACAGCACATAGCTGTAGTTCTAGTCCCGGAGCATCGGATGAACGAACCATCAGATGTTGCAATCTGATTCAATAGTCACAGAGGAGTGTCGGGAGAGTGGAACCGAGCGAGCAGGGGCTCCTTACATTGGTAATGCTAGTTTTCATATCTAATGCATGGGGTTCGCTTTGGTTGTTAAAGAAGGTTGGAAGGATGATATCCTGATTGTAATGAAAAGAGGATGATACTTTGGGAATGAAATGGTCCGAGGGTCTCAGTACCACTCTATCGGGATAAAAGATTAGATATGGCTCCGTTATCAATAATGCTGTAAGTTCCAAAACTCATCTAGCCAATGTAATGGTGATAAGGAAGGTTAACTTCAAAGTCAGGTTCCAAAGAGAGATTGACTGTAGAGAGATCCCATGCTGGAAATGTTGTTTTTTTTGGAGGTCTGATTTTCAGGCAGGCCTTTATGTACTGGATTACCAGGGGGTGTAAGGCCCATCTAATGCCTGTTTTAGCCGATAGGGCGGAAACATAAACTTTAAGGGTACGCAAACTCAGTCCTTTATTAATACCTAATTGAAGAAACTCTAGAACTTGCAGCAGTTCTGGTGATATTGGATTCCAGTTCTTTTGCTGGGCCAACGTACAAAACCTACTCCAGACTTGTGTGTATGTTTTGTTGGTGGTGTTTTTTCTGGCCTGTAGAAGAGTCGAAATTACTTCTTGTTATCATCCCTGCTCTAGCAGCCAAGTCCTCTCAACTTCCATGCTGTCAAGTGTAACTTCTCCGGTGCTGGATGCGGAAAGTGAACCTGGGACAGGAGGTCTGATGTTACCGGGAGAGGCAGTGGTTGTTGCAGGCTGAGCTGTAGTAGGGTTGTAAACCAAGGCCCTCTCGGACAAAAAGGATTTACTGTTATCACCATGGCTGATGATATCCTAAGCCTGGATATGAATCTTGCGATTAAGGGAATTGGTGGAAAAATGTATCCCAACTTGAAATTCCACGGGTGGATCAGGCAGTCTATTTCCTCGGCCAATGGGAAGGTTGCTCTCGACAGAAATCTCCGACATTTGGTGTTCACAGGAGTAGCTGCCAGGTCGATCTCCGGTATTCCCCAAGTTTCTGAAAGGAGAGAAAAGGCCTGTTGGCCAATGACCACTCGTTGTTCGAGAAAGTTCCCTGCTTAGATAGTCGGCCAACATGTTTTGTGCTGCCGGCACATACACTGCCCTTAGGTCTATCAGATGTACTTGTGCACAATCCAAGATAGGGCGAACTTCTTCCATTAGTATGCGACTACTCGTACCTCCTTGCCTTTGAATATATGCTACAGCAACTCTGTTGTCCAGTTGAATCAGAACGCTCTTCCCCACCAGGTATGGGGCAAAGGCCAGAAGCACTTGAAAGGCTGCTCTGAGCTCCAGTATATTCGATACTATACCGTGAGCTCGAAACTGCCACTGCCCTTGGGCTGCTAGATTTTGGTAATGGGCTCCCCATCCCTTCTGACTGGCATCTGAAGTAACAACCTCCGGCAGAGGAGGGACTATAGGCTTGTACCTCTTGAGGCTGCTGAAACGTGTCCACCACCACATTGATTGTTTCACATGTCTGTGAATGTAGATTGTCTGAAGCATTGATGCTCCACTCCACTGCCTCAGAAAGGAATTCTTCAACACTCTCGTGTGCCACTGGGACCACTGGATCATGGGCAGAGTTGCAGACATCGAACCCAGGACACTCATACAAACTCTGGCTGGTAAATGTGTTGCTGAGATTAGCCTCTGTATTTTTTGAGCTAGGAGGCATAACCTTCTCCTGAGGAAGCTGTACTCTGTTCAGAACGGTGTCCAATTCCACCCCCAGGAATACCATCTTCTGTGTGGGCTGCAGTTTGCTTTTCTGCCAGTTGACTAGCCAACCAAAATCTAGTAGTGTTGTCAGTAAGATCTTCCGGTGCTGGATCAAAACCTGGCGATTTTCTGCTAGTAGTATGTCGTCCAGATAATGGTGTATTCTTAGACCTCTTTCTCTGAGATATGCAATGATGGGTAGAAAAACTTCGGTGAAGGTTCTGGGAACTGGAAGTGATAGTGGTTGATTGAAAAGCTGAGAAATCTTTGAAAGGCAGGATGTATTAAGATGTGTAGATAGGCGTTCGATAAATCTACGGACAGCATCCAATCTTTTAGATTCACTGCTAATAGTATGGACTGGAGGCTTTCCATCTTGAAGGACTCTAATTTGATGCTCTTGTTGAGTCTCTTTAGGTCCAGTACTGATCGTAAATCCCCTGTTTTCTTTTTACAAGAAATAGGGGGGAGTAAAATCCTCTGCCCCTTTGACATAATGAAACTTCCAGGATAGCCTCCTTTTGTTTTAACACTGTTATATATTTTAGAAGGATCTTTCTTTTGATTGGAGAAGACGGGAGCTTGGTTGGGCAAAAGTGATTTCTGGGAATTTGGTTTAAGAACCTCCACTTGTGACCGAACTTGATTGTGGAAATGTGCAAGTGTCTTTGATGTTTTTGGACCATATTTGAGCATATTTGAGCGAATCTCTTGAGTCTGGCGCCCACCCTTGGAGGATGGGCGGGCGTACCTTCAAAAAGATTTCTGCTGTTCACCAGAAGGGGTGGTTTTGGTTTTTCGCATTTTCAGGAAAGATGACTGTGTGAGTAATAGGGGGATGGTAGTTGCGCTGTGATAGGAAGGGGATGAAGGAAAAGGGGAGGGGACTAAACTAAGGTGCATGTGACAAACATGCCAGGTGACCTAAAAAACCATATAAAACGAGAATAGGGAGAAAACACTGACATGTGCATATAATGAATAAATGAAAATACCACTAAATAGTGTATAAAAGAATGTTGACATGAAGCAAAAAAGGGGAGTGGAATTACATGACATAAAAGTGAACAGTGCACATGGATATAAAAGGTAATCCAGCCAATAAAAATAAAAATAACAAAGGCAATATGCAATATGTGGAATAAGTGAATAGGACACTGAGTGCACAAATAAACAAATGCATAAATGATAAATATTGAATTGTCCCGTTAATAAATGTTATAAAAAAATCAAACCACTTGACCAGTGGATCAAAAACATGAGAAGGAACTCAGCATACAAAAAACAGAAAATATATGATAATGGCAAATAAATAAAAAAATGTGAAGAGGAATATAATATATGAAAAAACAGTCCCGCCACCAAATGTGACACTACTGAGTGACAATCCGAAAAAACACAATGATGAAAGTGACAGGGGGGGGGGTGGTCTTCGATGGGAGCACCTCCGTGTCCACAGGCCCCTTACCTTACGGCTGTAAGGTATACAGCATATGTGTTTGGCGCCCAGTGGATGGTGAAATCCAAAAAATGCAGCAGATGGTGTGGCTCACAGATGCAGTATGTGATATGCGAAAAAAACAAGATAAACAGCATATGGTGTGATACCGTTTGATGATAAAAAACACAGGAGGACAGGCAGGATGAGGAGGGGAGAGGGGGGGTTGCACTCACTTGTGACCAATGAGCGCAAGCCTCAAACCACGAGCGCCGAACTCGTATAATCCCAGCTGCTGGCCAAGGACCCTCCAACGTCTCTCGCCTCCTGTTGCTCACCACCCGTCATAAACCGTATAAGCAGTGCAGTATCGAAATAGAAAAACCGCACATAGCGTGATCCCGTATAATAAACACTTTATTGCACAGATTAAAATAATATGAACTTACAAAGGATGACAGCTGGGGGGTAAAAAACTCCGCGAGCGCCGTGCTCGTTACATCAGCTGTTGTGTGGCAGCGTCCCGTGCTCCTAACGCGTGTCGTCATGTCATGTGACTTCTTCAGAGGATAGCACGGGATAGAAAGTCAATGCTTTTAAATGGTCCCCGTGTGATAGACGCACGGCGGCCATTTTCCCGGAGAGCGCTAATAATAAATAGTATGTTCAGCACCTGGCGGCCATTTTCCCAAGGCTACTTATAAATAAGGGCAATGTGACATGGTAATTTTATAAACGCAGCCGATAAAATAATCCTACTGGAACAAGGAGGGGGAATGGACCACAGACATCGCAAGTCTCAGAAAAATAGAGACTTATAACAAGGATGCAATGTTAAAAGGAAAAAATGTATGTAAAAATAAAAACGCTCCAGTGTATAGAGCAGGGAACTAGTCACATCAGAAAGGAGTGATAACTTAGGCTATTTAAAAAAATGTTTTTATTAATCTTTAGGGCAAAATAGGAATGCTATATAAAGAAGAAAACATTATATATGGGTATAGAAAACTCATCACTCCCATACAAATGTTAAGCTCTAGAGTATAGTATAAAAACGCACGAGGCATACAAAATAAAAAATATAAAAATGGTATATGTAAAAAAATGGTATATATAAAAAAAAGTTTTTTAATAAAAACAGGAGCTCGGGAGGTGTCACACACCAACTGGACCAATAATGATATGATATACAGGTAAACACGCACTGGTGCAACCAGGCAAAGTCGAGACTGAGATATGAGAGAATAAAAACACATTGTGGACCAGAAAATAATATACAAAAAATAGATAAATAGATAAACACAATTTTCTATGGTACTATAAAACAGATATGGGAGAATAGAACCCATTCTTGGATAAGAAGAGGAGAGAAACATAGGGAGGAGGGGGGAGGAGGAGATGTAGCTAAAAGTCGCTTATGAAGCAGTTTAAATCAAACTCGATGTTGAGTCCCTTTGGGGCCAAAGTGTCCAAAGAGAATATCCATTTGGACTCTAATTTGCTTAAAATCCTCACTTTGTGCCCCCCTCGCCATGGTTTGGTGTAAGGTTCGATACCCCAAAATTTCAAATGTCTAGGATCTCTATTGTGATATTTGTCGAAATGCCTAGAGACATTATGTTTGTCAAAACCATTTATTATATTTTGAACGTGCTCCTTAATGCGGATTCTTAGTAATCTTTTGGTGCGGCCCACGTACTGGAGGCCACAACTGCACTCCAATACATACACAGCCCCTTCAGTGTTGCATCCGATAAACTCGTTAATGTTGAAAATGGTGCCATTACTGTTAGATTGAAATGAAAATACTTTTTCATTCGGATGTTTAGTTCGAATACAGGCGTAGCAGCGGTTACAAGGATAGAATCCTTTGCTGGTGAAAAAAGAAAATAATCTTTTGGGGGGATCAATCACGCTTTTGACCAGTCAATCTCTCAAGGTAGAGGCTCTTTTGTAAATAAATTTAGGTTTCTCTGGTAGTAGTTCTCCCAGGCCTTTATCTGATTTAAGGATATGCCAATGGCGGGATATAATGCTCTCAATCTTTTTATGTTGAAAATTATAATCTAGGACTAAGGGGACTTGGTCCAGTTGACAGGTGGGTATTTTATCCTCAAGTAGTTCCTGTCTTGGCATCCGTCCTACCTCCATTATTTGATCGTCTATAAACTTCTGATCATATCCTTTATCTATGAACCTCATTCCAATGGACTTTGCCTGTGCTTGAAAATCTTCCTCTAAAGTGCAGTTGCGTCGTAGTCGCATTATCTGGCCTTTAGGGATATTAAATAGCCAATTTCTATGATGGCAACTGCTTAAAGGCAAGTAGCTATTACGATCAACGTTCTTGAAGAAGGTCTTGGTGATATATTGGTTATTGATGCGTGAGATCTCCAAATCTAGGAATGCAATAGACTGTTCTTCAATTTGCCAGGTTAATACAATATTGTTAGTATTGTTGTTAAGTTTAAGAAAAAATGACGTTAAAAGATCTCTTTCACCCTCCCATAAAATAAAAATATCATCAATGTATCTTTTGAACATAAGAAGCTCTTTAGGGGGCTCTAGAAACACAGTTTCTTCTTCCCATTGGGACATGAACAGTCCTGCTACGCTTGGGGCGAATTTCGCCCCCATAGCTACTCCTGTTTTTTGGTGGTAGAATTGTTTAGAATACCAGAAATGGCTATGTTTTAACCACTTGACGACCGCCTCACGCCGATGTACGTCGGCAAAGCGGCACGGACAGGCAAAATCACGTACATGGTACGTGATTTGCCTTCCGCTGGTGGGGGTCCGATCGGACCCCCCCGCCGCCCGAGGCGGTCCCGTTTTGTCCCCCGGCGATCGGAGACGAGGGGGAGGCCATCCGTTCGTGGCCCCCCCCTCGCGATCGCCGCCGGCCAATGGGAACACTCCTTTGCTGCTGTATGCTAAACAGCAGCAAAGGAAATGATGTCATCTCCCCTCGGGTCGGTAGTTTCCGTTCCGGCCCGAGGAGAGACGACAAGTGAGTGACTGCACCAACACACACACACACAGTAGAACATGCCAGGCACACATTACACCCCGATCCCCCCCCCGATCGCCCCCGATCCCCCCCCAATCACCCCCCCCCCCTGTCACAAACTGACACCAGCAGGTTTTTTTTTTTTGTTTTTTTTTTTTTTTTCTGATTGCTGCATAGTGTCAGTTTGTGACAGTTACAGTGTTAGCACAGTTACTGTTACCCCCCTGTAGGTCTAGGGTACCCCCCCTAACCCCCCCTAATAAAGTTTTAACCCCTTGATCACCCCCCGTCACCAGTGTCACTAAGCGATCATTTTTCTGATCGCTGTATTAGTGTCGCTGGTTCCGCTAGTTAGTGAGGTAAATATTTAGGTTCGCCGTCAGCGTTTTATAGCGTCAGGGACCCCCATATACTACCTAATAAATGTTTTAACCCCTTGATTGCCCCCTAGTTAACCCTTTCACCACTGATCACCGTATAACCGTTACGGTTGACGCTGGTTAGTTTGTTTATTTTTTATAGTGTCAGGGCACCCGCCGTTTATTACCGAATAAAGGTTTAGCCCCCTAATCGCCCGGCGGTGATATGCGTCGCCCCAGGCAGCGTCAGATTAGCGCCAGTACCGCTAACACCCACGCACGCAGCATGCGCCTCCCTTAGTGGTATAGTATCTGATCGGATCAATATCTGATCCGATCAGATCTATACTAGCGTCCCCAGCAGTTTAGGGTTCCCAAAAACGCAGTGTTAGCGGGATCAGCCCAGATACCTGCTAGCACCTGCGTTTTGCGCCTCCGCCCGGCCCAGCCCACCCAAGTGCAGTATCGATCGATCACTGTCACTTACAAAACACTAAACGCATAACTGCAGCATTCGCAGAGTCAGGCCTGATCCCTGCGATCGCTAACAGTTTTTTTGGTAGCATTTTGGTGAACTGGCAAGCACCAGCCCCAGGCAGCGTCAGGTTAGCGCCAGTACCGCTAACACCCACGCACGCACCGTACACCTCCCTTAGTGGTATAGTATCTGATCGGATCAATATCTGATCCGATCAGATCTATACTAGCGTCACCAGCAGTTTAGGGTTCCCAAAAACGCAGTGTTAGCGGGATCAGCCCAGATACCTGCTAGCATCTGCGTTTTGCCCCTCCGCCCGGCCTGGCCCAGCCCACTCAAGTGCAGTATCGATCGATCACTGTCACTTACAAAACTCTAAATGCATAACTGCAGCGTTCGCAGAGTCAGGCCCGATCCCTGCGATCGCTAACAGTTTTTTTGGTAGCGTTTTGGGGAACTGGCAAGCGCCAGCGGCCTAGTACACCCCGGTCGTAGCCAAACCAGCACTGCAGTAACACTTGGTGACGTGGCGAGTCCCATAAGTGCAGTTCAAGCTGGTGAGGTGGCAAGCACAAGTAGTGTCCCGCTGCCACCAAAAAGACAAACACAGGCCCGTCGTGCCCATAATGCCCTTCCTGCTGCATTCGCCAATCCTAATTGGGAACCCACCGCTTCTGCAGCGCCCGTACTTCCCCCTTTCACATCCCCAACCAAATGCAGTCGGCTGCATGAGAGGCATTTTTATGTCCTCCCGAGTACCCCTACCCAGCGAACCCCCCCAAAAAAGATGTTGTGTCTGCAGCAAGCGCGGATATAGGCGTGACACCCACTATTATTGTCCCTCCTGTCCTGACAATCCTGGTCTTTGCATTGGTGAATGTTTTGAACGCTACCATGCACTAGTTGCGTATTAGCGTAGGGTACAGCATTGCACAGACTAGGCACACTTTCACAGGGTCTCCCAAGATGCCATCGCATTTTGAGAGACCCGAACCTGGAACCGGTTACAGTTATAAAAGTTAGTTACAAAAAAAGTGTAAAAAAAAAAAATATATAAAATAAAAAAAAAAATAGTTGTCGTTTTATTGTTCTCTCTCTCTCTATTCTCTCTCTCTATTGTTCTGCTCTTTTTTTACTGTATTCTATTCTGCAATGTTTTATTGTTATTGTTATTGTTATTATGTTTTATCATGTTTGTTTTTCAGGTATGTAATTATTTATACTTTACTGTTTACTGTGCTTTATTGTTAACCATTGTTAACCATTTTTTTGTCTTCAGGTACGCCATTCACGACTTTGAGTGGTTATACCAGAATGATGCCTGCAGGTTTAGGTATCATCTTGGTATCATTCTTTTCAGCCAGCGGTCGGCTTTCATGTAAAAGCAATCCTAGCGGCTAATTAGCCTCTAGACTGCTTTTACAAGCCGTGGGAGGGAATGCCCCCCCCCCACCGTCTTTCGTGTTTTTCTCTGGCTCTCCTGTCTCAACAGGGAACCTGAGAATGCAGCCGGTGATTCAGCCAGCTGACCATAGAGCTGATCAGAGACCAGAGTGGCTCCAAACATCTCTATGGCCTAAGAAACCGGAAGCTACGAGCATTTCATGACTTAGATTTCGCCGGATGTAAATAGTGCCATTGGGAAATTGGGGAAGCATTTTATCACACCGATCTTGGTGTGGTCAGATGCTTTGAGGGCAGAGGAGAGATCTAGGGTCTAATAGACCCCAATTTTTTCAAAAAAGAGTACCTGTCACTACCTATTGCTATCATAGGGGATATTTACATTCCCCGAGATAACAATAAAAATGATTAAAAAAAAAAATATGAAAGGAACAGTTTAAAAGTAAGATTAAAAAAGCAAAAAAATAATAAAGAAAAAAAAAAAAAAAAAAAGCACCCCTGTCGCCCCCTGCTCTCGCGCTAAGGCGAACGCAAGCGGCGGTCTGTCGTCAAACGTAAACAGCAATTGCACCATGCATGTGAGGTATCACCGCGAAGGCCAGATCGAGTGCAGTAATTTTTCCAGTAGACCTCCTCTGTAAATCTAAAGTGGTAACCTGTAAAGGCTTTTAAAGGCTTTTAAACATGTATTTATTTTGTTGCCACTGCACGTTTGTGCGCAATTTTAAAGCATGTCATGTTTGGTATCCATGTACTCCGCCTAAGATCATCTTTTTTATTTCATCAAACATTTGGGCAATATAGTGTGTTTTAGTGCATTAAAATTTAAAAAAGTGTGTTTTTTCCCCAAAAAATGCGTTTGAAAAATCGCTGCGCAATTACTGTGTGAAAAAAAAAAATGAAACACCCACCATTTTAATCTGTAGGGCATTTGCTTTAAAAAAATATATAATGTTTGGGGGTTCAAAGTAATTTTTTTGCAAAAAAAAATAACTTTTTCATGTAAACAGATTAGAAGAGTGGGTGATGTGTGACATAAGCTTCTAAATGTTGTGCATAAAATGCCAGGACAGTTCAAAACCCCCCCAAATGACCCCATTTTGGAAAGTAGACACCCCAAGCTATTTGCTGAGAGTCATGTCGAGTCCATGGAATATTTTATATTGCGACACAAGTTGCGGGAAAGAGACAAATTTTTTTTTTTTTTTGCACAAAGTTGTCACTAAATGATATATTGCTCAAACATGCCATGGAAATATGTGAAATTACACCCCAAAATACATTCTGTTGCTTCTCCTGAGTACGGGGATACCACGTGTGTGAGACTTTTTGGGAGCCTAGCCGCGTACGGGACCCCGAAAACCAAGCACCGCCTTCAGGCTTTCTAAGGGCGTGAATTTTTGATTTCACTCTTCACTGCCTATCACAGTTTCGGAGGCCATGGAATGCCCAGGTGGCACAAAACCCCCCCAAATGACCCCATTTTGGAAAGTAGACACCCCAAGCTATTTGATGAGAGGTACGGTGAGTATTTTGCAGACCTCACTTTTTGTCACAAAGTTTTGAAAATTGAAAAAAGAAAAAAAAAATGTTTTTTCTTGTCTTTCTTCATTTTCAAAAACAAATGAGAGCTGCAAAATACTCACCATGCCTCTCAGCAAATAGCTTGGGGTGTCTACTTTCCAAAATGGGGTCATTTGGGGGGGGTTTGTGCCACCTGGGCATTCCATGGCCTCCGAACCTGTGATAGGCAGTAAAGAGTGAAATCAAAAATTTTCACCCTTAGAAATCCTGAAGGCAGTGATTGGTTTTCGGGGTCCCGTACGCGGCTAGGCTCCCAAAAAGTCCCACACATGTGGTATCCCCATACTCAGGAGAAGCAGCTAAATGTATTTTGGGGTGCAATTCCACATATGCCCATGGCCTGTGTGAGCAATATATCATTTAGTGACAACTTTATGAAAAAAAAAAAAAAAAGTGTCACTTTCCCGCAACTTGTGTCAAAATATAAAATATTCCATGGACTCAATATGCCTCTCAGCAAATAGCTTGGGGTGTCTACTTTCCAAAATGGGGTCATTTTGGGGGGTTTTGTGCCACCTGGGCATTCCATGGCCTCCGAAACTGTGATAGGCAGTGAAGAGTGAAATCAAAAATTTACACTCTTAGAAATCCTGAAGGCGGTGATTGGTTTTCGGGGCCCCGTACGCGGCTAGGCTCCCAAAAAGTCCCACACATGTGGTATCCCCATACTCAGGAGAAGCAGCTGAATGTATTTTGGGGTGCAATTCCACATAGGCCCATGGCCTGTGTGAGCAATATATCATTTAGTGACAACTTTTTGTAAATATTTTTTTTTTTTTTTTTTGTCATTTTTCAATCACTTGGGACAAAAAAAATAAATATTCAATGGGTTCAACATGCCTCTCAGCAATTTCCTTGGGGTGTCTACTTTCCAAAATGGGGTCATTTGGGGGGGTTTTGTACTGCCCTGCCATTTTAGCACCTCAAGAAATGACATAGGCAGTCATAAACTAAAAGCTGTGTAAATTACAGAAAATGTACCCTAGTTTGTAGACGCTATAACTTTTGCGCAAACCAATAAATATACGCTTATTGACATTTTTTTTACCAAAGACATGTGGCCGAATACATTTTGGCCTAAATGTATGACTAAAATTTAGTTTATTGGATTTTTTTTATAACAAAAAGTAGAAAATATCATTTTTTTTCAAAATTTTCGGTCTTTTTCCGTTTATAGCGCAAAAAATAAAAACCGCAGAGGTGATCAAATACCATCAAAAGAAAGCTCTATTTGTGGGAAGAAAAGGACGCAAATTTCGTTTGGGTACAGCATTGCATGACCGCGCAATTAGCAGTTAAAGCGACGCAGTGCCAAATTGGAAAAAGACCTCTGGTCCTTAGGCAGCATAATGGTCCGGGGCTCAAGTGGTTAAACAAAAATCCAAACATTTAACGAGAAATTTCCTTTTTCCTGACCAGTGGATCAAAAACATGAGAAGGAACTCAGCATACAAAAAACAGAAAATATATGATAATGGCAAATAAATAAAAAAAATGTGAAGAGGAATATAATATATGAAAAAACAGTCCCGCCACCAAATGTGACACTACTGAGTGACAATCCGAAAAAACACAATGATGAAAGTGACAGGGGGGGGGGAAGAGTGGTCTTCGATGGGAGCACCTCCGTGTCCACAGGCCCCTTACCTTACGGCTGTAAGGTATACAGCACATGTGTTTGGCGCCCAGTGGATGGTGAAATCCAAAAAATGCAGCAGATGGTGTGGCTCACAGATGCAGTATGTGATATGCGAAAAAAACAAGATAAACAGCATATGGTGTGATACCGTTTGATGATAAAAAACACAGGAGGACAGGCAGGATGAGGAGGGGAGAGGGGGGGTTGCACTCACTTGTGACCAATGAGCGCAAGCCTCAAACCACGAGCGCCGAACTCGTATAATCCCAGCTGCTGGCCAAGGACCCTCCAACGTCTCTCGCCTCCTGTTGCTCACCACCCGTCATAAACCGTATAAGCAGTGCAGTATCGAAATAGAAAAACCGCACATAGCGTGATCCCGTATAATAAACACTTTATTGCACAGATTAAAATAATATGAACTTACAAAGGATGACAGCTGGGGGGTAAAAAACTCCGCGAGCGCCGTGCTCGTTACATCAGCTGTTGTGTGGCAGCGTCCCGTGCTCCTAACGCGTGTCGTCATGTCATGTGACTTCTTCAGAGGATAGCACGGGATAGAAAGTCAATGCTTTTAAATGGCCCCCGTGTGATAGACGCACGGCGGCCATTTTCCCGGAGAGCGCTAATAATAAATAGTATGTTCAGCACCTGGCGGCCATTTTCCCAGGGCTACTTATAAATAAGGGCAATGTGACATGGTAATTTTATAAACGCAGCCGATAAAATAATCCTACTGGAACAGGGAGGGGGAATGGACCACAGACATCGCAAGTCTCAGAAAAATAGAGACTTATAACAAGGATGCAATGTTAAAAGGAAAAATTGTATGTAAAAAAAACGATATGTGTATAAAAACGCTCCAGTGTATAGAGCAGGGAACTAGTCACATCAGAAAGGAGTGATAACTTAGGCTATTTAAAAAAATGTTTTTATTAATCTTTAGGGCAAAATAGGAATGCTATATAAAGAAGAAAACATTATATATGGGTATAGAAAACTCATCACTCCCATACAAATGTTAAGCTCTAGAGTATAGTATAAAAACGCATGAGGCATACAAAATAAAAAATATAAAAATGGTATATGTAAAAAAATGGTATATATAAAAAAAGTTTTTTAATAAAAACAGGAGCTCGGGAGGTGTCACACACCAACTGGACCAATAATGATATGATATACAGGTAAACACGCACTGGTGCAACCAGGCAAAGTCGAGACTGAGATATGAGAGAATAAAAACACATTGTGGACCAGAAAATAATATACAAAAAATAGATAAATAGATAAATACAATTTTCTATGGTACTATAAAACAGATATGGGAGAATAGAACCCATTCTTGGATAAGAAGAGGAGAGAAACATAGGGAGGAGGGGGGAGGAGGAGATGTAGCTAAAAGTCGCTTATGAAGCAGTTTAAATCGAACTCGATGTTGAGTCCCTTTGGGGCCAAAGTGTCCAAAGAGAATATCCATTTGGACTCTAATTTGCTTAAAATCCTCACTTTGTGCCCCCCCTCGCCATGGTTTGGTGTAAGGTTCGATACCCCAAAATTTCAAATGTCTAGGATCTCTATTGTGATATTTGTCGAAATGCCTAGAGACATTATGTTTGTCAAAACCATTTATTATATTTTGAACGTGCTCCTTAATGCGGATTCTTAGTAATCTTTTGGTGCGGCCCACGTACTGGAGGCCACAACTGCACTCCAATACATACACAGCCCCTTCAGTGTTGCATCCGATAAACTCGTTAATGTTGAAAATGGTGCCATTACTGTTAGATTGAAATGAAAATACTTTTTCATTCGGATGTTTAGTTCGAATACAGGCGTAGCAGCGTTTACAAGGATAGAATCCTTTGCCGGTGAAAAAAGAAAATAATCTTTTGGGAGGATCAATCACGCTTTTGACCAGTCGATCTCTCAAGGTAGATGCTCTTTTGTAAATAAATTTAGGTTTCTCTGGTAGTAGTTCTCCCAGGCCTTTATCTGATTTAAGGATATGCCAATGGCGGGATATAATGCTCTCAATCTTTTTATGTTGAAAATTATAATCTAGGACTAAGGGGACTTGGTCCAGTTGACAGGTGGGTATTTTATCCTCAAGTAGTTCCTGTCTTGGCATCCGTCCTACCTCCATTATTTGATCGTCTATAAACTTCTGATCATATCCTTTATCTATGAACCTCATTCCAATGGACTTTGCCTGTGCTTGAAAATCTTCCTCTAAAGTGCAGTTGCGTCGTAGTCGCATTATCTGGATTTTAGGGATATTAAATAGCCAATTTCTATGATGGCAACTGCTTAAAGGCAAGTAGCTATTACGATCAACGTTCTTGAAGAAGGTCTTGGTGATATATTGGTTGTTGATGCGTGAGATCTCCAAATCTAGGAATGCAATAGACTGTTCTTCAATTTGCCAGGTTAATACAATATTGTTAGTATTGTTGTTAAGTTTAAGAAAAAATGACGTTAAAAGATCTCTTTCACCCTCCCATAAAATAAAAATATCATCAATGTATCTTTTGAACATAAGAAGCTCTTTAGGGGGCTCTAGAAACACAGTTTCTTCTTCCCATTGGGACATGAACAGTCCTGCTACGCTTGGGGCGAATTTCGCCCCCATAGCTACTCCTGTTTTTTGGTGGTAGAATTGTTTAGAATACCAGAAATGGCTATGTTTTAAACAAAAATCCAAACATTTAACGAGAAATTTCCTTTTTCCTGACCAGTGGATCAAAAACATGAGAAGGAACTCAGCATACAAAAAACAGAAAATATATGATAATGGCAAATAAATAAAAAAAATGTGAAGAGGAATATAATATATGAAAAAACAGTCCCGCCACCAAATGTGACACTACTGAGTGACAATCCGAAAAAACACAATGATGAAAGTGACAGGGGGGGGGGGAAGAGTGGTCTTCGATGGGAGCACCTCCGTGTCCACAGGCCCCTTACCTTACAGCTGTAAGGTATACAGCACATGTGTTTGGCGCCCAGTGGATGGTGAAATCCAAAAAATGCAGCAGATGGTGTGGCTCACAGATGCAGTATGTGATATGCGAAAAAAACAAGATAAACAGCATATGGTGTGATACCGTTTGATGATAAAAAGCACAGGAGGACAGGCAGGATGAGGAGGGGAGAGGGGGGGTTGCACTCACTTGTGACCAATGAGCGCAAGCCTCAAACCACGAGCGCCGAACTCGTATAATCCCAGCTGCTGGCCAAGGACCCTCCAACGTCTCTCGCCTCCTGTTGCTCACCACCCGTCATAAACCGTATAAGCAGTGCAGTATCGAAATAGAAAAACCGCACATAGCGTGATCCCGTATAATAAACACTTTATTGCACAGATTAAAATAATATGAACTTACAAAGGATGACAGCTGGGGGGTAAAAAACTCCGCGAGCGCCGTGCTCGTTACATCAGCTGTTGTGTGGCAGCGTCCCGTGCTCCTAACGCGTGTCGTCACGTCACGTGACTTCTTCAGAGATTGGCACGGGATAGAAAGCCAATGCTTTTAAATGGTCCCCGTGTGATAGACGCACGGCAGCCATTTTCCCGGAGAGCGCTAATAATAAATAGTATGTTCAGCACCTGGCGGCCATTTTCCCAGGGCTACTTATAAATAAGGACAATGTGACATGGTAATTTTATAAACGCAGCCGATAAAATAATCCTACTGGAACAGGGAGGGGGAATGGACCACAGACATCGCAAGTCTCAGAAAAATAGAGACTTATAACAAGGATGCAATGTTAAAAGGAAAAAATGTATGTAAAAAAAAAACGATATGTGTATAAAAACGCTCCAGTGTATAGAGCAGGGAACTAGTCACATCAGAAAGGAGTGATAACTTAGGCTATTTAAAAAAATGTTTTTATTAATCTTTAGGGCAAAATAGGAATGCTATATAAAGAAGAAAACATTATATATGGGTATAGAAAACTCATCACTCCCATACAAATGTTAAGCTCTAGAGTATAGTATAAAAACGCATGAGGCATACAAAATAAAAAATATAAAAATGGTATATGTAAAAAAATGGTATATATAAAAAAAAGTTTTTTAATAACAACAGGAGCTCGGGAGGTGTCACACACCAACTGGACCAATAATGATATGATATACAGGTAAACACGCACTGGTGCAACCAGGCAAAGTCGAGACTGAGATATGAGAGAATAAAAACACATTGTGGACCAGAAAATAATATACAAAAAATAGATAAATAGATAAACACAATTTTCTATGGTACTATAAAACAGATATGGGAGAATAGAACCCATTCTTGCATAAGAAGAGGAGAGAAACATAGGGAGGAGGGGGGAGGAGGAGATGTAGCTAAAAGTCGCTTATGAAGCAGTTTAAATCGAACTCGATGTTGAGTCCCTTTGGGGCCAAAGTGTCCAAAGAGAATATCCATTTGGACTCTAATTTGCTTAAAATCCTCACTTTGTGCCCCCCTCGCCATGGTTTGGTGTAAGGTTCGATACCCCAAAATTTCAAATGTCTAGGATCTCTATTGTGATATTTGTCGAAATGCCTAGAGACATTATGTTTGTCAAAACTATTTATTATATTTTGAACGTGCTCCTTAATGCGGATTCTTAGTAATCTTTTGGTGCGGCCCACGTACTGGAGGCCACAACTGCACTCCAATACATACACAGCCCCTTCAGTGTTGCATCCGATAAACTCGTTAATGTTGAAAATGGTGCCATTACTGTTAGATTGAAATGAAAATACTTTTTCATTCGGATGTTTAGTTCGAATACAGGCGTAGCAGCGTTTACAAGGATAGAATCCTTTGCCGGTGAAAAAAGAAAATAATCTTTTGGGAGGATCAATCACGCTTTTGACCAGTCGATCTCTCAAGGTAGAGGCTCTTTTGTAAATAAATTTAGGTTTCTCTGGTAGTAGTTCTCCCAGGCCTTTATCTGATTTAAGGATATGCCAATGGCGGGATATAATGCTCTCAATCTTTTTATGTTGAAAATTATAATCTAGGACTAAGGGGACTTGGTCCAGTTGACAGGTGGGTATTTTATCCTCAAGTAGTTCCTGTCTTGGCATCTGTCCTACCTCCATTATTTGATCGTCTATAAACTTCTGATCATATCCTTTATCTATGAACCTCATTCCAATGGACTTTGCCTGTGCTTGAAAATCTTCCTCTAAAGTGCAGTTGCGTCGTAGTCGCATTATCTGGCCTTTAGGGATATTAAATAGCCAATTTCTATGATGGCAACTGCTTAAAGGCAAGTAGCTATTACGATCAACGTTCTTGAAGAAGGTCTTGGTGATGTATTGGTTGTTGATGCGTGAGATCTCCAAATCTAGGAATGCAATAGACTGTTCTTCAATTTGCCAGGTTAATACAATATTGTTAGTATTGTTGTTAAGTTTAAGAAAAAATGACGTTAAAAGATCTCTTTCACCCTCCCATAAAATAAAAATATCATCAATGTATCTTTTGAACATAAGAAGCTCTTTAGGGGGCTCTAGAAACACAGTTTCTTCTTCCCATTGGGACATGAACAGTCCTGCTACGCTTGGGGCGAATTTTGCCCCCATAGCTACTCCTGTTTTTTGGTGGTAGAATTGTTTAGAATACCAGAAATGGCTATGTTTTAAACAAAAATCCAAACATTTAACGAGAAATTTCCTTTGATACCGAGGAAGCTTAGTGAATTTTCTCAGACCCCACTTCGTGGCTTCACAAGCCGCGAAGTGGGGTATGATGGTATATAGTGATGACACGTCTGCTGTAGCCATCCAAATGGTACCAGTGTCATTTCTCCCATTCAATATCTGAAGCATTTGCTTCGTATCTCTCAGATAGGCTTTTGTACTCTGTACTGCGGGCTGGAGATACTTGTCAATATACTCTCCCAATCTTGCTGTAATCGATTCTATACCATTGACAATTGGTCTAAAAGGAGGGTCAATTTTATCCTTATGGATTTTCGGCAATGCATAGATAATTGGTGTTCTACACGCCTCAGGAACCAGATATTTGGCTTCCTTTTTATTTAATATACTTTTCTCAAGACCCAGTTGGACTATTTGTTCTAATTCTTTCTTCCATTTAAATGTAGGGTTATTGGGAAGTGTGGCGTATGTACTCTGGTCTCTTAACAACTTCAGCATGCCATTGTGGTATTGTTCAGTGGTTAGAATTACAATGCCGCCACCTTTATCTGAAGGCCTGATAACAAGATTCTTTCTTTTTGTAAGCTTTTGGATTCCAGTACGTATCACTCTAGGTTTCTTCTCTCTTTTTGTATGTGAGGTTCTTGATTTCTTCCGTAACAAGGTCCTTGAATACCTCTATATGGGTATTGTTCTTGGGTTTGGGGTTATAGGTAGATTTGTTCCTCAAATTACTATGTACTACTGGGTCTTTTTGCACAGCAATGATGTTGATGGGTTTCTCCAACAGACATTTTTTAATATTTAATTTTCTTACATATTTTTGAATGCTAATGTATGTTTCAAATTTATTCAAATTCTTTACAGGTGCATATTTGAGTCCTTTATCTAGTACCATCAATTCTTCCTGAGTTAAAGGTACATTTGTGAGGTTGAAAATGCCTTCTCCTATGTTGCCCTTTTCCTTTTGTTTTCTCTTTCCTCCTCTGCAGCCTCTTTTTTTGTTGGACTTTTTTTCTTCTTTGTTTCCTCTATTCTTCTTGGGGGATGGTGTTCCGTTCCTCTCTCTAAAAAAGATCTATTATGACCATATTCATGTTGATGGTCGTAATGGTATCTTGCCTCTCTATCAGGGTCTTGAAGATCTCTCAGAGGGGCATAGTAGTTGGAAGTGTGAATAGGACTGCGTTCCCTAGGTCTGTAGGTTGCATATGGTCCTCTTTCCTCTCGGAAATCATAATGGTGGTTTGGGCCCGGACTTCTATCACGGGGCCTGTAATAGTCGTATTGCCCATAATGATAGTCCCTTGTTTCATAGTGTGTTTGGGGATACGGTGGGTGTCTATCTTGTCTGTAAGGTTCTTGTGGTGGTCTTCTTGCATCTCTAGGTGCATAATGAGGTTTTGTCCAGTAAGGTCTCCTGTTATTGTTTCTTCTGTTTTGGGGTTTCTTCCATCCCTGTTGTGGAGTACGTGGTGGATAGAAGGTGGATAGACCAAGTCCCCTTAGTCCTAGATTATAATTTTCAACATAAAAAGATTGAGAGCATTATATCCCGCTATTGGCATATCCTTAAATCAGATAAAGGCCTGGGAGAACTACTACCAGAGAAACCTAAATTTATTTACAAAAGAGCCTCTACCTTGAGAGATCGACTGGTCAAAAGCGTGATTGATCCTCCCAAAAGATTATTTTCTTTTTTCACCGGCAAAGGATTCTATCCTTGTAAACGCTGCTACGCCTGTATTCGAACTAAACATCCGAATGAAAAAGTATTTTCATTTCAATCTAACAGTAATGGCACCATTTTCAACATTAACGAGTTTATCGGATGCAACACTGAAGGGGCTGTGTATGTATTGGAGTGCAGTTGTGGCCTCCAGTACGTGGGCCGCACCAAAAGATTACTAAGAATCCGCATTAAGGAGCACGTTCAAAATATAATAAATAGTTTTGACAAACATAATGTCTCTAGGCATTTCGACAAATATCACAATAGAGATCCTAGACATTTGAAATTTTGGGGTATCGAACCTTACACCAAACCATGGCGAGGGGGGCACAAAGTGAGGATTTTAAGCAAATTAGAGTCCAAATGGATATTCTCTTTGGACACTTTGGCCCCAAAGGGACTCAACATCGAGTTCGATTTAAACTGCTTCATAAGCGACTTTTAGCTACATCTCCCCCTCCCCCCTCCTCCCTATGTTTCTCTCCTCTTCTTATCCAAGAATGGGTTCTATTCTCCCATATCTGTTTTATAGTACCATAGAAAATTGTGTTTATCTATTTATCTATTTTTTGCATATTATTTTCTGGTCCACAATGTGTTTTTATTCTCTCATATCTCAGTCTCGACTTTGCCTGGTTGCACCAGTGCGTGTTTACCTGTATATCATATCATTATTGGTCCAGTTGGTGTGTGACACCTCCCGAGCTCCTGTTTTTATTAAAAAACTTTTTTTTATATATACCATTTTTTTACATATACCATTTTTATATTTTTTATTTTGTATGCCTCATGCATTTTTATACTATACTCTAGAGCAGTGGTTCTCAACTCCTGTCCTCAGGGCCCACTAACAGGCCAGATTTTAAGTATTACCTTGGGGAGATGCAGACTAGAATACTGCAATCACTGAGCAGCAAATGATATCACCTGTGATGTATTTCAAATATCTTGCAAACTTGGCCTGTTAGTGGGTCCTGAGGACAGGAGTTGAGAACCCCTGCTCTAGAGCTTAACATTTGTATGGGAGTGATGAGTTTTCTATACCCATATATAATGTTTTCTTCTTTATATAGCATTCCTATTTTGCCCTAAAGATTAATAAAAACATTTTTTTAAATAGCCTAAGTTATCACTCCTTTCTGATGTGACTAGTTCCCTGCTCTATACACTGGAGCGTTTTTATACACATATCGTTTTTTTTTTTACATACATTTTTTCCTTTTAACATTGCATCCTTGTTATAAGTCTCTATTTTTCTGAGACTTGCGATGTCTGTGGTCCATTCCCCCTCCCTGTTCCAGTAGGATTATTTTATCGGCTGCGTTCATAAAATTACCATGTCACATTGCCCTTATTTATAAGTAGCCCTGGGAAAATGGCCGCCAGGTGCTGAACATACTATTTATTATTAGCGCTCTCCGGGAAAATGGCCGCCATGCGTCTATCACACGAGGACCATTTAAAAGCATTGGCTTTCTATCCCGTGCTATCCTCTGAAGAAGTCACGTGACGTGACGACACGCGTTAGGAGCACGGGACGCTGCCACACAACAGCTGATGTAACGAGCACGGCGCTCGCGGAGTTTTTTTACCACCCAGCTGTCATCCTTTGTAAGTTCATATTATTTTAATCTGTGCAATAAAGTGTTTATTATACGGGATCACGCTATGTGCGGTTTTTCTGTTTCGATACTGCACTGCTTATACGGTTTATGACGGGTGGTGAGCAACAGGAGGCGAGAGACGTTGGAGGGTCCTTGGCCAGCAGCTGGGATTATACGAGTTCGGCGCTCGTGGTTTGAGGCTTGCGCTCATTGGTCACAAGTGAGTGCAACCCCCCCTCTCCCCTCCTCATCCTGCCTGTCCTCCTGTGTTTTTTATCATCAAACGGTATCACACCATATGCTGTTTATCTTGTTTTTTTCGCATATCACATACTGCATCTGTGAGCCACACCATCTGCTGCATTTTTTGGATTTCACCATCCACTGGGCGCCAAACACATATGCTGTATACCTTACAGCCGTAAGGTAAGGGGCCTGTGGACACGGAGGTGCTCCCATCGAAGACCACTCTTCCCCCCCCTGTCACTTTCATCATTGTGTTTTTTCGGATTGTCACTCAGTAGTGTCACATTTGGTGGCGGGACTGTTTTTTCATATATTATATTCCTCTTCACATTTTTTTTATTTATTTGCCATTATCATATATTTTCTGTTTTTTGTATGCTGAGTTCCTTCTCATGTTTTTGATCCACTGGTCAAGTGGTTTGATTTTCTATAACATTTATTAACGGGACAATTCTATATTTATCATTTATGCATTTGTTTATTTGTGCACTCAGTGTCCTATTCACTTATTCCACATATTGCATATTGCCTTTGTTATTTTTATTTTTATTGGCTGGATTACCTTTTATATCCATGTGCACTGTTCACTTTTATGTCATGTAATTCCACTCCCCTTTTTTTGCTTCATGTCAACATTCTTTTATACACTATTTAGTGGTATTTTCATTTATTCATTATATGCACATGTCAGTGTTTTCTCCCTATTCTCGTTTTATATGGTTTTTTAGGTCACCTGGCATGTTTGTCACCTTAGTTTAGTCCCCTCCCCTTTTCCTTCATCCCCTTCCTATCACAGCGCAACTACCATCCCCCTATTACTCACTATTGTTTCGTCTGTTTGGAGCAGTCTTTTAGGTGTTGCAGCAGTGTCCCCTTGGTAGCATAGGAGTCCGCTAGCAGCGCAGGAGTTTTCTCTATTGTTTCAAAGATGACTGTGTGTTTCTCCAGTTTTGCTTAAACTGTTTACCTGGTCTATAGGTCTTGGCTTCTCAGTATCTTTCAGGAAGGTTGCATTTGTAGGCAGGACCTCTTAGTGTGTTGGTTCTCCTGTCAGAGGGAATAAGGCCCAACTTGCTCCCCGTCACCTTGGAAATGGCTGCATCCAATTTGGAGCCGAAGAGATTAGATCCATCATAGGGAATTTTGCACCAATTTGATTTTGATGCAGCGTCGGCTATCCAAGGCTTCAGGGCGTCAGGGGGAATGCCACAGGGAATTCCCGTCATGTCCCCGTGCGTCAGAGAGGGCGGGGTCACCGAGTGCCCCCCCCTCGTTATTTAAGAACCGTCAGAAGAGGAGAAGCGTCACACAGCGGGAGCCTCCCTCCATGCCATCATGGATGCGGAGCAGCCCGAGGAGAAGAAGGGAAGAAGACGCCGACGCCGGGGAGGAGATGCTGGACGAGAACACCGGAGGAAGAACCAGAAGGAAGATAGAAGATAGAAGAAAGAAGTAGCATTTTTGTACCCCCTTACCATTTCACACAGGGGGGAGGGCCGGGATCTGGGGGTCTCCTTGTTAAAGGGGGCTTCCAGATTCTGATAAGCCCCCCGCCCGCAGACCCCCACAACCACCGGCCAGGGTTGTGGGGATGAGGCCCTTGTCCTCATCAACATGGGGACAAGGTGTTTTGGGGGGCTACCCCAAAGCACCATCCCAATGTTGAGGGCATGTGGCCTGGTACGGTTCAGGAGGGGGGCCGCTCTCTCGTCCCCCCCTCTTTTCATGCGGCCTGCCAGGTTGCGTGCTCGGATAAGCATTATTAAAATCACTGCTCCCGAAAAAACGGACGTTTTTAAAACTTTTATTTGCATTGATCCATGTCCCCTGGGGCAGGACCCGGGTCCCCAAACACTTTTTATGACAATACCATGCATGTAAGCCTTTAAAATTAGCACTTTTGATTTCTCCCATAGACTTTTAAAGGGTGTTCCGCGGCATTCGAATTTGCCACGAACACCCCAAATTGTTCGCTGCTCGGCGAACAGCCCATGTTCGAGTCGAACATGAGTTTATCTCGAACTCGAAGCTCATCCCTAGTCCTTAATTAAGTCCTCTAGTTCCTCAATGAAGGGGAAGGCTTCTGAATCCCTTTTCAAGTTTGGAAAATATTTTCGGGATTTTTGATGTGTTTCCTCAGGCTCCTCCCAGCCTAAGGCCTCCTTGACTGATTTCGCAAAGGGTTCAACCAGAGCGAAGTGAAACCCCGCTGGTACTTCTTTATCAATGTTCTCGGAAGGGGATTCTGGTTCTGTTGAGCGAGCAGGAGCCGCAGTAGAAGTACTTGGAGCTGGTCTGGCCGGTGCAGGTGTTGCTGACTCCATTATGGATTCTCGCACGAATTCTCGGATCAGCTCAGTCACGTCTCTGGCATCCGATTTTTTTCTCTTGTGGCTTCATTAAAGCACGTGCGACATGCTAGTTTATCTGGCAAAGCGGGGGCGCCACATACCCAGCAGGATTTGCTGCAGGACGGGTGTGTTGGCTTTGACCGCGATGTGGAGAAGGTGATCTTCTATGATGTGATCGGCTATGTTGTGAGCGGCTGTGGCATGAGTGACAATGGTGAGAGTGGCTATGGCGTTAGTGCCTATGATGGGATGAGGAGCATGATTGGCTTCTGCGGGATCGTCTGCTTGAAGCATGGCTCGACTGTTCTTTACGTCTTGACCTGGAAGGGCTGCCAGAAGGTGCCATGTTAGTGGATGTGCTCTTTTTTTTTTCATCTCTTCAATACTTACCAATCAAGGCGGACAGCCTCTTACCTTATTGGATGAGGGTGGTCTGCGTGGGCAGTGGTCTCCATGAGCAGTGCAGATAAAGGCAGGTGGGAAAATAAGGAACCCTGGAAGAATACACAAAGATCAGAAAAAAACATACAAAAACCAAATTAAATCCTGGGATATAGAGAGGGATGAAGGATTGGAGACTTACCTGGAAATTTGGGGTCATACATACGTTTGTATGTTATACAGTAATCTGGGATCACTGACAGGCATTCCTGTGTTTTAAAAAAGGCCGCTGCCGTCGTGGCAGAAATGACACTTTCACGCATGCGCAGAGGCACCGCGAGTGTGCCGGCGCCATCTTGGAACGTGGCAAAGGTCTCTGAACGGCCGAATCTCCTCCCCCCGGCGCCTGCGCAATGCAGAGAGAGATGCGGCGGCCATGACGGTGAGTTCCGAGTGTTGTGGGACTACAGGTCCCAGAAGGTAAAGGAGGAAAAATAACATAAGCTTATTGCCACAAGGGGAAATAACTAATAGGGGATTAAAGAGGAGACCACTGCAATATTTAAAGCTTTTTTAAAGCTTACTTCCGTGCCAGATGATCTCGTTGCCGATGCCCCTGAGACCACCAGAGCGGGGTTCCCTCCATAGAAGCTCCTTTAGAGACTGTACAGGAGGGACTTCCAAACAGGAGAGGCTTGATCCTGCTGGGGCGATGCGGTAAGAGGCTGTGATGTCCATCCAATCTCGTCAGGTGAGGATAAAAAAGAGAATAGTGGGGGGGGGGGGGCGTCTCTCTTCAACTTTATAGCTAGACCAATCCTGTCAGGTTGTGGAGGCGGAGTCACAACCCAGTGTGTGCTGCCATGAAGGCGTCAAGAAACAATGTTTGCACGAGACGTGAGGTATCACTGTAAAGAGTAAGTATAGTTGTAAGGGCTTTTAAAGTGTCACCTATAGATAATTCCCGTGTGTGCAATTTTAAAATCTTGACATATTTGGTATCTAATTACTTGATGCAACATCATCTTTTTATTTTATTTAAAAAAATATTATATATTATTATGTGTGCACTAAATTTCACTTATTTGAATCTTTTACTGACAATTTAATTTAATCACTTGCCCACAGGGCACTTACACCCCCTTCCTGCCCAGGCCATTTTTCAGCTTTCAGCGCTGTCGCACTTTTAATGAGAGACCAAAAATTTTGAAAAAAACATTTTTTTTACTTCGTTTCTGTCAGTAAATTCTGAAACTAAGTAATTTTTCTCCTTCACTTATGTGCACTGATGAGGCAGCACTGATAGGCTGAACTGGTGGGCATTGATGAGGTGGCACTTATGGGCACTGATCAGGTGGCACTGATGAGGAGGCACTAATATGCCACACTGATAGGCGGCACTAATGGGCACTGTTAGGCGGCACTGATGAGCATTGATGGACAGCAGTGATGGGCAGCACTGATAGTCGGCAGTGACTGGCATCACTAGTGGGCACCGATTGGTGGCACTTGTGGACAGTGGTGGGCACTGATTGGTGACACTGTTGGTGCTATAATGTAGTCAGGGCACCGGTTACATGTTTGGTTGCCCACTGCGAGGAGATGCTGCTGATCGTCAGTGTGAGGCGAGGAGCGCCGACTACCGGCATCTCCATGTTTACATGTGACCGGCTGTGATTGGACACAGCCAATCACATGGTTAAAGAGCTGCGGACGTGGCTCTTTACAGAGAACGGGGTCGCGCCCTGTCCTAGCAACACGGAGAGGCCGCGATCGGTGTTGTATGTATGTTTGGGGGTTATAAGTAATTTTCTAGTAATAAATGCTGATTTTAACCACTTGCGGACCACTTCAATGTACCGCATACAGACAAAGTGGCATACTGGTACATTGCTGTCTGTTTCCAGGTTTAGGGCACATGCATGTGTGCCTTCCTGCTGACACCCGCTGAGATTGTACACAGCGGGAGTCTGTCACCATGTCCCAGCCAATTATTCATGGCTGAGACCTGCTGATCAACTGTGTCCAATCACAGCCCAGATCCCTGTGTTGACAATCAACAAAGACGTAGCAGAATACATTTTGGCCTAAATTTGTGAAGACATTTTTTTTTTGGTATGTTTTAAAAAAGCAAAAAATATTGTCTATTTTTCGGTCTATTTTTGTTTATATGGTAAAAAGGCCAGTGGTGATCAAATCAAACACAACCAAAAGAAGAATGTTTGTGTAAAAAAAAAAAAAAAATGATATAAATTTCGGCTGAATACAGCGTTGCATAACCACGCAGTTACCAGTTAAATTAGCACAATGCTACATAGCAAAAAAAAAAAAGGTCCTGGTCATGAAGGAGGTAAAACCCTTCTGGAGCTGAGGTGGTTAACATGTGAGAAACATCAAAAGTGCAAGGACAGTCAGTGGTTTAAATCACGCCCCTTCAGTACTGCCTGTTTTTTCACAATTAGAAAACTTTACCAGCCTATACACACTGTCACTCAATTGATATATTTTCCATTAACCTATTGTGTGGGTAAAAGTACAAATTTAACTTTCCACAGCTGCACTCTACTACCACGGATCAAGTCTCTTCGCAACCCGTACAACACACTCGCAGAAACACTGGAAATGCGTCATTACGCGCCGCCCGCTCATGTCACGTGACATGCCCGTACTTTTGCTCGCGCAGCGGATGCTATATTCCGGCATCCTTTGCGGCTGGCTTTCTCTTTCCGGTAACCAAGATGTCTAAGAGGGTGAGTGTATGTAGCGGTTCCGTGTAATCTGGTGCCATCCGCCTGTCTGCGATGGTTGTTCGTTCTTGTCTATAACCATGTTTTGTTCTCTGCATTCCTCTCTATGTTCTAGCGGGATTATGACAAGGGTTGTGTAGTAGAGAATAGTGTGGAATCATCGAGGGGAAAAAACAACCACAGGCAGCATGTTTATAGCCGGGGAATGATCCTGACAGGCAGGGTGTGAGGTGGAGAGTGTGTATTATGTCTGTAGCGTTGTTCTTCGTGTGGGCTGCGGTCAGTGTTGCACTGGTTTTTGCTAATTTTATATATTTTAGTATAAAGATGTACTTTGTTGAAAAGCATTAG
Source organism: Lithobates septentrionalis (assembly GCA_037952835.1). NCBI lineage: Eukaryota > Metazoa > Chordata > Amphibia > Anura > Ranidae > Lithobates > Lithobates septentrionalis. The sequence goes on along the minus strand of JBBDGP010004537.1, from coordinate 1,044 downwards.
AGCTGTTGGACTATCTCGTGTGTGCGCCTTGCTTGTAATTCTGACCAATAAATACTATTGATTTTTATGAATACTGTTTCTGAATAACCACTTAGATCGCTACTGTCAGCTTATTAGGCTAGTCATGATGATATAGTTGTGTGATGTTTAACAATGGTTGGTTGTGGTGGCAAAGCAGAGTCTGCTTATTTTTTACCTACAGGTAAAAAACCTATAATAAAACTTAACCGGGAGGTACAGTACATATCTCCAAAAAGCAGTGCGTGTTTAGAAGATATTTAGTAGCGGTGATGACACCGGCGCATGAACGGCATGTTGTTCATTGACAGAGCTGTGCCATGGAAGTAACATATGATTGGGGGCTCAGCCATTCAAACAGCTGGAACCCGTAAACCCTATAGGCATATCAAGTGAAGATGGAAGCACTCAGTGGTGCCAGTGCCCCATTGGAGGAGTTCGTTTGGTAAACCTTTTATAATGTGTTGCATACTAGCACATTTATGCTCTTAACTTGCAAGGGGAAGATTTTTTTTTTTTTTTTTTTTTTTTTTCCTATCACTTTAACCACAACAGCCCGGAAGAATTTACCTTCTTCCTGACCAATGCGTCTTTTGCGATTTGGCACTGCGTCGCTTTAACTGACAATTGCGCGGTCGTGTGACGTGGCTCCCAAACAAAATTGACGTCCTTTTATTTTTCTCACAAATAGAGCTTTTGGTGGTATTTGATCACCTCTGCGATTTTTATTTTTTGCGCTATAAACAAAAAAATAGAGACAATTTTGAGAAAAACGCATTATTTTTTGCTATAGTAAATATCTCCAAAAAATATTTTAAAAAGCTTTTTTTTTTTCCCCCTCAGTTTAGGCCGATACGTATTCTTCTACATATTTTGGTAAAAAAAAAATCGCAATAAGCGTTTGGTTTGTGCAAAAGTTATAGCGTCTACGAAATAGGGGATAGTTTTATGGCATTTTTATATAATTTTTTTTTATCGTGAATGCAACATTATGATGTACACATCGGACATTTTTGACACCTTTTT